>CM061043.1:57457539-57982834 GCA_030762985.1 Adelphocoris suturalis
CTACAGCTAGCAGCACTGCTTGGATCGAACGATGTTTACGTACGATTGTTGCCATGTTATCTGCTTGATAACAGTTTGGTTTGTTTTGATTTCCCTGGCATTCACGAAAAAAGTTAACTCACGATGTTGCGCTGAACAGGAACTATTGAATATTCTCGAAATTAGTGATGACGAAGATGATTTATTTCGTGATTTGTTTTCTAATGGTTCAACCGCGAATGGTTCCCCTTCGATGTTCCCTATTGAGTTACCAGTTTTCCGACGTCCCAATGATTCCAGCAGCGATTCTGATGACGGAGAGGAACCAAAAGCCGAACAAGTAAGGGACTATACATGGGATAATTCCGAACCAAATATTGTTTTTCACAATTTCATGGACAATAAAAGTGGAGTTCTGGCTAGTAACATCAATGATCAATCATCCAGATTGACCAAATTGCATGTTGCTCGTAAAAAAGTATTTAGCACTGTAACAGAGTTACCGTCATTGAGGTCCCGTCAGGTCTTCAGAGATAGCGCTGTCATCGTCCCGTTGGTGAAACAAAAGGCGTCGCTGCCTTTCCTCGTGTTCTTGTGAAGCTGGGTTTGGCGTTGGATGGGCTTTCCAGATCCCTGGAAACCAATTTTCTCCCGGAACATTGCACATTACGTTCCGGGAGTGGTACCTCATACGGAACTGTCACACTCCCCTCGGTAGAGCGAGCGTGGTTTGGATTATGCACGGCTGACGCCTAGTAGTCCAATCCACTATTTTTGGGGCGTTAATGTTTCAGAAGAAACATGGCTAGGGGTTCCAGATGGAATTCCCATTATCACCCTTTGGTATATAAATAATTTCATTGGTCTTTGACTTATAATTTCTCTCTTTTTCCCCTTTTATATTTTCAATTTAGTGAATTAGCCACCTGAGTGTTGCCTCCTAGGTCAATTACCAGGTTAAAGCATAATTTAAGTCCCCAATGTTGGGCATAATAATTTATATATATTTTATTTTCCTTAAGGTTTAAGTCTCCATAGTTGAGCCACCGTTTTGTCCCGATTGTTCCAATCTTTGATTGGGGGTTAATTACCTAATGAAGTCTGCCTATGAAGATTCATTGACAATCCATCCTGTTTTAATTTCTTTTTCCCATCCTCAATCGCCAATGCAGCTATTTATGAATGAGCATCAGTTCTCAGCTATTAACTATTCCACCTAGTTAACATACTTGATCTTCAATCAAGTATGTCTTTAAGGGGAGGAGTGTAACAGAGTTACCGTCATCGAGGTCCCGTCAGGGCTTCAGAGATAGCGCTGTCATCGTCCCGTTGGTGAAACAACGGGCGTCACTGCTTTGCTCGTGTTCTTGAGAAGCTGGGTTTGGCGTTGGATGGGCTTTCCAGGTCCCTGGAAACCAATCTACTCCGAACATGGCTCATTAAAAGCTATTAGTAGGAGTGGTATCTCTCTGACGGGATACTGTTTACCTCCTCTACCTTTTTATCGAGGATTTAGGCCCCCATTGCACCTCTGAGGGGGTACCTAGATCCCTGATAGAACAGAGAACCTAAATGAGCATTGAAGCAGGTATTATAGCCAGCGCCAGCTGGCTCAGCCGGGTGTAGCAGCTAAAAGGAAGATATTTTAAAATTAAGTTCCTGTAGGTAATTTAAGTTTAAATAATAGTATCAGTAAAATATTTATCCTGTCGTTATGTACCAACGGTGGTTTACTGGTGAGAATATGCGTGGTGTCCTTATGGCCTCAACCGAGGAATGATTCATCGATTGATCGTATTGTACCTATCGTTTACTATCCGTCTACTGGAGGCACGGTTGGAAGGTAAGTGATTAATACGATGAGAGAGGCGACATGCGTCGTATCATTCCCCTTTTAATGGGAACTAAGTGGTCTACAAAGGGCTAAGAGTGAACTAACAAGACCAGGTCGATTGTCTTACGATGGTCGAGGTAAGTGGTTCATGAAGCAAGAGAAACCCACGACATCGTAACTACTGTTGCGCTTTAATTAAAAGTTACAGTCATGCAGCATAATTATATAACGAATTTCCGTAACTTATCGAATCTTATCATATACTGTTTTGAAATGTGAGTACCGTGGGGTGCAAAGGAATCGTTAACTACCAATTGCATGACAAGAAACTCTTTCTGATTACTATTGTGCGATTCAAAACAGATTTTGGATTTTTTCACACAGAATGTGTTTTAGCCTTGGCATCTCCTACCGAAAACGAAACGTTTATGTGTAACGAAAGTTTGTAACGATAATGTGCTGCATCAATTCCTGATGATTTCGGTTTACAACCGAGTCATTGCTAGGGAAATGGTACTTCGTCTTTTTTTATCCCACAAAACTCGTTGACCATTCTTTCGAAAGCTCTCAAATTATCCAACCATATTATGTTAACTACTGAGAAGTGCGTGGCCAACAAGCTGAGTTATGAGCATGTTTATTTGAATAATTGTTTACACACACGTCATCATTCGCAATAATTGATATTGTGAACATGATTTCAACCGCTTGTTAATTTCTGATGATTTCATTCGTAGGGATGGGTATCGATACTCGATATTTCAAAATATCGATATTTTCCAACTCAAATTGATATTTTTGTAACGATACTGTGCCCTCCGATATTATTGAGTATCGATACTTGCATTCCGATATTTTTAAATATCGGGAATTTTTGACATGGATATGTCTTTACTCTGGGGGGTCAACCAAAAATTTCCGTGACGCAAAATTTGTATCACAATTTTAGTGCTTTTTACGTACAACCCAGCCGTTGCTAGGGGAATGGAACTTCCGCAGTTTTCATCGCACAGAAATCGTTCGCCACCCGTTGGAAAACGCTTGATTTATGTGATAAATGTTCACATCTCAAGCTACCAATTTCCCCCTCCTTACGTACCTGGCTACATTCCTAAACTAAGTTGATTGGACTATAAACAATTTTAATAAGCCGGTTACAATATTCTTAACGTAAAGCAATAGCATCATTTACTCCACTCCATAGGAAACATTTTCATTCTCTTGACAACAGTCGACTGTTAACAACAACTCATTGTAGTGGATTCTCTCCACCGTTATTTTCAACATTTCTATAAGTAAACCGTTGTTTTGTTGGAATTAGTCGGGATGCGGCCCAGGGATTTGTTTAAAGTTAAGGGATTAGTTTACAACTCTCGAGGACAACCGTTATGAAATCCCCAATCAAAGACATATCCATGTAACATGGTATCTGCTTGTAAAGTAGATAGTGGAACTCGTTTACGAGTTTGTTTCTTCAACAAATTTAACAAACTTAATTCAATTTTTCTTTGGTTGACTTTGTCAACGACTCCCAAATAACCGATTAGCCACTTGTTATGAAGCCACAGTTACTCCGGCAAAGAATCGACTAGGAGGAAAGTTGGTTTCCAAACTCATATTTTTGAAAAGTGTAGATGATGAGTTGTGGTAATTTCAAGTATATTTGCTCTAACGTTTCCATCCTTGTGACTATTTTATCGTGATGTGATTTTATCGTTTTGATGTGATTTTATCTATTCGAGTGAATACATTTTCTTACATGATTATTCAATACGGTAATTTTAAATATATGAAAATAATATAATTTTTCCTTGATAATATATCTTCTATCATGAACTTTACTTTACAATGACCTCCATCCATTAAGTTCAATAATTCAACCTCTGGTTTGAAAATTTTTCTGTTGGGATAAACTTATTCTGGAGCAACATTGTGGATGTGGTATCAATACTTGATATTTATAAATAGCGATACTTTGCTCAAGCGATATTTGGTAAATCGATACTGGCATCCCGACACAGTATCGATAGCCTTTATCGATACTTTTGTAACGATATCCCTTTTAATTATGTGAACGAGAGCCTGTGAAAACTTATTTATATCAGCTGATATAATTTCAATGGGATTCTCTCATAAAGAAATCGAGTTTATAAAAATGAAGCTATCGCCATGGCTCGGAAACTTCAAAATTAAAATTTTCGAAAAATTTCTCTATTGAAATCCAATTTGAGGCATTCTGAAATGATTCATATATATATATATATATATATATATATATATATATATATATATATATATATATATATATATATATATATATATATATATATATATATATACAGAATCACTTTTAAGTAACTGCAATAAATGATAAATTTAATTTTTGATGTTCATTTCTGTTTCCTGTTTCTGTGTGTGTGTGTGTGTGTGTGTGTGTGTGTGCGTGCAGTGTGTGCATACGTACTTGTGTGTGTGTGTGTGTGTGTGTGTGTGGGCGTGTGTGCGTGTGTGTCTGTCATTCCAGACGATAACTCTCCTCAGGATTGAGATACAAATCTAGTTTCTACACCAAAACATCAAGCTTTCCAAGTGGAAGGATGAGTTCGCTGGCCAGCACTTTTTGAGCACATTGAATTAGTCAAATTTCAAAAAATGTGCACTAAAAATCAATAAAAATTGTCAAAAATTGTTGGATTTTCAATTTTTAGCAGAATATTGGTCAAAACAAAATTATCAATGATTATGTAGGACATTAAAAATTGTTGAAAAAAATTATGCTGAAAAAGTTGGTACCTATTAAAATTGCATTAATATTTGATCAAAATTGAGATAATCTAAAAATCTAAAATCTTTCTTGAATTGCTGAATCTTATTTGATATGAGTTTTTGCCATTAAATTGGTTTTTAACAACTTCCTGTAACTCATGTTGCTCAAACTGCAATGCAATTTAACATATTATATTATACGTACCTAATACTAAAGGTCGTAATATAAGAAAACTCACTCATGGATTTGTTTACCACCCCCGGGCTTACGATGTTTTCAGTTCACTGATCTTCCATTTTCTTTGATGTATTATTCATCTTCCGGAAATAAACACCCTTCTATTTAAAGCGTTGGAAATTCATTAGGTATTTTGAAGTCTATATCGGTTTTATTATTATAATTAAAATGTGATTTACTTGATTTGAAAAAGTTATCATCTAACATTATTGCAGACGACCCTTGCGATACTGGACAAACTGGACATCGACTCTGAGAGGCCGACAGAAGAGCAGGTGGCCCGAATGTTTGGATACGAAGAAGATTACATGGCAGGCCGACTCACAGCTTGGCAAAGGCTCAAACCCAAAGTCTGGTCGCTCTTTGACGAACCATACTCGTCCGTTGGGGCTAAGGTAAGCATGCAGTATCCATCCAATAGAGAGTTCCTAAACGATAAGTCAATTGTGATAAGGTGCTTGAGGATTTTATCATCTGGGGTGAGCGACAGCATATGCTAACCTGATAAAGTAGAGAGGGTAGAATTTCCATTTCATCTTAGAGTGACGCTACTTATCTTCAAGTAACGCTGAACCACCAAGGGGATTTTCCCGCCTATCCCGCGTGCTCAGTTTCCAGCATTTCTAAGTTTTCTAGTTCTTTTTTTTCTACGAAAATGTTTCTCAATGGCAGATTTTGAAAATTTATGAACAAGAAAATTAATATAATTTTCGTGAATCATGAATACCAACAAGAAATGAATATCACTGTTATCGATGTGTAAGGTTACTTTGCAATAGGGAGGAAGAGATGAGATAGGTTGGTTTGGGATAAAGCGTCTTATGTTTAAGTGAAATAAATTTGTCTTATTGGAGTTGAGGAGACTCATCTGCCCGCACAAGCGCAGTAGTGTTTTTCATTCACAATAAGATGCCTCATCTCTATTTCCTTATCGTTTTAGGAACTCTCTAATATCTGACACTTTTACAATCGCCATAGCCAGCAAGTAAAATAAATTGGTGGCTTTAGTGAACTCTTCTCATCACCATGTGTAATAGGGCACGTTGCGTGAAGCGAATTTACCCCAGTCTATATACTTACCTTGCATGGCCAAGCGAGAGAAAATTATATTTTAGCTGGGGATACTAGACGCCTTCTTATATAACTCGAAGAACTGTATAGAGCAGAAGAAAGTTGGAGATCAGAACTAAGTATTATAGATAAAGAATTACTGTATTGAATTTCTATCGGATCATGTTTATCTCTTTCATTTCTATGAAGATCCTCTTAAATTTATATCAGCTTGGTAGATTTCGAAGTTTTCTTAAACTTCATAAAGCACTTCATCAACCCAGATTGCCCCGATTGAGCTTCGTGTATTTTTGCCACATCTATCGCTACTGACGTCTCCTTTGAAAATTAATATGATAGCTCCTCCTCCCATAATGATCCCTATATCTACATCTATAAAAATGAATGTGTTTATTGACTTTATAAGGGGGCATACCGTTCGTCCGATTGGAATGAAACTTTTTCCCAAGTTATTCCTTGCACTCCCGGGATGGTCATAGGCTATTGGAATCTTCGCCAAACCAACTCCTTTTTGTCGAACTACCCTTCGCAACGAGTAAATACTCACCAAGATGAACCGTTCGCTGGTGAAAACATTCCTTGTTTCCACAAAGAAGTGGTACGGGCTGATATGGCAACGTTCTTGGAGGAAGAATAGGATATGGCAACTACTTAAGATGAAGTGGATCCGTGCTTATCTAAAACCAACTGAAGGCGAATCATAGTATTATTATTAAAGAGAAAATTAGTTTTGTTTGTTTGTTGGCTCTAAATGTTTAAGCGGTTGCTTCGATTTCAATCAGGGCGTAAATTGACGACCGAATTCAAGGGATGGTTTTAGGGTACTCATGTATATTGTGACATATCCCGCGAGATCCAAGAGAATGCGCTGCGCGTCCGTCCCTTCGGCGCCAGGCGTTCATTCTCACGTTGTTGAATTGCGATATATGAGGATCCGGGAACCGGAAAATGATCTTCTCCGAACATAGCACATATGCTATTAGTACGAGTTGTATCTCTTATGGTACTGTCACACCCCTCTCTCTCTCTCTTTCCATGAGTACGCATTTAGGCCCCCATTGCACCTCTGGGGCGCTCTAAGTACGTTACATGGTAGTGAGAGCGTGGTTGGGATTATGTAAGGCGGTCGCCTATTAATCCGATCCACTATTTTTGGGGCGTTAATGTTTCAGAAGAAACATTGCCCGGGTATTCCAGAAGGAATTCCCACTATACTCCCTTGGATACATGAATACTTTCATTGGTTCTTGACTATTAATTTCTCAAATTTTCCCCTCATATTATTTCTATTTAACACACTTAATTTCTTCCAAGGGCATTGTTCCCGAACCCAGGGCATCGTTCCCTATTTCATAAGTCCCCAAAGTGGGCACCTTCCACTGTAAGTCTCCAAAGTTGAGCAAGTTATTTCCCCAGGGCATAGTTTCCATTTTCATAAGTCCCCAAAGCGGGCAGCTCCCTACTGTAAGTGTCCTGGTTGAGCAAGTTATATAATTCCCGATTCTTCCAATCTTTGATTGGGGGTTAATTACCCAATGAATACTTCATATGAAGATTTATTGACAATCCATTCTGTTTTAATTTCTCTTTTTTATTATCAATCGCCAATACAGCTATTTATTAGTGAGCATCAGTTCTCAACCAGTAAACTATTCCACCTAGTTTACATACTGGCTCTTCAATCAAGTATGTTTCTTAAGAGGGGGAGTGTGACACTGTGACAGTTCCCGTGAGGTCCAAGAGAATGCGCTACGCGTCCGTCACTTCGGTGCCAGGCGTTCATTCTCACATTGTTGAATTGCTATGGTTGGCGATAGATGAGGATCCGGGAACCCGGAAGTTATCTTCTCCGAACGTAGCACATAAATGTGCTATTAGTACGAGTTGTATCCCTTATGGTACTGTCACACCCCTCTCTCTCTCTCTCTCTCCATGAGTGCGGATTTAGGCCCCCATTGCACCTCTGGGGTGCTCTAAGTTCGTTACAATATTAAAATCCCCTGGACTTACTCCTTCATCGATAGCATCACTTTCGCTATAGACGTCGCCCGAGTAAACAACTTTGTAGTTAAGGAAAAGCCGGATATTCGTCGAACTTATGACGTCAAATGTGGATGGGGTGTAGATAATAAACACCCGTACGGCGACAGGAAGTGACGTCAGAGATACAGGCGGGTAAAGGAGTCCTTATCTTAGTTGGTGTACAGATAAGGTTCCCCTCGTTTCCGCGAGCCCATTTCTTAATTGGTTTATAGATAAGGTTCCCCTCGTATAATTAAAATCAATTAGGTCCTCGGTGGTTGTGATTTCGTCCTCTTTTCCAGATCATATACCCCTAGGCCCTCGCGTTCTCCCCCGCGCGCGCGCAGGCTCCCCTCGCAGGCTCCCCCCGCAGGCCCCCCGCGGTCTCTCATCGAGGGCTCCCCCCGCTGTCTCTCATTGCGGTCTCCCCCCGCGGTCTCTCTATCTCTCTCTCTCTCTCTCTCTCTCTCTCTCTCGTTGGAGAAGACCGTGATTTTGAAATATGTAAGCTCCCGTATAAACGTCGTGACGACTTACCGCGAGCCCATTTCTTAATTGGTTTATAGATAAGGTTCCCCAACGCCGCCGTCAACCCGTGTACCCGTCCCCGTCCCGTTCACCAAATTCTGATTAGTTGCGATTATTTTTCCTCGAATAATAATGAAAGGTGACCCCAATAATAGAGAGGTCGCACGTTCTTGCTATCCTTGTAAATGAGGTACATAGAAAATTTCCTTACTCGTTAGTACAAATTCGGGTTTGAAACATCTAGTTTTCTTATCGTCAATGTCATCTCTTGAACGGTTCATAAGAAGCATAATCAGCTCTTTAAGAATCGAAAATACGTCATTTACATCTTGCATAGATAAAAACAGATATTTCTTAGAACTACCACCACGCTTCGATAAAAGTAGGGAAGGTTGATTAAAGTTATGTCTGATAAAAAGAGGTCAATAGTTAGTAGGAATATTTGCATATTGATTTACCACGTAAGATCGGGTGAGACGGTAGTGAATGTTCTCAAATAAACTAATAAATAGATGGTTATTTAACCTGTTTTAAATTTACCGCTAGGTTATACCATTTCCTTGAAGGATAAGGTTTCGCGGTTTCATCATTTCAAAAAGTTCGTTCACGCGGAAGGATAAAACAGAAAAAACTATGCTCATGTATCAGCGTATTCATGAATAGATAAATATTGTTATTCAAATTACACATTGCATCATTGATATAGCTTTTATCCTCGTGCGTTCTCACTCGTCAGCCTTTCTGTATCAAAAATTATACATCACTGGCTGGTTTTGAACACCGAATTATTCTCGTGAAATTCCATCATCTTAACCAATCAGCCAGTGAGGTACAATTATTGAGTCTAGGATGTTGTATTTCATTAGACGTTTTAACAGTCAATTGATTGCTTTACATCTCATAGAATTTATTAGTTAATATTTTCACTTGTTCCGTAGTTGAAAATAGGTAATCTCCAATCGAGTTTACCTCCTTATTTTAAATATGAAGTAGATTATTTTACTAGGTAAGTCAGTTGATGTTGATAATATGCAGGTAGGAAAGTAGGTAGGTGAGTAGCTAGGTAGGTAGTATTATCGCTCAGTGTCGTCATTGCTCAACACTTGTAAAAATTCTTTTCAGTCGAGTGCGTGATAAGCACAATTGATAAATAAAATGGGTTACAGTGAAGTCAGCTATAACCAGCGTTAACTCATAACGTCCGCACCTGTTCATAATTAAGTATATTTTTTCCTCCCCCTTCTCCGCTTCATGGTACACGACAGCAGCATCCTGTCATCGTGCGTAAGCATACAGATTTCAAATTGGTTTTGTCTGAAACAAAATTACTCAAGCGGTCAGCGTCTCCTCGTTTACTTCCTGGGACATCTAGGTAATGCCTACAACCTCCAATTTATCGAAAATCCACCAGAGGATGGAGCAGACGAAATTTAAAAACTACCTACATCCTAGTATGTACTAAGCTCGCACACCACTCCACTCCAACTGATCACACCTGCACCTCATCACTGTTCTTCTTCTTCTTCTTCTTGTTTGTGCTCCACACACTCGACATGCGACTGGACAACAAACGATGACAAAACAAACTTAAATTGTAATTATTTATATTTTTTATTTTGTAAAATAAATATTTAAAAAATTTACAACTCTTCTCTCTCTCTTTTTTTTTTTTTTTTTTTTTTTTTGTCACATCCTCCATCTCTCTCTCTCTTTTTCTTTTTCTTCTTCACCTTAAAGATATAAATGAGGTTTTTTTTTTAGGAAAAGAATGATGAGAAAACAAATTGGGTAATAGTTTTTTTTATTCAAGAAAACACACAGTTACACGTAAATAAAATACGTAACAAAAGTGCTAGGTTAACATTGATTCAAAAGTTAAGAGTACCAATTTGATCTTTTTGTGTCAAAAAGTTCCATAAGATGTATAATTATTAACAGCATACTTTACAATTACAGCAGCACATAGTCACAGGTAAATAAAATATTTAAAAAGTGTTAGGTTAACATACATTCAAAGTTGAGAATACCAATTTGATCTTTTGTCAAATTTCCATAACACGTAGGTTTAGTAACAGCATACTTTACAATTTCAATGTAATCTAAAATACATTCTCTTTTAGCGGATAATTCCGACAATTTTTCAATAGCAAAATACAACAATTCGGCAAAATGAAAAAATTCTGCTGGAGTAAACTGAAAATTTTCTCCATTCTTTATGTTACGAAATTCTAAATGGGGTACATAGAAAATTCTCTTTAAAGTAATAACAATTTCCTTACTCGTTAGTACAAATTCTGGTTTAAAACATCTAGTTTTCTTATCTTCAATGTCATCTCTTGAACGGTTCATAAGAAGCATAATCAGTTCTTTAAGAATCGAAAATATGTCATTTACATCTTGCATGGATAAAAACAGATATTTCTTAAAACTACCACCACCACGCTTTGATAAAAGTAGGGAAGGTTGGTTGAAGTTATGTCTGGTAAAGAGACCAATAGTTACAAACTTTGTGTCCGAATGATTGAGTGAAATTTTACTTTTACAATATCCGAAAGTAGGAATATTTGCGTATTGATTTATCACATAAGATCGTGTGAGACGGTAGTGTATGTCCTCATAGATGGGTAAGTCACTTTTTCTAACTCCCATCACCATTTCACTTTCATTTTCTTTTTCTTCCTCGACGATCCGCATTGTTCCAACTTCGTCATATCCCAGCTCCCCATCTTCCTTCTTCATCTCCGCATCTTCTTCTTCTTCTCGAGTTGAGACGTCACCTCCTTGCATAATCTTCTCAACTTGCGCAGCTAAGATCCTCTCCACCTCGGCATCATTGTCCTCACCATCGTTGGAGACATCGCCGCTCTGTTTAAACTTCTTGATTGACGGTTCATCTCCTTCTGCTCTTTCTTCTTCTTCTTCTTCACATTCTGTTGACTCAGCATTTTCCGATTTCGGAACACATTCATCTTCAAAACCAGTAGCACCACTCCCCTCACCTTCATTCACAAGTTGAGATTCTTCTTCTTTCCGCTGCTGTTGTTGACTCATGATTTGATCAAAAAATCCGGAATCCATCGACAGAGTAGAATGGTGTTCCATGTTTTCACTTCACAAGTTTGATGTAAACTGATTTGTAAGTCGTTCGCTCGTTGGAAAATATTACGTTTCTCCCTCTTCCTCCTCCTCCTCCTCCTAGACTTTTTTTTCCCTCTATTGCTTTCGAGTAACAATCCCAGTTAACGATTGATAAATTGCAACCATGTCGTTGATTACTAGTATGTGCTAGTATCTTTGGGAAAGCTCGATTTCGATTCCATTTCAATTCGCAGATCTATTGTAGACGATTTAACACTCAATTCTTGTTGAGAGGTATCGATTACGTAGATTGGGTTTGTCTCAAATTCTGATCGGCTCATTAACGGGTAAGACTCAGATTCTTGCATATAACTGGCACGGAATCGAAAGTATAACTCGTACATCGTAGATTTTTCTCCTTTAAGATTTAGATATGGGAAAGCACGATCATTCAAATAGACCTTCAACTCTGGCAAGTTACATCCATCAAAAATTGAGGCGTTTGCCTTGACATTATTCTTTTTACCCGTTTGAAAAGCAACTATAACGTAGCGAGGTGTTTCCAGCGCACTCGTAGTTCTAAGAGTCCAGGTAATTTTTGTAGTTTCAGGGAGAGTGGGAAATTCATAATTTTCCCACGCTCTATAGGCAATTTTGATGGGACGATCGTTTTCAATAATTTTCAAAAGATTCAACTTTTGATAGGCATCTATTTTCAAATGCGGTACTCTCCACTGTAGATCGGTAAGTTCCATTTTGTAAGTTGAAGCATCCCCGGTTCCGATGATGCAATTATTTCTGCTGCTCGCCAACAAGATAACAAGCTCCTGTTTCTGATTCAAAATAACTTTTTTGTAGTGTTCAAAAATCGGCAGGAAAAATTTCAATGGGATGCAATATGAAAATGGACCGCTTTCATTAGTGTCTTTGATTGAAGTCCATCCGATATTATCCAATGATTCGTCCCAAGGTTTGTGAGTTAAAAGACCTCGGAGTGTGCTCGTAATCCCAACATTTTTCATCTTGTCAACTGTCACTCCCGATAACTCGTATCGAAGCTGATCGAATAGGAAAGCCACGGCGTTATTAACGAGTTTTAAAGTTGAATCTGTAGAACCATCTTCCTTCGTCAAAGTTCCAGCGATGTAAAGGTAACTTTCCGACGGTAACGTGATATTGTCCTGTTGATTGATTTGGATCCTTATCTCATCATTTACGTTAAAGGTATTAGATGAAAATGGTGTGTGCGAACGATACTCAAAATGAGTAATTGAATCGTCAACTTGCACCTCGTCAGTAACTGATAAAACTTCCGCCGCCATTATTTCATCAAACAAGAACTGTCAGTCCCAATGATTTTAAAAACCGACGATTTTGAGGTGTTAGCGTAGCAACGTTCGACGAAGTTCTGACAAATTTTCCAGGTAACTGTTTTCTTTTTATCATTGCCGAGGACGACGGACGACGACGACGACGACGACGACGATGAATTTGACGAGGACGATGAAGACCAAGTAGGATGAGAACGGCGATGGTGATGGTGATTAAATGTTAGCCCCATTATTTCTATCTATGTTATACTATTTATTAGATGTAATTTGACATTAATAACTTCACCACGAAAATTAATAAGTCGATCGTCTTGATCTTTAAAAGACAGTACAATTTTTTCAATACGTCTCGTATTTATAGGTAAATAAATAACATTTCTAGGTGTTTCTACAATTTTAAATCCTGGTGGCACAGCAGGATATAGTTCGTACAAAATATGAGACAACTTTCCGTTCTGATAAGAACCTGTCACTAAGTTACATTCTACTCTGATTGAATGCACATCTTGAATTGAAACTGGTAAATCGGACTTGTGGGTTTTATTAGGTTCTAAAATTCTCGGAGTAAAGCCGAGAAGGGGACCTATGGTTCCTAATTGTGAAAAATCTATCGGTAAAGTTGAATGAATTTCCGTTTGTAACGTATTATTATTCGCACGTATTGAAAGCTGGTTCGGAGGTTTTACCTCTTTTTGAAGCGTGCTGTTAATATCGGACAATTCGTACGATCCTGTTGGAATTTGAAGTATTGTTCCTCCAAATGGAAAACGATTGTTTTTCCCCGCCTCAATATTAGGGATTGAATTGTAAACTGAAAAATCGATTAAACCCAATTTCCATTCTCCACGACTTGTGTCCAAATGTGGCCACAAATCTGCGGTTATTATCGACTTATTTCCCGATATGCAAAACATGTTCACTCTACCAAATCTCCTTTAAAACTGATGATTATGTAACAAAAATTGTAAACATAAATGCCCGCAAATAATTTGATTCCCCTTTTGAAAGGAATCGTAATTGTAGAAAATTGAAACGGGTGGACCACCACGGTGGGAGGTTCCCGAAAAAAAATATCTCCGTAATTCTAAGGGGGGAGGTAAATTTCCGTATGAATCAAAATAGTAAATTGTATCCAATTTACGTTTAAAGGCGACCCAATGTGTTCCTAAACCATATCTAGAGTCAAGATTAACAATACCACACTCAAACTTTCTCATACGGGAGGGTAATGCATCTCTTTGAAATACACCTCTAAAATATGGAATTTTAAATTTACTCGCGTATTTAATTAATTCAAAATTTGAAAGCGGATGAATCGGAATTTTACTTCCTTTTAGTATGAACTTTTTTCCCTCCGCCACCTGCGCTCTTCTTCTGTTTTCTAGCACCCGTTTTATTTTTCTTCCCTTCCACGCTCCCTCCCCACGCACGCGTCCCTCTACCTGACATCTTATACGGGCGGAGATATAGGCCTGCGCCGCCTGTCCTGCCTTCCATCGCTCTGTTATGACGCTCTTCCTCCTGTAATCGCCTAGCATTTACTCTAGCGTCCGAAATAGCCTTGCCCGCACTTCCTAATCCTCCAACAATCGAACCTAGAGTCCCAAGTCCCGCTAAAATTAAGGGTAATATACCACCGCGTACTCTACGCAATTTTCTTTTATTGTTACCACCCCCTCCACTCAATTTACGTTTCGCTTTCATTCCTGTAGTGACGAGCAAAGCAGCAGCCTTTTCACCAAAACTCGCGTCTTTAGATTTAACTCTTTGCCAAGCCTGTTCTTCAAGTTTTAAATCAGCTTCGCGACGACGTAGAGTCTTGTAGGTGGACGGATCTTTTAGGGATTCTGAATATGCGATATCGTGTTCTTTACAAAATTTATCGAGCTGATTAATACCTTTATCCCCGCGTTGTAATCTCTCTTCTAATTTCGTACCGGGTCCGCAGAATTGATAAGACGGAATATGAAGCTCTATTGGAACCTTATCTATCAAAGAATTTATAAGACCTCCTCCTCCTCCTCCTCGTTGAACTACAATTCTCACTGTTTTTCAACCTTCTCTTTACCATATTATACTGTCAAATGAGGGTATGGTGGGAAAATTTTACCAATTTATACGTTTTTTCCAACATTTTCGCGTTCAATAAAAAACGGACGAATAATGTTTTGATCGATCCAATTTTCACGTGCCCCAGGAATTGACATCTGGTGTGCGAATGCTACATTGTTTGGAGTTAACATTGAGTAAAACTGATAAAACATTGCTGATAATAGTCTCACGATATAATTTAGCGTGGTAGCATCCGATTGTTTAATTGGATCCGCAACATTTGTGACTCGTTTTTTCGATATATCAACAACGTTTGGATCCTCGTGAAAAAAGTTTGTTTTTTCATTGACATATTCCACGTTAGTTAACTGATTGTCCGCAACTTTTTTGTCCACGTAAAACTTTGTTGCTCCGTCAGTTGTAAAGATAGGTTCACCGAGGTTTGCAATACGTTTCAATTTAAAGTCCCAACTGTTGTTTTCATCCATCGCGGGAAAATTATCGTCGACGTATTTTTTATTTACGGCGTCAAACGGGTGTGTAGGTACCTGTTCTAAATTAGCCAGCTTTCCCCTTTTAACGTCGAAAATGACCTTATCTTTCTCGTCCTCTTTTATAATAAGACAGCTACGCTTCAGGTAGCTGAGGTTTACTATATCTCCATCACTGTTAGGTTCGGGTAAATTTATTATCTTTTTTCCTCGAGAATCAAACTCATTTCCTGTAGCGGCAAGTTTGAGACATTGTTTCTCTAAGTTGGTTAATTGGTCTACAACTACCACTTCACGAGCATTACGTCCGCGCCCGACATTCACTAATCTTTTCCCGCTCATATTGTAATTACCCGCTGTGTTGAGTTTAAAACCAACTCCCGGTGGACCTTGAATAATGCCGGCACTAGCATGACCACCAACTGACTCAATCAAATCGCCGCTCCAACGACCGAATTTATCTACGCTCATCTCAAATCTCGAATGATTATAAATGAAACAATTTCGGCGCTTTTATAACACCGAGTTCAGTCAACTCTTCTAGAATTGAAATTATTTCGTTCGAATGAGCGTTATTTCCGGCTTGAGAAGAAGCAACAAGTTTTTTCAATCTTTCACATAATTCGTTTACATTATCGAAATAAACGTACTGAATGTTAGGTAATGAGGGTGATGTCTGTCGAAACTGATAACCCGAACCGATTAGAGAAGTGTCAAGCATCATTTCTTCACCAAAACCCTCATCCTCGCCCTCCTCATCCTCCTCGACGACGATGACGAGGATCTCCCTTTATTTTTCGGAGGGTGGGGGTAGTGGTAGCAACTGCGGCAGGGGATAATGAGGATGCGAACAATTTGGAAATAATTTGCCGATATTTTGGACTTTTATTCGATCGAATTCTTCCACTCTTTGTCCTATGTGCTCTCGTCAATTGAAGAATCATTTTGTACACGTTCACATCATCAGGCGTATAATCTACTGGCTCTCGAAGGAAAAGTAATTTTAAAAGACCCGGACTTAAGTTGAATGAAGCCTTGTTATCGATAGTTAATTGATTATTCGTGAAAGTAATCGTTGAATTACCTAATTTCCAACCTTCTTCAGGATCATAATGAACACCATATGTGGTGTCTAATAATTTCTTCGCCGGTGGATGAATGACAAAATCTTGATAACGTTTGATTAAATCACTCAATTTCCACTCATCTCCACTTCCTCCTCCTCCCCCTCCTCCTCCTCCTCCTCTCCCTCATTCTTCTTCCCCTTCACCCCTCCTACCTCCCCCGATTCTATCTTTTCGGATTTAATACCGCGAGCTATCTCTTCTTGTTTACCTCCCCCCTCCTCATCCTTACTCATTTTTGACAAAATTGCTTTCGATAACGTTTTAAGTGGAGTAATTAGCGGTTTATATTGTTTTTCCAATGATTTTTCACTCATTATTTTATTAGAATTTAGCTGTTCGTGTTTTTGCCTAATATTATTCTGTAATTGTTGGATTTCTAATAAAACCTTAGCTTCCTCATCCTCACCCCCCTCCTCTCCCATCTGTTTCGTTGTCATCGTGTCCCTCGACTAATGAAATGGAGAGTTTTACTAAGACATATATACCTACCCATATGTTCCTCAAAAGGAGCGTGTCAACGTGTGTAAAACCTCACGTTTTGACTTCAACGCATACATGTTTGTGTGAAGACACTGTTTAAATGAACGCTCGATCATCATCATCATGATCGATTACTGACATCATCAAGTTTGATCATAATCAAGTTTGATCGTCAAATTGAACGTTCGAACGCCAAAATTCGACGTCAGAACGTCAAATTCAACGTCAGTTTGAACGCCGTTCGAACGTCCTTCGAACGTTCAACCTGATCGAACGTCAGTTTGAACGTTCAACCTGTTTGAACGTCAAAATCGACGTTGGATTGGGTTCGAACGCCAAAATTCGACGTCAGAATGAACGTTCAAGTTTGAACGCCGTTCGAACGTCCTTTGAACGTTCAATTTAATCAAACGTCAAATTTGACGTCAGTTTGAACGTCAAAATCGACGTTGGATTGGGTTCAAACGCCAAAATTCGACGTCAGAATGAACGTTCAAGTTTGAACGCCGTTCGAACGTCCTTTGAACGTTCAACCTGATCAAACGTCAAATTTGACGTCAGTTTGAACGTTAAATTCGACGTTGAATTGGGTTCAAACCCAATTCAACGTCAAATTTGACGTCAGTTTGAACGTACAACCCCTTCAAACTCACGAACGGTTGGGGAGTTCAGTTAATGAAATAAAATTGTCGAACATTATGCGGTAACGTCCATTTTCCAACTCCTGTTCACGGTCTATAGTCAAAAATCCATTTTTTTCCGCCCACGCCTGTTGACAAAGTTCCTTGAATTTAGCATATGTCATATCAGTATTAACATAATCGTTATAAATGTGTCGCAAGTTAGTATCATCTTGTTTAAATAATATAATAAAATTAGCATTATCTCGAATCAATTGTTTTGGAACTCTGCTAAACGTTTGATTTAGATAGAGTACATCAACATTTTTATGTCGTCCCATGGTAAAATAATCTCTTATGTGTTGCTGCTTTTCAGTTGACACGTCGTCAAAAATCATGATCGAGTTAGGTTTGATTTCGTTAGGGTGAACTACTTCGTCATACTCGGAAAATGGGAAATAACCTATTTCACTCAAGTTGGATAGTACATTTTCCAAAAGTTGATATTTCGGTTGATAGAGAGTTTTTGAGAATATGTATACATTTTCAAAGGTTAAACCCTCTGGAGAAAATAGTAAATTTAACATGATATTCGATTTTCCGCAATTAGAAGGACCGCTAATTAAACATCTAACATGGTTCGGGATAAGGGGTCCGTGCCGTTTCATTTTAACCGTACTACCACCTATGTTACATTCGCAAAATTTGTCAAAATTGACTATTGGTAAAGTGTTTCCCCCACTCATACTCGATGTGTAATGTCCAAAAATGGTTAAATTAGATCGTTTTTATGGATCCAGCTTGAATGTTGACCTGAAAATCCCCACCATTTCACAAAACGTTTGTCACCTTTAGATTTGAGAACCTTTTCAACAAGATACACATCACCAAAATTGGTTTTTTTTCAGTTCAAACCCATAAAAGCTACCCAAAATAGGTTCACCCTTATAATCTTTTAATAAATATGTAACCGGAATAGTTTTGTTAATTGCCGTTATAGTAAATATTTCATTAGTCCAGTTAGGTAGATAACCCTTAGCAAAAACGTGCTTGTACTTACTAATTCTTACATTATCTCCGATTTTAAATTTTATTTTTTTATCAACGCTCCCATACTTTTGTCTATTTTTCTGAATGTTCGCAGTCACTTGCTTACTATTTTGAATTGAAACGGAGGCGGGTGTCATTCCAATTGTACGATGATAGCGATTATTATATTGATGTAGTAAATTGGGTAAAATAGAAATCCATTCATACGTTCCTTGTTCGGTAAATTTTCTATACATTAACAATTTCAAGGATCTGTTGAATCGCTCGATGATGGAGCACTTTTTATCACTATACGTTACATAATGATTTATATTAAGTTCCTTCATTAAACGTTTAAATTTTGAATTTATAAATTCTGTACCAGAATCCGAATGTAAATGACGTATTGGTAGATTTTCTTCCAAGATCGGGGTGATTCCAGAAATTATCGAATTTGCTGTTTTATCTTTTAAAGGTACAGCATACGCAAATTTTGAGAAACAATTTATTATGGTTAAAATGTATTTGTATCCAGAATTAATTTTTGCGTGAGGTAGCATTTCAACTAAATCAATTTCAAACATGTCGTGTATTCCTTTGAGTTCTACCGGTCTAGTTGGGAACCGCTTTCGTGCGGGAGAGTGAAGTTCACTGGCAAGAAGCTTCTTTAATGATGGTTTTTTGTTTCCTACCATTCCTACCTCAATCGACAAATAATTGTGACCCGTCAGGGACACTTACAGGTAGTTTTTATAGCAAATTCGCCTCTCCACTTTTTATTTTATAATGACCGTAAGCAAGACTCGTAATTCCATCTTTTAAGATATATCTTTTATCATCGTATGGGCTAAGAGATAATTTTTTAATATTGAGAGTAAATACTTTATGTTTTTTCGATCTAATTGTGTTACTATCAGTGTTGAAATTAATAAAATTAAATAAACATTTTCTAGACATTTTATGACGTAACTGTAGATTAATAGATGTTCTACACCTTATGATTAATAGATGTGATTTACACCTTTTGCGACCTTTTTTTCCTTTTGATCACCCATGATGAATGAATAACATTTTGCGCGTAAGCCGAGGAATTC
Source organism: Adelphocoris suturalis (assembly GCA_030762985.1). Taxonomy (NCBI): domain Eukaryota; kingdom Metazoa; phylum Arthropoda; class Insecta; order Hemiptera; family Miridae; genus Adelphocoris; species Adelphocoris suturalis. The sequence goes on from CM061043.1 coordinate 57,477,280, forward strand.
ATGTATTGATTTACTGTTAGTTTCATCAGTGAACGTGCCTAGTACATTTTTATTGTACGTAATTCTACATTTATGTCCCTCAGGATATTTAAATGTATCAAATTTATGAATGTTACGTAGCATATCATCATAAACGTCTGAACTTGTTATCATATACATGAGTGAGTCTGTGTCGGTAAAAAGTAGTTTTACATGGTCTCTATCATACGTTTTCATAATATGATTATAATGAAACGCGTACATGAGGTTTTTTGCAATTTCAAGCGTGGTAAAACCAACGTATATAGGTTGTTTTAATTTACAACTAGCCTTTTTCAACGCTAGTCCTGCCAGATTTTCATCGAATATATGTATCGATTTTAAACGAGGAGATGATGACCACTTGAGTAATTTTGTTTCAGACGAAACCAATTTGAAATCTGTATGCTTAAGCACGTTTTGTAACGATTTACCATACACAGAATTAACCATTAATTTGAAGAAATTCTTTTCAAAATCCGTGTTTGAATTTTGTCTTTTTTCAGTATTAAAACTAATGAACGGTTTCATCCATGCCTCTTGTGAGAACGATAAAACGCGATGAATTTTAACTAATTTTAACCCTAATTGAAGGTATAACTTTAAATTTTGATAGTGTATTATATAATTTTTTTTATTTTCTAAAGTGGTTAACAATTTTTTTACCTTACCACCTAATGAATGATGACATTGTTTCACAATTTTCAACGAATATGGTGACAACATTTCCTTAGTTATTTCACAATTGGTTGGTGCTAACGGGTAATCGTTATGTAAATCATGTAATTCTGAAGGATAGTCCAAGTCTACTTGGAGTATATACCCTACATTTGATGTATTTGAGACGTTTGAGAAATCTATACTCGCTATTTCACTGTCGCTGAGCCATTTAAAGTCACCTTTTGGTAAGTGTTGAGACATTGCTGTACCATACAAATTCGTGCAATCATAGTACATAATCCAAGTTGTGGGATCTTCTGAATTATAATCTGGTAAATTCGGGTTGTTTGCCTTTGCGTGTCTATGTGAAATTTGACTTAATCCTCCTCGAATCCCTTGTTCGATAAATATATGTTGCGATATATCAGTTATTAAGTCTAACTTAACTTTAGTCATTTTTAACATAGATGACCACGCGAGACCTGGAGCTGAATAAACATTTAATGGATCAATTTGATAATATGAAAGAGCCATTCTTCTGAAACGTTGAAATACGCAAGCTAACAGTAATGTATCTGTTAGTAAATATAAATCGTGATAGTGTTGCATTGTTTGCATATTGAATGTGCTCCATACAGTTTGAGCATGTTCATAATCCGCGTCAGAAATTGATGATTGTGTAAGATCATTATAAAATTTTGTTTTATCAGGTAATTTTGTTTCCGAAAACTTTGTTATATCCGTCATATAAGTGTAGGGGTAAACTCCTTTACGGAGCAGTAAAGGGATATGATTATGAGCTGTTGTTGGAAGAGTAGAAAACATTAAATCGAAGTTTGACTCGATATTTCCTTCATTGTGTAGGTTAGTTACCAAAGATTGTAGACTATAATTTAAAAACGCCAATGAATCTAAAAATCTGAGATTACCCAATTTAATTGAAAGATATTTTTCAGATGTTTGAGCGATACATCCCATACTTAAATGAGAATATTTGTTAAAACCTTGAAGCAACAAGTGTCCATCGTTCGATTTTAAATTATGAAAAACGACGGGAATAAAGAAGTTAACTCTCCTTGATAAATTACACGATTGATGCGCAATTCCGAGACACTTTGAGTTGTATAATCTATAATGTTCGTGATCGAAAACGCGAACGTCTTCAGATGAAAAAGGTTCTTCACATAACTAGCATATTGTAGCTTGCTCTTTCATTTGTTCCATTTCTGGGGTTACTATTAAAGGGGCGTCGTATTCTGCAAAAATGTTTTCTTCGATATATTTCGCCTCGTTTAGTAAACATTTTAAAAACTCGTCAATTACGTTAGGTCCCGAATAAACACGTGTCTGATAAATTTTATCGTCTGCCCCAATGATGACGTAACAAAACCCTGAAGGTTCATGTTTGGCTATTTCAACCGTATTTTTGCTCACTCTTTCCCCTCCACCATCAACATCATCATCATCGTCCACATCTTGAGGCTTCTGCTCCTCATCTATTGGTTTAATAAACGCTTCAAAATCACAGTAAATAACTATGGGAGATTTAGTGCATAAAGAATAATTTGAAAATTTCAATACTTTATCATTTTCCTGAGGGAGAATAGTTTTTTGAGCTCCTATTATCTAATTCTAATATCTAATTCTAATATCCTAATATCTAATTCTAAATAGATATTTAGAATTAGATATTGGTTTAGGTGTTGAGATGAAACTACCTCCGCGAATTGGTTTATATTTAACATATAACAGTTCAATTTGGATCACTTTATCATAAATCCATCCTGACCCGTCTCTTACAAATTTTTCTAAACGTCCGTTAATATCATTTGCCGTTTTATCAAATTGTGCCTGAAAATCATTTTCGTGCAAAAGAGTGCATATTTTACCTTGAAAGTGAGGACTTTGTTCTAATTTTGTATCATCAACTATTTTATAAAGTAACACATTTACACAAATTTACCATTTTACACCTTTATGTTTGCGTAAAAATAATAGTAATTTATCTCTAATTATATCACGAATATTATTAATAACAGTCACCAAGTCACCGTCCTGTAGATTCACATTTGACGATTGAGATGAGATGATGAAACACCGTTGTCTGAACGAATTTAAAATACCGCAAAATGCCGATACTTCGTCCCGGTTACACATTTTCACGAATGATGTTGCGAACAATCAGCTTCAAGTTTATATAAGGTGCGAAGGAAGAAGGGAGAGAGAGAGAGAGAGGGAGACCGCGGGGGGAGCCCTCGATAAGAGACCACGGGACCGTTCGTTTTCTATAAACCAATTAAGAAATGGGCTCGCGGAAACGAGGGGAACCTTATCTGTACACCAACTAAGATAAGGACTCCTTTACCCGCCTGTATCTCTGACGTCACTTCCTGTCGCCGTACGGGTGTTTATTATCTACTATGGGGTGAGTTCGCGCGTAAAGAACTTTTGATAACGAATTCAACGAAACCAAAACGATTTAGATGGGTTGAGCCGAGCAGTTTTTATTCGTTAAGATAGATCTTCTGAAATAGATTGTACAAACTAGAATTTTGAAAAACCTAGAATTTATATAAAAGAAAGAAATATTTCCAGTCATGAGCGAATTTTCGTATAATATCGTACTATATTATGTATATATTTAATTGTTTTGAAAATTCATGACTTCAAGTAAAAAGAAATTGTTAACTACCAATTTGATGGCCAAAATCTCCTTCTAAATAATAATCTGCAATTCAAACAAGATTTTGTATTTTTAGATTTTTTTGCACTTTTCATCTATTTTTAGGCAAATATTAATGAAATTTAAGTACGTTTTTCAGCATAAATTTCTGCATACATTTTCTTTATATTCTAGTTCATCGTTAAATAACTTCTTTTGACTAAAACTCTGCCTAATAATATAAATCTATCGATCCTTAAAGCCTTTTTAGTGATTTTGAGTACATTTTTTCAAATCTGACCAATTTGCTCAAAAAATACTGACCAACGAACTCATCCATTGTTTGGAAAGCTTGAATATATATATATATATATATATATATATATATATATATATATATATATATATATATATATATGTATTCATTTATTTTTATTTTTTTGCACAAGAACGAGATTTTTATCTATATAATCATAAATACCTAAATATACATACATATAAATATGTATTTTTCTCTATGTATTTATGTGTTCTCCCAGACGATAACTCTCTTGAGGATTCAGATAAAAATCCCGTTCTTGTCCCAAAAAAATCAAGCTTTCCAAACAATGAATGAGTTTGTGGGCCAGATTTTTTTAGCACAATAAATAGGTCACATTTAAAAAATGTACTAAAAATGGATTAAAACGGCTGAAAATCGTTGGATTTATATTTCTAAGCAGAGTTTAGTCGAAAAAAGTTATTTAACGATGAACTAGAACATAAAAAAATGTGTACGGAAAAGTATGCTGACAAACGTACTTGAAGTGTATAAATAGGTACTTGTCCAAAAATAGATAAAAGTGCTAGTCAAGGAGCATGATCTTATGAGCAAATTTTCGAAGTTTATCGTACTATAAACATTAAAGTGAGCATATAAAATTAAATAAAATTTTTTAGTCAAAGCGTTGTAATGGAGTTATAACTTAGTTATAACGGAGTTGAGAGATCTGGACGTGTTACCATTTCGACGTAAAAATCGACCCCAAACTCGTATTTTCATAGAACACCATTTTTCAAAAAACCCTTCGATTTCATGGACAAAAGGTGCAGTAATGCAGCATGATCATATTTATGAGCGAATTTTCGTACTTTATAGCAATATATTATGTGATATTGTTTTGGAAATTGAAGACATTGAGTGAAAAAAGTTCCAGTCATGCAGCACGATCGTATAAGCGAATTTCCGTACATTATTGTACTATATTATGTTAAACCGTTTTAAAAATTGTGGACTTTGGGTGTAAAGAAATTTTCAACAGTTAACAGTTTTATGGCAAAAAAACTCGTTCTAAACAATAATTTGCTATTCAAAAAAAGATTTTAAACTATTTTGTAGTTTTTATCAATTTGTTAGTATATTTATTTATTTTATTTTTTTCATTTTATTTTATTTTATTTTATATATAAATATTTTTTTTTTCAGCATAATTTTGTGCATAAATATTTAAATGTTCTAATTTATAGTTACTAAACTTTATTTGAATAATATACTGCTAAGAAACATAAATTTAACATTTTTTTTAGCCTTTTTTGCTATTTTAAGTGATATTTTTCAGCACTTTCTTTGTTAATTGACCAATTTGATTTACTCAAAAAATGCTGTCTAATGAAATCGTCCTTTCGTTTGGAAGGCTAGATTTTTTGGGGCAAGAACAGAATTTTTATCTCAATCCTAAGGTGAGTTATCGTCTGGATGGTTTTATATATATATATATATATATATATATATACATATATATATATACCTATATATATACATACCGATATATTATATGAAAATGTGTTAAACTCTAGGATTCGTTTCAGATTGTCTCAAAACGAATTTCAATGAAAAAAAAGTGCGAAAATTCTTATTATAACAATTTTGAAGCCATTGCAATAGCTTTATATTCTACGAAAATTCGCTTTAAAAAACAAAAAACACGTTTTTAACAATAAAGCGTAATTTTCTCCCTTCTTCAGCAAAGTCATATGACTACACCGTTGGAAAAGCGAGAATCTGAGGTAGATTTTCCATGAACAGCCTTTCCAAAATATTCTGTATTTTAAGAGCAGAATAGCAAATGGGTAAAAATCGAATTGACACCGAAGAAATATGAAATTTACCGCTCATCCCAACAGTGTCCGTATTTCTGATTTTATGGTGATGCCATGGGGATTGATGGCCACTTTATTGTCGTGAGGTAGAAAACCCGAAAAAAAGCTTAAAAATTAGCTAATGTACTCAAAAACTAAGAGTTAAAAAAAAGAAAAAAATCTGTTCGAGGAACTTTCGATCAGAAATGAGCTTCAGAATCGACCCCAGAAGTTTTTACCAGTAAGTTTGAGACACCCTCTACTATTTTGCGTAGACAGTTTTTTTTTTCTCTTTTTATTATTGATGATGGGATTACGAGGCTGAATACAATACGAGAGACCCCCACGAAAAAAACACTATCCTACATTTCCACGCATCCTCTCATCATTCTCACCTCCCTCGACCTTCCCCAACACCCCGACGACATTTTTTTTTTTTTTTTTTTTCTGCAACCACTCGACCCCGAGATAAACAGAAAAACTCGGGAAGCTTTTAGCCGTAAATACTTTCGTGATAGTGACGTCACACCGGTGGGTTCTACCAAGGAAGGGTCGGAACTGAGGAGAGAAACCACTCAATCAGAGGGAAGGTTGGAGACAACGATAGGCCGGGGGATGCTAAGCTTCCCGTTTCGCCCACCTATCCTTTAATTACGGCATGATAAGTTAGGAGGTTTCATCATGGTTAGGCCCTGAATCCCTCGGGACGGCCAGTTAATCGCCAGCGGCTTAACTTCTGCATCAATCCTTCCGTCATTATCCTTTTTCCTTAGTTTTACGGAAGCGATTAGATAGGTGCTTCCGTCTAGCTTGTGTATTATAATCTTAGAAATGTACCATATTACTATGAAAATGATACATGCAGATCATTTTTTCTCAGAAGCGTTTTAAGAAATGGCGGGCTGTCGGGGGAAAGAGTACTTAACATTTTTAGATCGAGCGGGGAAGTAAAGGATGAAAAGAATAGAATGAACCATTCACTGCGGATTGAAAGAGCTCCCCAATAAAATATTTAAAAGGCAGGGAATGGCTTTCTATCACTTACTTCAATAGCTTCCAAGGGTAGCTTTATACTTCTATATAGAATACTAAAACTGTATTTCTTGAAAAGATACCGTCCCCTATCCCAGACATCAAGTTTCGATCGATATCATGTTTTTTACCGAGACATCAAGCATATTTTTGGTAGGTACATTCAATCTCTCGTCGGTCGTGTGTACGTTTTTAGCAATTTTTCGAAGTTAACTTTTGCGATGTTTTATGAATAAAAAAAATATATATATATATATATATATATATATATATATATAGAGTTTTTGTTGAGGAAAGCGGTTTTGAGATATTTTGAAACGATTCCTGGATTTTGAATCTGTTCAATATGTTTACCATAGTTATGTACGAATCTATTCTATAAATGAGTAATGTCCAGTACCTTCACGCTCAAACTCATGGACTGATTTGAACGGGATTTTTTGCAAAATGATTGGAATGGCACGGGGAAGGTTCGTGTTGAAGAAAGTTTTCAAAAAACGTCCAACCAGATCAACTGACTGATTTAAATTATCTCCTATTCACCCTAGGAATTTGAAATTTTATAGGGTGCCTCTCTGGGACATCGAGAAACGAATGAAATTGTGGGTTCTTTCCTGATCAACTGAGTGAGCTAAATTCACTCCTTTTTACCTCATGAATGTGAAATTTGACTGGGATCCTCACTAGGACATTAAAAGACGGATGCAATGACAGGTTCCAACCAGTTAAGCTGACTAAGATAAATTCTCTCCCATTCACCCTAGGAAATTGAAATTTGATGGGGAGCCTCTCTGGGACATCGAAAAACAATAAAATTATGGGCCCTTTCCTGATCAGCTGACCTAAATGCTCTCCTGTTCACCCTACCACATTGGTAAAAATGACCCGTACAGGTGGGTTCGCGCAACTCATAGGTAACCGGCTACGCAACTCGATTGTTTGGTTTCTAAGTATTGCGGTGCAACATGACTGCGACTGTTCACATGACAAGTAGGAATAGCCAGACAGGAATTGCGTGTTATGTGCGCATCTATGATGTAGATGGGAGAACTAAAAGGATTTTGTTGCCTTTTGGGCAGTGTGCATCATATTGTCCAAAGGAGGTGTCACTCTAAATGAAAATTTGTCTACCGCCGTAACTGTCATTCCTTCCAACTGTGAGGCATCACTCTCTGCGTCCGAATTCTCTTTCGACGTCTCTCAAAGGCTTGACGATACATCTACTGAGACGGATGATGCACTTGCACTCCCTCTTATCGACATTATAGCTTCCACCAAAAGAGAAATGGAGGCCACTAATAAGACAGAGGAACATATATAAATTAAGAAGCATCGCTTTCTTTTTGAATTGAAGGATTACGAATCAAAATTACAATCCCCTGTTTGTTTACCCCTGTTATAATTATCCTTCATACCCCGCCCCTTGTATCTACCCCATTTCATTTCCGTTTGCTCGCCCTACTGTTTATTTTATCAAATTTATAAAATGTCTTCTAATATACGGTTATACACCTCTCCTGATAAGCATCTCGCATCGATACACCGATCATTTTCCCGCCCATCGGGCGGGTAACGATGCAAGTAACATATAATATAGTTGTTCTAGAAGATGAATCTCCTCAGGATTGATAAAATCCGTTTGTTCGCTGGATACAGTTGAATTCAACGGACAACACTCAGAGAGCACAGCGAATTGCCGAAATACTTTTGCGATTCAAATTTTTTTTTCCATGGATTATGTCTTATGACCCCCTCATTCCAAAATGTACGAGATACAAAAAAAAATGTGACGTTATCAGGCGCATTCCCGTGGTGGTAGAGACTTGAAATTTGGCTCCTACAGTTAATTTCTATGCTAATCATAGTAAAGGATTGAGAAGGAGAAACAAAATGCTGAGATCAATAAACCATATCGTGTTTGAGAGAAGTTGAAATTATGGGCTCTTTCTTGAACAGCTGAGTGAGCTAAATTATCACCTGTTCACCATAGGAAGTCGAAAATTGATAGGGAGACTCTCCTGGTCATTAAGAGACAATTTAAGTTATGGGCTCATTCTTGATCAGCTGATTGAGCTTTATCACTATATGCGAATTACTTAATTTCTCCCTTACTGCGAAAAACAAATCAAATCAAATCAATCTTTATTGTTTTAGTTCTTTGACCCATACAATCTAAATTCACAAGTTGCCACAATTTACATTATTTTACATTAAATATAATGTCACTAATATAAATAATGTCAATAATTGGTCGATTAACTATCTAATTCTAGTGTATGCTCTACAAAACTGGAAAACCATGAGGAGTTCTTCTTTACTTCCTCCGTTTAGAACTACATCAAGCAAATGCTCTTCTGGTAATCTACTATTTCCTAGATATTTTATTCTATACACCGCTGGTTGAGGACACTCACATACCACAAGGCGTACAGTCTCCTGCGCTCCCACGTTGCATTAAATACAGGGGGCATTTCGTTCACTTTTATAGATAGTTCTTCGCTTAAATATAGATATAACCATGTTTCATTACTCATTCTTAATTGAGCCAGCAGTCTTTTTTGTAAGATAGGTACATCGAGTTCTAAGTAGTGTATTGGTTTGAATTTGTTCGTAGTCAAATGCGTATAATAGCCACTATAAGAAGAATACAGTTCGCTTCCATAATCGTTGTATTTTGACCTCGTAACATAAGTTTGAATAATAGCTCAACGTTTCTCTTTTATTTCGTTCGGGTTTGGATTTTCCCAAAATTTGTCCCAACCCAGTCCGATAAGTATTTTATTAAGTTGTTCGGCCCAGTTGTATTTTTCCATACTGTGTCCGTTTACAGTCGTTCTCACCAACTGTTTATAGCAAATTTGGGATATCTCTCGTCTCCCATCCTCAGGATCTTCTCCCACCACCCTGCGATCAAGATTTGTGCCCCAATATTTAATCTTCCCGTCTCTGCTCTAATCATGTATCCGGTGTCCCTTGGGGTAACAATTGAACAGCTTTGATGAATTTTGATTGAATCTTTTCAATCTCTTCCCAGTAAATTAAACTCCAGATTTCCAAATTGTACAATAGAACGGTATTCACCAACGAATCAAATGTGCGGCAAGCGGATTCCCAGATTTGGCATTTGCTATTAACCAAAACTTTCTTTGCACCTCCCCAAGGTCTCAATCCCTTTGATTCAAAACTAACCATTGCTTTTGAAAACAATCCAGTGGACCCAAAAGGAACTCCAATCTATATAATATTCTGATGCTACAAATGTTACCAAAAAGGAATTCATTTCCTTGTTCCAATCTCCCTCTTTTACAGAAACACACTACTTTTGTTTTAGATGCATTCATGCTAAGGCCCATGGAACTAGAAAATTCATTCCCCCATCAAGTATGAAATTGTGGTGGGGCTCGTAAAAGCTCCATTCACGCTCTGGACATTGTACATAACACCATATTGCGTATAATTTTAAATAAGCCATTTGTGTATTCGTCAAATTTGCTCTATAAGGAACATGAGCTCTTAAAGATTAAGGATATCTTTAGGTTAAAATCTTGTTTGCACGTTTTTAAGAGTGGAATTGATGGTCGCCATTTGTCTCAGGTAGATTCTACGATAACTGCAAATAGGTCACACATCAGACTGCCCAAAAATAATCTTGACTTATACAGGAGGAATTCATATATTGTTGCCTTAAATAAATTTTACTTCCATAGAATTGATGTACGTAACTTTTGCAATTTAGTCTTTGAAAAGTATCTATGTGATAGGCTTAAGGAAGTGGGACACGATTTAGGTTGTGCTAACATAGTATTCTTGTAAAATTTATATCACTTTATATCATCAAGTTGCTTTAGCAACTCCACGGAGGGACACAAACTCTTGGAATTTAATCCTCTGTGGGAACGAGTGTATACTACGTTGTCAAATAATATTTTATTTTGTCTATTTAAAGTATTGTTCAAGAATTTTTTATCATTTTGTAATGCTTTATATATTGGGTACTTGAGTATTAAACGGAGGCCACCTAACCTATAGAAATATTTCGTACCGGATACCAAAAATAACTACATAATTGGAAAGAACACACTTGTAGATCAGAATGATGTGTATAGTTTGGTGGTCTGGATGCTCGCAAGCTCGCATCTCAAGAAGACATAACATCAAGTAGTCAATCCCTTAGTAAAAATGCAGATTAGTTGGGCATGTAGATCAGAATGATGTGTATAGTTTGGTGGTCTGGATGCTCGCAAGCTCGCATCTCAAAAAGACATAACATCAAGTAAAAATGCAGATACAAATGCATCCCTTAGTAAAAATGCAGATTAGTTGGGCATGTAGATCAGAATGATGTGTATATGTGACTGCTAGCGGCGGCGACGCTTTCAACTCCATCCTGACCGACATTGCTGCGTTCTGGGTTGCACAACGTCAGAACCAGGCGTCGGATTAATTCTAAACTTCACCTGTAAATCTATCAAAGTGTGTTCTTTCCAATTATGTAGTTATTTTTGGTATCCGGTACGAAATATTTCTATAGGTTAGGTGGCCTCCGTTTAATACTCAAGTACCATATATTGTGCCATTAGTAGGTATTCTGTAAGTTCGCGAAAGATGTCAAAAAAAAAAGGTCTCCAAAATTGAAATTTTGACTTGCTTTTTGCGTTTATGAGCTTGCTGATCAATTTTGATTCCGTCTGTCTGTGGTACATCCTTGTCTCGCCCAAAAGATTACCAAGTTTTATTCAGATTTTGATGAAATTTTCTGGCATTGTGTGGGTCAGCTTCTAGATGGTTCCCTATAATTTTCAATGCCGTCGGATTAACAGTAGTCTGACGGAACGCCTGCGCGAGTGTGAATTCTTTGTAACGTCGATTTCTCATCATCTGTTAAAATCAGATTTTGTTCAATATCGGTTGGATTTATGTTATAGAAAAATGTTCCATAGACTAAATTGAGATTGAAGTAACAACTATTGCGCTAAGTAACAAACTAATATCTATTAACACAGGCAAAATTCTGAGTCTAACGGAGTTATTTTTATGAAATTTTCAGGGATTTTGGATTAGCTGCTAGAACTTTCATTTTTCGTCGCATAAATAATAGTATGTGCGCATGCGCAAACGTTTAGTTCTCATACCGTCAATTACCAATCGTCTATTGTTCCAATTTCGTTCAAACCCAGAATCCAGAATGATGCCCTCTATATTCTATCGCATTTGCTTGAATCATTGGTAACCATTGCGCATAAGGAAAACTAATATTGGATGACAATCCAAAAATAATGGATTGATTTCGATAAAATTATTGTGAGGGTTAACCTTTAGACAATTTCCACTCATGTATTATTAGATACTGTTATATTTCTAGTCAATCATTAAGACTCGTGCTTTGTTCTTCAACTAATTCTATACTTTTTTCATGCTTTGGTACACCCCCCCCCCCCCTCTCTTGGATCTGGTGCAGAAAGACACCCGAAAATTGGCCAAAAAAATATGCAGTTAGTTCTTAGCTAATTAGTCCTGGGTTGTGGAAATGTGAATTATTCTCTATAATCTCTATCTCTATCTCTATTATTTACTAGCCGCTCCGGCTCGCTACGCTCGCCTCCACGTCCAGCCGGGGGGCAAGCCCCCCGGACCCCCCATTCAATTGCTCGCTTCGCTCGCAAAGTGGGGTATGTAGGGAATATTGCTCGCTTCGCTTGCAAAGTGGGGCATGTAGGAAATTAATGTTGCTCGCTTCGCTCGCAAGGTGTGGCTGTGCAGATGCGATGTATTACAATTGAAACAAGTAGGTACGGGATGTTGCTCGCTTCTCTCGCAAACGGTAGATCCCTAAGGGTAGGTTTAACTTCTGTAAGGGATGCTGCTCGCTTCGCTCGCTTGAGGAAGTTATACTGCCCACCGAACTTGGCGGACTTTTTTTCTGTTGGAAATTCTTACAAACAAATTAAATCTTATAAAACTACGTGGAACCGCAAAAAGTTTATCCGGGGATGTTGCTCGCTTTGCTCGCAAACGGTAGATCCCTAAGGGTAGGTTTAACGTGTGTAGGGGATGTTGCTCGCTTCGCTCGCAAACGGTAGATCTCTAAGGGTAGGTTTAACTTCTGTAGGGGACGCTGCTCGCTTCGCTCGCTTGAGGAAGTTATACTGCCCACCCAACTTGGCAGACGTTTTTTTCAGTTGGGAATTCTTACAAACAAATTAAATCTTATAAAACTACGTGGAACCACGAAAAGTTTATTCGGGGATGTTGCTCGCTTCGCTCGCAAGGTATTGCTGTATATGTGTAGGAAAAAGTCCGAATTTATTCTGTTGAAATGGCTCTCGCTTCGCTCGCAAGGTACCTCTATGTGTACCTGCTCGCAACACCCAAACACCGAAACCTGTACCTGAGTTATCAAACCCCAAACACGTCTGTCTTCCTAGAGCCTTCTCGCGTCCACAGCACATATAATTTCTCATTTTAATAGCTTAGTCTCGCTTCCGCTCGCGATTTGACCGACTTAACGTAACTTTTTTCGATATCCGATTTCGGATTCAGATTCGGCGGACCCAAAGCTGTATTTCGCCCGCGAAAACCGCAAGTGTGGCAAAGTGTGTGTGTCGCTCGCAAAGTGTGGCATGTAGGGAATATTGCTCGCTTCGCTCGCAAGGTGTGGCATGTAGGGAATGTTGCTCGCTTCGCTCGCAAAGTGTGGCATGTAGGGAATGTTGCTCGCTTCGCTCGCAAAGTGTGGCTGTATACATGCGATGTATTACAATTGAAACGTGTAGGGGATGTTGCTCGCAAACGGTAGATCTCTAAGGGTAGTTTTAACTTCTGTAGGGGATGTTGCTCGCTCCGCTCGCTTGAGGAAGTTATACTGCCCACCCAACTTGGCAGACGTTTTTTTCAGTTGGGAATTCTTACAAACAAATTAAATCTTATAAAACTACGTGGAACCACGAAAAGTTTATTCGGGGATGTTGCTCGCTTTGCTCGCAAGGTATTGCTGTATATTTGTAGGAAAAAATCCGAATTTATTCTGTTGAAATGGCTCTCGCTTCGCTCGCATATACATAGGTACCTATGTATACCTGCTCGCCTCGCAAGGTATTGCGTAGAAGTGCAAATGGGAACCCCCCTGTGAGGGTCCCTTCTGGTAAGCAACGTTGTGAAACGGCTGAAAAATCGATAAAAACTGCCAAATAAATGCGAATGGTAAAATACCTTCTTTTTTGGTGACTTGTCCGGCGAAAAACAAAGTTTCTTCTTTGGAGGCATTATGCAATGATAGTATATGTTCTTACATTAAAATTTGTTCCTATTCTAAATGAAACTCTTCTATTCAAAAAGAGATTTTGGATTTTAGGCTATTTTTTGCAATTTTATAGATTTTTTAAAACAAAATTAATGGAGTTCAAGTTTTTAGCATAATTTCGTACATAAATTTTTGAATGTTCTATTTCATAGTTGTTGACCAATACAGATGTAATACAAACAGGTAATGTAATCTAACGTAGGTAATGGTAGGTACCTACTACTCAATTGTATACCAACCATGTAGTGCCTTCTTTTCACAAGATTATTTCATTATGGTTACGAAACAATTTCAGTTTATATCCATGTCAAAACGTGTCGCGAAAAATTCCTTGACCCCCAGCCAAATTCAATAAATCAATACAAACAGATGTAATACAAACAGGTAATGTAATCTAACGTAGGTAATGTAAAAGTGCACGTACCTTCTTTTTTGGTGACTTGTTCGTCGAGAAAGAAAGATTCTTCTTTGAGGCATTTTAATATTGATTGAATTGATAGCTTGAGGAGCGTTGCTGGACTGAATGGCTCGCTGGCAGTTCTCATAGGGATAGGGGGGTTCTCCTTGGTAGAGGGGGTAATTACTTGTCGAAATGGGGAAAAACCCCAAGGATGAACTCAGGTCATGGACTGAGGTCACGGAGGATTAGAAAGTTAGCAACGTCGGTTAGCAGGTAGGCTTCGCTGAAGGTTGTTGAACCAGGAACCAACGCATATTAAACGCTTCACTCGCTTCCGTGTTTTCCCGTCACTTTTTTCGATATCCGATTTCGGATTCAGATTCGGCGGACCCAAAGCTGTATTTCGCCCGCGAAAACCGTTCCGAAAAACGTACCTTTATGGGGTATATTTTAATCGGAAAAAACCAAGTTTTTCGGCGGACTTTTCGAGAAAACGGGTCCGTACTCTCGCATTTTTTTAACGCATTTCCCGATACTTTTTTCGCGATCCGATCGCGCCGTCGTCTTCCTCGTTCAAAAACCTACGAAACCCGTATTTTTCCGGAATTGTCAACGGCCGTTTAGAGGGGTAGGGGAAGCGGGGAAGTCCAAAAAGCGCACATTAATTCTTACTTCGTCCCCCCTCCCGCCCTACGGCCCATGGTTCGGGTGGGATTAGAAAATTTTAAATTCGCTTATACACCCTATCGGAAAATCCCAAGAAGATCCCCCCACTCGTAGACTCCCCCCACTCAGCAGTTTGGCCGTGCATAGACACGACAAACGGACGGAGTTTCATTCTTATTAATAGTAGAGATTTATAAGAATGAAACTCCGTCTGTTTGTTTGTTTGTCGTGTCTATGCACGGCCAAACGGCTGAGTGGGGGGAGTCTACGAGTGGAGGGATCTTCTTGGGATTTTCCGATAGGGGGAGCGAGCGAATTTAAAATTTTCTAATCCCACCCGAACCATGGGCCGTAGGGCGGGAGGGGGGTCGAAGTAAGAATTAATGTGCGCTTTTTGGACTTCCCCGCTTCCCCTACCCCTCTAAACGGCCGTTGAAAATTCCGGAAAAATACCGGTTTCGTAGGTTTTCCTACGAGGAAGACGACGGCGCGATCGGATCGCGAAAAAAGTATCGGGAAATGCGTCAAAAAAATGCGAGAGTACGGACCCGTTTTCTCGAAAAGTCCGCCGAAAAACTTGGTTTTTTCCGATTAAAATATACCCCATAAAGGTACGTTTTTTGGAACGGTTTTCGCGGGCGAAATACAGCTTTGGGTCCGCCGAATCTGAATCCGAAATCGGATATCGAAAAAAGTGACCTTAAGTTGGTCAAATCGCGAGCGGAAGCGAGGAGAAGCGTTTAACATCAGAAATTAATTTTGCCGTGTTCGCGAGAAGGCTCTACGAAGTCAGGGGTTCGATGAGGCGGGGCTTGCACCTGACGGGAAAGGGTTGCGAGCAGGTACACGCACTTACGTCTTGAAGGGTATACAGGTATACCTTGCGAGCGAAGCGAGAGCCATGTCAACAGAATAAATTCGGATTTTTTCCTGCAAATATACAGCAATACCTTGCGAGCGAAGCGAGCAACATCCCCGAATAAACTTTTTGTGGTTCCACGTAGTTTCATAAGATTTAATTTGTTTGTAAGGATTTCCAACAGAAAAAAACGTCTGCCAAGTTGGGTGGGCAGTATAACTTCCTCAAGCGAGCGAAGCGAGCAGCATCCCTTACAGAAGTTAAACCTACCCTTAGGGATCTATCGTTTGCGAGCGAAGCGAGCAACATTCCCTACATGCCACACTTTGCGAGCGAAGCGAGCAATATTCCCTACATGCCACACTTTGCGAGCGAAGCGAGCAATTGAATGGGGGGTCCGGGGGGCTTGCCCCCCGGCTGGACGTGGAGGCGAGCGTAGCGAGCCGGAGCGGCTAGTATAAAATAAATCAGTACCACCAACTTTGTGTGATTGATTATCCGTCTGCCTTAGTTAGTTGAGCAAGAGAAAATGATTTATGCCGTACCGCACCATTAAATTATTTTCGCACTTTGTGAAATGATATGGACCAGGGCGAAATTGCTCATGTCCAAAAGATCTCCAGTATGCTGTCTGACTCGTTAAGCATATCCAGAACTAATGTAATTTTGCCTTAACACCGTACTAAATCATATCTGCTGTTTTAGTCATGATTGCCCGGTCCAAAAATGTCCACAGCAAAGAGAGCTACAAGTTCTCAGATCCTAAAACTTCTGGTTTGAGCACGATGAGTGGAAGAATGCTGGAAAAATCGAAAGGGAAGGTAGAACAACAGAGAAAAAGAATATCTTAATGGACACAAAATGCTTACCATCAAGGGCTTTCCTAGAAAAGAAAAGTCGAAAGAGAATAAGCCGAAGTTACTCCGATACGCTGAAGAGAGAAGAGTTATTGCTCTCGCTGAAAGAGGAGTGAGGAAAAATGTTTTTAGGCCGCGAAGGGGGTAAAAGGCTGAGAAAGCATGAGGGCTACGAAGTGAGAGGAAGGAAAGTGAAAGAAGATACAGACGAAAGGAAGGTTATGAAAAAAAGGTGAGACATCTCTGTTACTTTGGCACCTGACCTGGAAAAGACTCCCCTGCGTCAAATCAAAGTCGAAAAGAAATCTTGTTTCGTCTCCAAGTGAAGGCACGTCAGCGGATGAACAAATGAGACAGAAGTTATGAATACCAATTCGTGCGCCTAAGTTATTATTCGGAATCCCAATCGTCATTTGAACGCTTTCACCCAAGGACTCTAGGGACGGATTCCATCATTGATTGACTCTTTTGACTTTGATTTATTCATTCTGCTGTCAGATTCTAGCTCCATTCTGAACAATGTTGGAAATGACAAAGTCGGGGATGAAAGTGGAAAGAAATCCAATAAAAATAACAATGGAACGTATTTTTCTTTGGTTTATTTTGGGTATTTATGTAATTAAGTCAACCATTAGGCCAAGGAATCGGTTACAACCAGGACTTGAATATCTTTGGAATTCCAAGAAGTGAATTTTTTCGCAAAAGAAGAATTTCTTCGAATTATAGATACGAGTTTTAAATTATCTGAACGGATGTATTTAATTTTTAACTCTTGGTTTGAGTAGGTGCATAAGTTTTATATTTTAGTTTATTACTATCAATAATGAACCTTTCTGGTAAACCAAAGGGAAACATTTTTGACCCCCCCCCCCCCTTCTCCGAAATTTTTGTTGATTGATATTTCATAATGCTCAGATTCCAAAACGCAGAACCTAACATTTCAATACTCCATACCAACTGTATATAGTAGCCATGGTGATCGAATAGGTACATACTATCTAGTAAATATAAAAATTTCTTGCACGTTTATTCAGCAAGATTCAAATCAAAATTTCAAACTTTCTCTTAACTAATAAGAAACGATGCAACAAATGTTAGTTATTTTGGCAGTAGATAACATTTCTACGCAAATCATAGGTCAATAATTATTAAACCTCGTAGAACTTATATCGTCAAAACTTTGCGCTTCGCTCCTCCAAATAGGATCACTCACACCTTTACAGCTCTCAGACCCCACGATTTCGAGGTTTTTGATAAATGTCAGATAATAAAAAAAAATTAAAAAAAAAAAGATGAAATAAAAAAGTCCCAGTCATGCAGAACGATCGTATGAGCGAATTTTCGTAAAATATTGTATTATGTTACATTAATTTGAAATTCGAGCACTTTGAGTGCAAAGAAATTGTTAACTACTAATAATTTTCAGGCAAACAAATTCATTGTAAATTATATTCTGCAATTCAAATCAAACTTTGAATTTTTACCTTTTTTGAATTTTTTATCGGGTCTTCAGCAAATAATATTGAAATGTAAGTACCAATTTCACCATATTTAAGTGAGCGGGATCTTAGGCGAATGAGGGGTGGAATAGGGGAACGTTATGAAATGACCGTGCCTCTATACAAAGGGTAAAAAAAATGGAATCGAAATCCCAACGCTGCCACCAGTTTTTGCAGGTCGGTTCTAAGGGGAAAAATAAGGGAAAGTGGCTGATGACCAAAGGTAGACACAAAGTGTCTAGAACCGTGACTGTAGTAAGATTACTAAGGGAAGGTTACGGGGCGGTCACTATATTATGGAAAGATGCTACCACTGAAGTTGGGAGCCGACTGGTCACAAAATATCTTCTTGAGGGGCGGGCAACCACGGGAACGCCTAAGAACAACTACGTGGGACGTATTTTCCCCAGTATAAATTCTGTCAAATTGTACACGTACCTGATTGCAAAAAAAAAAGAACCATATTACCCAATATAGCTTTAATTACGTGAAAAAATTTTCCCGTTCACCAATGCTGTAGCTAATAAGGCGTTTCAGCGAATTTTCGTCTATTTATCGTACACAGATGAAGAAGGGCCTTATCTATCCACTCCCAAAATTTCAGCTTCGAAGGGCTAGTTGCCACCAAACCGGCTCATTTCCTCTATTGCATTGGCTACTACTCAATTGCATCGGCACTATTCTATTGCATCGGCTCCTTAAAATCAAAAATCAAAATTTTCCGTTTTGTGGCTTTCTGAGACGTATCTTAGAGTTTATTGCCTTTTTATATCATTTTAGAGTTAATTGCTCTTTTTACATCGGTTCTCCTAAAGAAGTCGCCCGAGAAGCCGGACATTCGTTGAAGTTCCAACGTCAAATGTGGATGGGGTGAGTTCACGCGTAAAGCACTTTTGATAACAAATTCAACGATACCAAAACGATTTTGGAGGGTTAAGCCGAGCAGTTTTCATTCGTGAAGATAGATCATCAAAAATTGATATTACAAACTAGAATTTTGAAAAAAAATTGAATTTATATAAAAGATAGAAGAATTTCCAGTCATGCAGCATGATCGTATGAGCGATTTTTCGTAAATTATCGTATTGTATAATGTTAAATTATTTTGAAATGTAAGCTTTCTGAGTGCAAGGAAGTTGTTAACTATTATTTTTATGGCAAAAAACGTATTCTAAATAATAAACTCCTATTCAAATAGAGGTTTTGAATTTTTAGCTTTTTTACAGTTTTTAATAAATTAAATTGAATAGAACATTAAAAATTTTAAGTACAAAATTATGCAGAAAAATGTACTGAAATTTCATTAAAATGTGCTAAAAATTCGATAACAACATCAAAAAAGTTAATAATCCGAAATTTCTTTTTTAATAGCAGATTAGTTTATATATCGAGTTATTTTCCAGAAAATGTTTAGTTAATACTTTTTTTAACTCAAAGTACTCAATTTTCAAAACAATGTAACATAACATATTGTGTTTTTAGAGGTGAAAGTAGTTTCAAAGCGTAAAACTTGGTCATACGGGGCAGGGGAGATCAGCAAAAGTGTTACCAGTTGATAGGGGGTATTTTCATAAAGAGTCATTTCCCAAGAAACCCTCGATTTAATATTTTTTAAAAGCCGTTTTCAAACATAAAAGCATACTTTTGTCCCTCAATAAGCTAAGTAAAAGTGACATTGACTACCTCTTTGGAAACCTGAGATTCTGAGTCAGTATTTCCAAAATAGTCTTTCAGGAGCAGAATGACAAATCATGACAAATTTAGTTTTTTTTGGCCCTAATTCTACGTACCTATCAAGTTAGCTAAAAAAAAAAAAAAAATACTGGTTCAGCATCTGGTATTTTTAAATTAATAGTGATTCCAAGGAAGTTTTGGCCTTTTCAATGCAATAAGACAGAACGCAAGAAAAAATATTAAACAGTTAATAACTCAAAGACAAAGTTTAAAAAAAAAGAAGAAAAAAATGTATGAGAAATTTTTGATCAGAAATGAGGGTAACAATTGATCCCTGAACTTTTTACCATTAGGTTTTGGACACCGTGTATAAAAATTACTTCTAATATCGTCACAAACATTTTTGGAATGTTGACAATAAATTAATTAGTACATCACATTTGTATAAAAACAACGAATTTTGCTGTTTTCGTATCACACACAGCCAAAACTACTGCATAAATGATGGTAAAAACATATCATTATACGAGTATCAGATGTGTATTTTGTATTACAGCTAATATCAATGTCACATCGGATTGGTGGTACACTTTGTCACTTGTAACAGTTCCCGCGAGATCCAAGAGAATGTGCTGCGCGTCCGTCGCTTCGGCGCCAGGCGTCCATTCTCACGTTGTTGAATTGCTGTGGTTGGCGATAGATGAGGATCAGAGAACCGGAAAATTGTCTTCTTCGAACAAAGCACATATGCTATTAGTACGAGTTGTATCTCTTATGGTACTGTCTCACCTCTCTCTCTCTCTCTATGAGTGCGGATTTAGGCCCCCATAGCACCTCTGGGGCGCTCTAAGTTCGTTACACACTTGAACCAGTTGCCATAATCTGTAATACAGAGACACGAAGATATTAGTATCCACGATAATATAAGAGGTAGGTACCTTCCTACAAGTATTATAGTACTACAGAAACTTTTGAATAAAATTACACAACATAGTCCGTGTACTGTAGGTCTCTATAACCCTTATTTATACCTGCTGCTTGTGTAATGTGGGTCATACTGACCTGCGATTCTGAGAAATGCTCACTTACCTTGACAGTGTGGTTTTTGTCACTCAACTGGCTACTCCAGAAGGCCTTACCCTGATGGGGTCAAATAGACCCATAATTCTTATAGCCTGCGGCTCACAGTTCAACAGCTAGCCTCCTCGGTCTAGAAATCGCAGATACACTTAGCTGGAACAAGCATATCCCTTCAACTTTGAAGAAACTAGCTAATGGAAACTTCGTGCTCCAGAAACCGTCAACCTGTGTTTTGGAATGTAACTTCCTCACAGCATATTTCGCGTATTGCGCCTTTCATATGTCATATGGCATTCTGACATGGGGGAATTCTTCGATGACTGTCCGGATCCTTTGGAAACAGAAATCAGCAATGCGAATAATACGAAATGTGATCAGCCCGACATCGTTTGACCGATTTTCAGGGAGTTGGGGGTGATTACAGTCTACGAACTGTATTTGCTCAAAAAGGCCTTGTGAAAAACAATTTGAAAAGTTTTTCCACAGACAAGCTTAAGACAACAATGGCTCAAAAACAAAATGCATATACTCGTATTATACATCGTTGGATCAAAAAACACAAAAAAATTTTTTTTTTCTAAATCATGATGTTCTACCATAGGTAGGAGCTTTTTAAGAATTTGATTTCAAGAAATGTTGGATTTTGTTGAAAATTGTTTAAAAAAAAAGAAAGTGTACAATGTTGTCACATAGCCCCTTCCTTTAACCTCGAACTCGTACTCCGAACTCAGGACGTATCGATCTTCGATTCTGAAGCGCAATTCTGCAAGGTCACATATTAGTTATATGATTATAAATCAATTTTTGTTTCTTACCATATTCAGCAAATACATCATTAGTCGACACTTCCTTGAAACACGTTACACTGTCTGTGGAAGATCCATTTAAAGGATCGACCAAAGACGATAAGGTTGTATTCGATAATCATCAGAAACGCTTGCATACGAGTCTGCAACACATTGGGACATTCTATGTCTTTATTTTGCAGACTCGTATGTGTTGCAGACTCGTATGCAAGCACTAAGAGCCATTCAGCTCATCCGGACCCTGGGCATCGTAAAGTAAATGTCTTAAAGATGCTACATACGAAATTACTGCTTCCTAGAGTGTAAAGTATAGAAATTACCTATTAAGATGATTTAACCACCACTTCACAAATCAAACCGTTCTCGCAATATTCGGATCACCTGCTATGAATCAAATAATCGAAACACCAGCTCAATGAAATCATCAGAAATTATCAAGTGGTTGCAATCATTTTCACAGTATCAATTATTGAGAATGATCACCTGTATGTAAACAATTATTCATATAACCATGCTGATAACTCAGCTTGGCCACGCACTTTGCAGTAGGTAACATAATATGGTTAGATAAATCAAGAGCTTTCGAACGAATGGTCAACGAATTTTGTGGGATGAAAAACGGCAAAGTACCATTTCCCTTGCAACGAATTGTTTGTTCGTGGAAATCATCAAAAAACCAACCGTAACGCTTTTTTTTACGCTTTTTCCTAACGCATTTTTTTAACGCTTTTTTCGTTTATGTGCCAAAGTAAAGACATAAAATGTCAAAAAAAAAAAAAAAAAACTCTACAGGACCAGTGAAATTCCACCCTACCGTTGCCTGTAAAGGGTTTCTGCAAAATACGGGCCACATTTCGTCAATGTGAATGATGGATAACACTACTTCACAAAATTGAGAAGTGTTCTTGCATCCCTCCAGGGCTTGTCGGTTTCTAACGTTATTTGATGTGCTGAATCCGAATCCGAGGTCAGTTTTTTTTTCTGTTCAGCTCGTTCTTCCATGATGTAGCTTGTTTTCACCTCTTTGTGCATAAACTTTTCAGGATTTTTCATAGAGCACACTTCCAGATTAAATGCCGTCTAAAGGTGCTTAGCTTAACCTATGTAAAATTTATCGCTGATTCCGAATATCACGTCAACTTTTCTATTGTACCGCTTCCAACCCCCCCGTTTTCCAAAAAAAAGGAAAGTTTGGAAAAATCTCGGTTTTTTGTCATTTTTTTCTAACTTCAATAGCTAAGAATAAAAATAAGGCCCAGAAAAATTGTTTTGGATCTGCATCTTGTAGAGGACATTCCTCTTCATAGAATGCGACTAATCGCGCGATTTTAGGTCTGGAAATAACATAAGTAGATGCGATTTATTTTGTCAGACATTACCACAAAATTTCGACCCTCGACAAAACAGGTTCAACTATCAACTCATACTGTCTATTATACATTGGAAATCAATAAACGCGATGTATGCTCAGACCAACCAAACATCTATCTATCTAGCTGTTATGTGGGCTGCCCAGGTCCATTGAATGAACAGGATAACAATATTGTGAGCTCTGTATTTCCTGAGGTTTGTGTACATTGGTATGAGGTGTACCACTCTCTGCTTATAGGATTAATTTTAATTGATTAATAGGATTAAAGCTATTTTTCATCTTTGTATCTCTTGTAGCTCTTGTCTTTCCAAGCCCATATTCTCCACAAATGACACAAAATACATTTGGGCTATTCACGCAGTTTTTATGAAGTTTCGGCATTAAAAAGAATTGGTGGTGTTCTGTCGCAAAAGATGTTCACCAGCCTCCCACTACCAACTCCCTCCCATGTTCCCTTTCGATCATGAATTGCCAAGACAATAGCAACAAGGGCGAAAGGTGGCATGAAGTCAGCAGATACAAAGATCAAAAATAGCTATTTTGAGCCAATAGGCCGAGAGTAGCCACCTAATAACCATGAAAACAAACCTCAGAAAACTTAGAGCTCACTATTGTTATCCATACTGAGCATACATAGCGTGCATTGATTCCCAAGTATAATATACAGGATGAGATAATTAGTTGAACCTGTTTTGTCGATTTTGTGGTGATTTTTGACAAAATAAATCGCCCCACCGTTATTTTCAGACCTAAAACCGCGCGATCGGTCTCATTAGATGAAGAGGAGTGTTCTCTACAAGATGCAGATCCAAAACAATTTTTCCAGGCCTTATTTTTATTCTTATTTCAATGAAAACAACACGATTCGTGGAAGGGTAAACAAAGATATGATGACAGAGCCTCCCTCGCTACTCACCAGTTGATGGGGACAAATGTCAACAAGTATTTCAGATACAGGAACATGTGTGGGATATTCGGAATCAGCGCAAAATTTGCTATAGGAATAGCCAATAAAATAATTTTGAACAGAGAGAATTGATTTCAGGACCACTTTGTGCTGTGTAGATTATTATTATTATGATTTTTTTGTTTTTCTTCAGCATATTCATGAGGAAGCGACCCCAAATTTACTGGCCCGAAATTCATGAAGTTCGACTCAAATATCATAAATCAGACAGGACGTGCCCGTTATCTCGGCATTTATTTTAATTATTCTCAAGGGGTGAATGAAATGAAAGGTTAAAAAATGAAATTTCGAAAATTTATGAAATAAAGAGGTTATCGTTGCAACTGATGCTGTTGCAATGTTTCCAATAATTTTTAAGTGATTATTTTTGAATATTTCCTTTATGAGAATCCGTTTCGAAGAGTTCTGAAATGATTCCAGGAGTTGAACACTTTTGAAATGTTATGTCTTTACTTTGGCACATAAACGAAAAAAGCGTTAACAAAAAGCGTTACGGTTGGTTTTTTGATGATTTCCGCTTACAACCGGGTCGTTGCTAGGGAAATGGTTCTTCGTCGTTTTTCATCCCACAAAATTCGTTGACCATTCATTGGAAAGCTCTCGATTTATCCAACCATATTATGTTAACTACTGCAAAGTGCGTGGCCAACAAGCAGAGTTATGAGCATGGTTATTTGAATAATTGTTTACACACAGGTGATCATTCTCAATAATTGATATTGTGAACATGATTGCAACCGCTTGTTAATTTCTGATGATTTCATTGAGCTGGTGTTTTCGATGATTTGATTCATAGCAGTGATCCGAATATTGCGAGAACGGTTTGATTTGGTCATTTTAATAGGTAATTTCTATACTTTACACTCTAGGAAGCTGTAATTTCGTTTGTCGCCTCATTAGGACATTTAGTTGACGATGAGTGGCTCTCAAAGCTAATTTCTATGCTCTACACTCTAGGAAGCTGTAATTTTGTATGTAGCCTCTTTAGGACTTTTCCTTGACGATGCCCAGGGTACGGATCAGCTGAGTGGCTCCTAGAGCTTGCATACAAGTCTGCAACACATACGAGTCTGCAACTAAAGACATAAAATGTCCCAATATGTTGCAAGGTTTGCAATAGGTGTTGCAATAGGTTGCGAGTCGTATGCAAGGGTTTCTTTCTTTAACATTTTTTTCATATAGGTATATGTATGGTTACATACGATTCACACTTTTTCGAATAAGTATATATGCAGGTATATAAATAATAGAATAGAATAGAATAGATTTATTCAAAAATCACCCTAAGGAACTATATGTCACTTCGATACAATGATTTAAAGCTAACAAAATTATTTAGGTAAATAAGAAAAGAAGCACTTAAATAAAATTCACTTAAAAACCCCTTCTATTGAATATATAGTATTGTTGATAAAATAATTACGTATCCTTATTTGCATATATGATACCAGTAAGTAGTGTTCTTAGTAACAAATTTAGTGACCAGTAAAAATGAACACTTTGTGTGTCTGCTGGTTGAACAACCAGTATTCTTATTAAAATAAGATAGATATGTCACGCTTGGTTGCTATGTACGACTCTTCTACAGCAATGTCGAGAAGCAACTAACCTGAGCTTTAATTTTAAAGAGATACGCATCGGTGATTTATTTGATCATGATTCGCATATGAATACTTAGAAACGTTTCATTTTTTTCATTTACTTTGTTTTATTTATTTATTATAATTTATTAATGATTAACAGGACGTTTCCATTTGTTTTCGTCACGTCACGGTGGGGTTTTCTATTGATTTTCACGTACAACCAATGCGTTACTAGGGAAGTGTAACTCCCTTAGTTTTCATAGCAGGAAAATCGTTAGCCACTTTTTGGAATGCTCTCATTTGATCACAGCATCTCATAATCCCTAAGCCTCTGTAGTGTCAAGGAAAGCTGATTTATTACGCTAAGTTATAAACTAATATTGCTAAGTAACCATAATGAACTAATAATGTGTAAAATTAATCATTATTAAATTAATGATCTGACTGTAGAACCGTAGGTCTACCGTCCGTTTTTTTTTAAATTTACTTATTTATTTTTTAAAATAATTATCATTTTTTAACGATCCTTCGATGGACGATAGCAGCAGTATTCTTGAGAAAAATTGAATTCCCTTGCCAAGAATGCGTTTCAAGAAAAGAGGAGGAGATAATCCTATGAATCAAAAGGACGGTCCCGCTGAGAATTGCGGGTTCCTCAAGGAAAAGGAAGAAAATATTGGGTATCAGCCGGTCGTGAATCATCTCGGCTCCTCTAGTCTCTCTTACGGTAAAAAAGAAACTTTCCCGTGCTCTGACCGTTTTTCGCCATTTGGTTGTGGAGGCTTTCTCGCTGGGGACTTCTCTCCTGGCTCTATCGGCATCATCTTCACCCCACATTTATCAGGAGGCTATCACTTTTGTTTACGAGTCATTTACCCCGGTTTTCTTCCGACAATGGGCCTTCCCCCTGGACCTCCGTCCGACTCAGGTTCTTCCTGAAGATTCCTTAGAGACCCCTTGACACGTTTTATGAGATAAATAAATCAGCCCCATTGAATCAGCTTGAAGAGAGTGTTGCACGAAAAGAAGTACGCACAGTCTGGTTAGCTCTGGTCGCTTGGTATTTTAACGTGGATATGTTTTTGGGCTGGGGGTCATACTAAAATTTGCGTAACGACACCAAAATTTGTGATGACCCGGCACTTCAGATTATTATTAACTCGAATGAAAACTGAAGGCGATCAGTATTTTGAGGCAGGTTTTTTCTCCACACAAAATGCAACGCTCCGGCACTTTAGATTGTGAAGGAGCAACGCTCCGGAACTCGAAAAGTGAAGGCTAGGTAGAATTTCTATTGATTTTTCACGTACAAACAATGAGTTACCAGGGAAGAGTAACTCCAATAGTTTTCATAGTAGGAAAATCGTTCGCCACTTTTTGGAATGCTCTCATTTTATCACATCTCATGACCTCTAAGCCATTGTAGTGTCAAGGAATGCTGATTTATTACTCTAAGTTATAAACTAATATTGTTTTGTAACCATAATGGAATAATCTTGTGAAAAGAAGGCACTACATGGTTGGTATACAATTAACCAGTAGGTACTAGACATATCCATGATCTTTTGTTTTTCCCATCAAGGGAGAAATTAGAATGCTTGCTTTGGGAGAAAATCGCGTACGACGGACAAATGGATTTGTTACGTGGAACGGGTTTTTTAGCCTTGGCCTAATTGCTGGAAAACGCTACTAAAAACGCTGCAAATTATTACCTCAAGGTTCATTTCTTTAATAGGTAGCCCTTCTACGCAAATAACTGGTCTACAGATAAACAACTCAGTGAATGGTGCATTATCTAAATATAGGTACCTGCACGGATGAAGTCACTGACCTAAATAAAATAACTTAAAGACAACGGATCATTTTTACAGGGATTTTACCCAAACGTACCTTGTCATTTTTGCCCACCAGTCACAAAAAGGCTTCAATTCGAATTTCAGCAATGAAGTTTCAACTTGTACCTAACTAATTTTTCAACAGAGCGTCCCCTCAGTATACCTACCCAACTCAATATAAATTTAGTTACGTTAAAAGGCACAAACATAACTTTTATGTGGGTGCCAAGCCATGTAGGTATTCACGGCAATGAGTGTGCTGATGCCCTAGGAACAAGAGCCATTGATGACTGCATAGAAATGTTGCCTATGCGCATTGAGGATCAAATCTCCTACATACAGCATAAAGCCAATTCCATCTTGCTCGAGCAATGGCACGGCGAGGTCACTGGTCAGCGTGGAGTCCTTCAGGACCTTTGCCTGGTCGATCCTTTCGTGACCGACCTTCCAAGGAGGGATCGTAGAGTGGTCAATTGGGTAGCCACTGGTCATACCCGTCTTACTCACAGACACCTGCTAGATCCAGTACCTCGTGATGTTTTGTGTGGTAGATGTGGGGGTGATTTGTGTATCCGCCACTTTTTGGAGGATTGCCCAGCCCTCATTGACCTCAGGGTCCAGCATTTACCCCCTCAGTGGCTGGATGTTCTGTCAGGACCAGACAAGGTCCAGTCCCTGCTGGTGTACCTGAAAGCCACTGAGCTTTACAACAAACTGTGATATTCTGATCTGGGCTATATTTATTTATTTATACATCTAGTCATACCTTTATTTAACTAAGATGTATAGTATTTATAATTATATATTTATCAATAATATTTATGTATTTGCAAGGATCATCTAGTCGTAGTTATTACGGGGTATTTTTATCCGCTGTAGGAGTCACAAAGCGGTCATCGCTGTATCCCTTAAGGCAGAGTGCGGCGATGCCTCGCTTCGTGGGTTAATAGGTAACTCTACCTAATTAAGGGGAGGGAGGGCACCATTCGACCCCAAAAACGATTCCTAATTAGGGCATATATCACTGTATTTTCAAAATTTAGAATTCTTCAAGCACCTTACACTCTACCCCATCACAGAAAAAACAAATGGAAATGAAACGAGAGAAGACAAAGTCTCAAAGAATGTTAGGGACAGACACTATTTTCAATGACACGAGAGTTGGAATCAGGATCCACTCAGTTAATTTCGCTGCCGCTAGGCTCGCATCCTTAATTGGAATCGCGTTTTACACCAGTCCGTTAACCCACCCTCTCCCTTACCATTATGTTTTTACATACATTGCTGTTAGTTTATTATAGAAGACATTATACTATTAAAATTATTGCACAAAATTCATTATTAAACCATATTATATAGAATTCACCTTGATTTATCGGTTTTGGAAAGTTGATCATATAAAACGCGGAGAAATATAATGTAAAATGTTTGGGCATGGCGGGTACTACAAAGGTGGATGGGTGACGTGGATACTATTAAGCAGTAGCGGGTTGGCGATACTCGATCAACGGACGGTAGATTTTGTGGATGCCGCTCCTACTCTATTCTATGTTGTGTCTCTACACCATTGTCACCAACCAAGGACCATATCAAGGATTTAGGTAGCCCCCAGAGGTGCAATGGGGCCTAAATTCAAGAGAGAGGAGAGAGAGAGAGAGAGAGTGAGAGAGAGAGAGAGAGAGAGAGAGAGAGAGAGAGAGAGAGAGAGAGAGAGAGAGAGAGAGAGAGAGAGAGAGTGTGTGACAGTATCCCATAGAGATACCACTCGTACTAATAGCATTTATGTGCTATGTTCGGAGTAGATTGGTTTTCTGGTCGCGCCTCCTCTTGGATTCTGACGGGAACTGTCACACTCTTCCCCTTAAAAAACATACTTGATTGAAGAGCAAGTATGTAAACCAGGTGGAATAGTTTTGCTGGTTGAGAACTGATGCTCATTAATAAATAGCTGCATTGGCAATTGAGGATGAGAAAAGAGAAAGTATGAGAAAACAGGATGGATTGTCAGCGAATCTTCATATGAAGTATTCATTATGTAGTTAACCTACAATCAAAGATATTCTCGCCTATTTTGAAATTTTAACGATATTGATTTTCATTGCTACTACAACTGTAACGAACTTAGGCCGCCCCAGAGGTGGCATGGGGGCCTAAGTCCGCACTCATAGAGATAGGAGGGTGTGACAGTACCATAAGAGATACAACTCGTACTAATAGCATATATGCTACGTTCGGAGAAGATAATTTTCCGGTTCTCGGATCGTCATCTATCCCCAACCATAGCTATTCGAAAACGTGAGAATGGAACGCCTGGAGCCAAAGCGACGGACGCGCACCGCATTCTCTTGGATCTCGCCGGAACTGTCACAGAACTTAGCCCTGGGAATAATAATTGGGAACAATGCTCTTGAAATAATAATTGGGAACAATGCCCGGGTATAAAGAATATATAAAGGTAAAGGCCTGGTATACCATAGGTATGAAAATTGAAAATATAAAAGGGGAAAAAATTGAGAAATTATGGTTCAATGACCAATGAAATTATTTATATACCAAAAGGAGATAATGGGAATTCCTTCTGGAAAATCCAGGCCATGTTTTTTCTGAAACATCTAGAATAATAGTGGACCTGGATGTACTAGGTCTTACCTCAATCCACGAAACCACGCTCTGCTACCTTATCAAGGAATAGGACCCCCCAGAAGTGCAATGGGGCCTAAATACTCGTAGAGAGAGATAGAGAGAGAGAGAGAGAGAGAGAGAGAGAGAGACATATAATTTACATCATGTCAGGCAATATAAATATATCGAAATTAGTACATTAAGTGAAAGAAGCAAATACAAATTCTAGTTCTAGGTCTTACCCATGCGTAATCCACGAAACCACACTCTGCTACCTTATCAAGGAATAGGTAGCCCCCCAGAAGTGCAATGGGGCCTAAATACTCGAGATAGAGAGAGAGAGAGAGAGAGAGAGAGAGAGAGAGAGAGAGAGATTTTTTTATTTTGATTTGATTTATTCACCAGGCACAATATAGGGCTATAAAGCCCTCTCTTCCTATCACCCTGGAAGAGCCATTACAAAATTTAAACCTCGTAAAAGTTAGTTCTCAATTAGAAATTAAATTAAAAAGTATCAATTATTAAACAGAAAATATCACTGTGAGCCTCACTCATTTGTTCACAACTTGAATAAATTATTAAACATAAAATTCTAAACTTCAACAAATCAAAAAAACCTCTAAACTTAATTAAACTTTACAACATAATTCATACTTATACATAGTAATATATACAGGGAAACGAGATCATTCTAAACATGCATTCTCATTCTATGAATAAATATAGAAATACCTATTCTTTATTTTCTTAGGTTATTGATTGTGCACTATATTTTCTGAATAAATGTGTGTGGAAACTATTTTTGAAAGCTTCTACTGACAGGTTTAGGTCAAAGAGTTGAGGATTTTCATTATAGATTCTAATGCTACTAGCGATAAAAGATTTATTAAATATACTTGTGCGATACAGAGGAGGGCATTTGAAATAATTGATTGGCATTACGAGTGCTATGTAAGTGTACACTTCCCATGATATTGTAAAATTTTGCTAAGTAGGACGGAGATGAAAATTTTAGGATTTTAAATAGTAATACAGCGTTAGCAAGTTTTATTCGTTCAGGTATTTTTAACCAATTTAGTTTTAGATAAAAAGGAGTGACATGTTGGTCTAACTTCAACCGAAAGACAAAACGAATAACTGCATTCTGTGCTCTTTGTAAAACTGAAATTCGCTCATTATTTATATCACAAAAAGCTGTTGTTGCGTAGTCAAAATTGTGCATCACTAACGCATTTACTAGTTGCAATCTTGATTGGAATGGGAAATTTATAGCGATTCTTATCAATTGATATAAACTCTTGTACACATTATTACTAATAGATGTGACATGTGGTGACCAGGACAAGTCACTAGTCATTACATAATCTAAATTTACTTCATTAATTTTTACTTTAGATATACAATTTAAGTTTATACTCTTCAATAGTCTTGAATGACCAATTACCAATGCTTTACATTTCAATTCATTCACTTTCATGCCATGTTTATTACACCAGTCTACCATTTTCATCATTTCGCAGTTTATTTCTTCTATTGTACGTTCTATTTCATTCATTGTACAAGCACGATAAACTTGTAAGTCATCGGCATACAGCACATATGTACATTTTTCAAAAACAAGAGGCATGGGGCTTATCGCTAAAGAAAAAATGAGGGATGATAAAACGCTTCCGTGTGAAGTTCCTACTCCCACTTCTAGCCATTTTGATGATTTCCCGTCAGGGGTACGGACACTCTGGCATCTCCCAGTAAGATATGACCGGAATCAGGAAACTAATCTCTCCGAGAGACCGACAGAACGCAGCATGGCCAAAAAGAGTTCATGCTGCACTCGGTCGTACGCCCGGGAGAAGTCAACCATAATTAAAATTGTGATTTTCCTTTCGTCCATATTTCGCCTAATGTCATAGAAGACCCCAACTAGAGCCGTTTCTTTACTGTACCTACCCCTTTCTATATGCAGATTGTTTTTCATTTGTTATTTTCTTTTCACATATGTATTTTATTACCTCTTGATACGCTATTTTGTCAAACACTTTTCCCGCCGCACATAATTTGTTGATGCTTCTAAAATCAGTTACAAGTGAAGGCAATTGACTTTTTCCATGCATCTGGGTACACTCCAGATTCAAGCGAACAATTGTAAATGTGACACAAAACAGGGACTATTATTTCAGAAATACAGTGTAACACATCTACGGATATTCCATCATTTCCTATTGAACTGGATTTAACTGACCCTAGGGCTTTTGCTACATTTTCTTCAGTAATGGGCCCAAAATCAAAAAAGTCATCGTTTACAAGCCGATTGTTCAAATAATCTTGTATAACCTCTTGGGAGCAACTATCACCGTCTATTCTACAAAAATGTTCATTAAGATCATCGATAGGTACACGGATGTTTGACACTTTCGAACTCATTTCGCCCACCCCTAAACTTCTAAAAAGATTCCATAGTTCTTTTGGTGGTACTGGTATTTTCAATAAATCTTTCAAAAATCTAATTTTAGCATTCCTCAATTCTTGTTTCACACGGTTTCTAAGCTTTTTATATTTTTCATAATTTTCACTATTTTTATTTTTGACGAATTTCTTGTATATTACATTTCGTTCTATCATCATTTCTCTTATTTTTTCCGAGATCCATGGAGCTGGTAATCTTTTAGTTTTTACTTTTATTAAAGGGCAATGTTTATCATATATTTTTAAGACAATTTCATTAAATATATTAACTTTTTTTTTGACAGAGGCTTCTAAATAAACACAGCTCCATTCGATTTCACTAACTTCCTTTAAAAATTCGTTTTCATCAAAATTACGTTTCGACCTTATAAGAACAAACTCTTTTTCTTTAGCTATTTTTTTATATTTCATTGCACAAAATATCAAATCATGTTTTGACAAACCAGATGCTTCTATTTGACCATTTAGTTCAACTAATTGGGGATCATTCACTAAAATCAAATCTAAGAGTGTGGCTGAATGGAGAGTATGGTGGGTAGGCTTGGAGGGCAAGCAAGTCATATTATATAACGTTAAGAGTCGTTGAAATTGCCTGGTGTATTGATTATCGCTTAATATATCGGTATTGAAGTCACCTAGGACTACTATATGTTGGTATACTGTCGAAATTTTACTAATAACCTTAAAAACTTCATCAATTTTCCCAATTTTGGGTGGTCGATACACCACACCAACAGCTAGTCTATGTTTCTTGCATTGTACTTCTAAAAATATATATTCTGGGCTTTTCGAATATGCTGATGCAGAACGAGATATTTCTGTTACCATCATCCCAGCACCGACCAATATTGCCACCCCACCACCTCCCCTGCCAACTCGATCATTTCTAATCCTTTCGTATCCATTTATTTTTATGGCATTGGAATCCAAACTTGGTTTCAAATGGGTCTCAGAAAGCGTAAAAATATCGAATGAATTATTGCTCATGATTTCGCGAAATTCATCTAAATGAGGAGAAACGGATTCAATATTTGCATGACCTATTTTAATACATCCTTTTAAGCCTTCGAACCGTTCCTTTAAAAATTCGTTAACATTTGACATAGCAGTATAGTAAATATTTCAAGATGAACCTTATTAATTTTTATGTAAGTAATATACATTGTTAATTTTGCATGCTTTAGTTTGTTAAAAAATCTTTTATTTATTTGCGAGTGTTTTTCATTTGAATATATTTGAGAATATATAAGAAATATTGTTTTAGTGTATTCACCTATTATATTTGAATGTGCTTTAGTTGTTATATTAGTAGTTATATTAGAATGTGCGTCTAAACCACAGGCTTACAAGTAATCAAAATTTTCTCTAGCCAATGAGGTCGATATAAGTGGGGCCTACTGTATAAAGAAGTCGGTTCCTATTTAAGCTCTCACTGTTATTCTTTATAATTTATTAATACTTTATTCAATTATTTCAGTCAAATAATTATAGAACAATGATCTGCGTAGAAGGGCTATCTAACGCTGAAATATTAAACCTTTGTGTAATAATTTGCAGAGTTTCAGTAATGTACTACCTATCTAGGATACAGAGTTGCGTTGCTTGAAATATAGGTTGCATAAATAGTTGCCAATAATAGATTATCATACAAAGAGTTACTTTTTGCATTTGAGTTTCAGGTTATGAAACAAGGACTCTTTGCGTTGTTTCTAAAGATTGATTATAACGGTGTCTTCCTTGAAAACTTCCGGAATAGCCTTACTTTTGAAAGTGTCATGGTCCACGAAAAACTCCCGAGAGAAACTCATTTTCTAACGGCGAGTACAAGAGCAATCTCTTCATCGCGATTTATTTTATGCGTTTAATGGTGTTCTGAGGACCTCAAACTTGAAGGGTCATTTACTATCCTGACAAGATAACAGGGGCTGAGGCGTGATGGGATCTAGAACCCCTTGAATGGGACTCGCCTAGGGTCTGAAGACCATTACTACACTGTGCTTCTCATGTAGGGAAACCTATTTTTTTTTCACCGAGAGGCTAATATACGAAATTCCACTTCTCTGGACGTCTTCTTCTATCGCGACAATAATATAACATACTATCAATCGCATATGGAAACGGGAATTTATTGGTTTGGGTTATTTTTGTTTTTGTTTTGTTTATTGTTGGCATCAACACATGTTATACAGCCATAGGATGCTTCTATATCTACATTTTTACATGGAATTCATAATAGTTTATACCTAAATATTACATTCTTGTATATAATCATAAATAATTGTATATACTATAAAGTTTCTCGTTGATAGTAGACAACTGTAGTTCGTCGGAAAGTCCACTACCTTCGATAGTTTCCTGAACATCTCGTCTCTTTCCAAGAAGAACATCACTAAATGTTCTAAATTACCACATGGCTCGCCACATCTATTGCACTCTGGGTCCTCTTGTCTGTTGAAGCGATGAAGGTATTGATCGCACACTCCGTGATTTGTCCTCATCCTCGATATGATTCTGCAGAATGGTTTGGATACTGTGTACCCTTCAAACCAAGGTCTGAGGGGAGCAGTTGCTGTAGGTATATTTCTATAAAATTGTCCAGTATTTTGGGGATTATTAACATACAGCTGTTGCCAGTCTTCTTGGACTCGTTTAGCAATGAGAGTGAAATAGTAGTTCGCTGGAATGGTTACATCGCTTGCAATTCCCAATAAACTTGCTCGCTTTGCTAATCCGTCGACAATCTCTGCCTTGGATTCCGGAGTGTCCTCGAATCCATAGAAGTGTGAATTGGATGTTATTTGTTACTCCTTTGGTTAAAAGCGTTATGAGAAGTCCAATGAGTGGATTATCTGAACTCCTAATATTGGGAGCGCTGATTTTAAGGCAACTCATGGAATCGGTTAGTATGATCCAGTGTGACGTATTGTCATGTGAGAGGTTTGAGTTGGTTATTGGGTTAGTGTTTTCACAAATTAATTAAGTTTGTCGACCAGGAAATGAAATTATCACTCTTGTAGTAGTTATAAAAACCACAAGGCACAGTTGGGATCTGCGTGCGCCCTCTTGACTAAGCTACGCTGTACGCCCGTCCAAAACTTTTCCCTAATAGAGTTCTAGGCTCTTAAGCTCATTTCTCTCCCAATAGACGAGTGAAGCTAAAATTTGGTATTGAGCAACATTACGACGTGAGATAACATGATATATGATTTTAATTTATTGGTTTCAACCGAAAATCGACAAGTCGATGGAGCGGAAACGCAAGAAGAAGATGGAGAAGTGAGTAGCTTGGTTTGGCGAAGGAGCAACACTTCAGTTAGGCTAATAAGAAGAAAAAAAAAGAAGAATCTGACGAAAGACGAACATTGAAGGGATCAAAAGGACTGGAGAAACATTTTGGCCAACTCAAGATTTCTTAGATATACTTGACGCACATTCGATAACAATAAACTAAAATATATTTTTTTAGAAGTGAAATAATTAACCTTAGTTTTATTGCTCCTAAGTACAAGAAGTGTTGGTTATGGAGTTGTTGCCTTATCCGTATAAGGTAATGGTGTTCGAGGGTTGAGAATTTTTCAAGGCTTCTCAAATCATACAGTATATTGCTTACACTGAGCGCTTTCGCCTTGTAATGGCCTCATCAGAGCTCGTAGTTTATTGTTAGGTGCTTAATGCCTGCTTTTCGGGTCCTCTTAGCGATCTTAGGAGATACCTTCAATGTTTGTATTTCGTCAATTTGTTAGAAGGGGATTATATGTGAAAATCTGGTGGCTGGATCACGCATTGTCTGGTTGAGGGATATTTCTATTGTGTCCTTATACGTATAAGGCAGTCATTGTGGTCAATTTGCATTTTTAAATTGAGAATTCATTATTGCTGAAAGCAGGCATTAACCACCTAACAATAAACTACAAGCTATGATGAGGCTATTACAAGGCGAAAGCGCTCAGCGTAAGCAATAAACGATATAATTTGAGAAGCCTTGAACAATTCTCAAGCCTCAAAACACAAGTACAAGAAGTGGATACAGATTGGACATTTTTGGTTCATAATGGAAATGAATGCATGATTTTGAGGGATTCTACTGGAGGTGTGCATACAGGGTGCCCCACGAGTTGTCTCCTCCCTCATAAATTCTTTATTCGTTGGGCTTTTGATTTTTTATTTTTTTTTATTTATTTATTATTTTTTCTTCTTTTATTTTTCATGTTTTTTTTTTATAGGGTCAGGGGGGGCAAGTGCGTACCTGTTTTTCATAAATCTGACTTTGTGATGCTACTATTTCCCTCAAACTACAAGTTGAATAATGACTACCGTTTTATTACGTTCCCCGGACGTTTCTACTTCGATTAACGTGTGGATATAATGAATTGAAGTTTGTAAATCATTAAGAATTGGGAAAAGCGTAGAAGCTTTTAAACTACGCACTTGCCTCCTGTAGGGGGGCGTACGTATAGTGGGGCAAGTGCGTTTTCAACTTTCTACCCGATAAATAATAAAAATAAAATGAACCAAAGTAGGTAGATTTTTGGTATAATTTAAAATAAATTGTTAATGCAAAATAAAACGCCGCAAAATTGATCATTTCTAGCAACTCAACATGAATTCATGAGTCGATAAAATGGTCAATAAACTCATCCACTTGTTGGCTGTCCTCTGATTCGGCTGTCGACTGGGGAATGAGGTTTGCGTGAGAGAGAATTTGAAGGCTCCAGATTTAGGCAGAATTAGATAGGACTGAGGTTTGGGAGAAGCATGCGGTTGTCCGTGGGGGTTGAGGAAGAGGTTTTGAATGGAAACTAGGCTTCAAGACCTTGATTTTCTTAATTTTTCTGGTAAATTCAGGCGGTTTTTAATGAAACGCACTTGCCCCTTATTTAAAAGCGCACTTGCCCCACTGTCAAAAAAATAGAGGCAAGAACGTTTTATTGATTTACTGCAGCAATTTTTGTAGCCTTGAAGTTATCAAGTGCGCAGTTCGTACAGAGACAAAAGGTTGAAAGATAAACAGTGGAATAAACAGGAAAGGAAGGGTTTTTAGACAAGAAAACCTTTGAAAACTGTACCTCCCTCAGATTCACACTCTGATATCGGACGAAGGCTTCGCGGAAAATGGTTCCATTTATGCTTATTTGTTCACTGAGTATGTAAAATTTTTTATCAGATGATCATAAACACCTGTTCTATCATTTGCTAAGAAACTTATTAAAATAGAGTGGCCTCATAGCGAAATAAAACGAAGAGACGCACTTGCCCCCAAAAACGCAATTGCCCCCTGACCCTACATTAATATATATCTTCGGTCCGTATAGATGTGTGTTCAGATAGGTTTAGCTATACACATAAATTGTAGGAGTTGCAGAATTCGGTTTCAAGATGATCGCGCTCCTTTCTTATATTACGCTTTGGGCGGGTGGAAAAGTAGTAACCTCTTACCGCAGCAAACATTTAAAATGAAGCATGACTTCATGAGTTTTTGTACGAAAAAACAGTAATTGAGCTGGCTTATCAAATTGATTCGATCTTCAACACATCAGGCTAGCAAGAGTTTTCAATGTTAAATTTACTCTATTCATGTTTAACAATCTGGCAAAACCAGGGGTTTGTTGCAATTTTTAGGGATGGTTAGAAGACAGTTACCACTTTCCTTCTCTCTCTCTCTCTCTCTCTCTCTCTCTCTCTCTCTCTCTCTCTCTCTCCCTCTCTCTCTCGCTCTCTCTCTCTCTCTCTCTCTCTCTCTCTCTCTCTCTCACTCTCTCACTCTCTCTCTCTCTCTCTCTCTCTCTCTCTCTCTCTCTCTCTCTCTCTCTCTCTCTCTCTCTCTCTCTCTCTCTCTCACACTCTCTCTCTCTCTCTCTCTCTCTCTCTCTCTCTCTCTCTCTCTCTCTCTCTCTCTAAATCATATCTCTTATGCAATCTTAACTTGCAAACGAATTTTGTACGCCGATGATTTAAACTTATATCTGTCAACAAAAATCGACTGTTTGAACACAAATGTAGGACTCGTTAATGTAGATCTTAAGAACCTATCGTGCTGGTTCAGGAGACATGGGTTGGTGGTTAATCCACGAAAGAGCACCAGTATCATTTTCGGCCACTCTCGATTGCTGGCAAATTTGTCGCAATCTGAAGTGCCAGGACTCGAACTAAACAACGAGCCGCTTGTGTATTATAATGAGGTTAAATGTCTCGGCATCATGTTACAACAGAATCTTTCGTGGAGTAGCCAAACAAATAGAATAAGCAGTAAGGCACGATCCCAACTGTATGCAATGAACAAACTACTAATTTACAGATCACTAAACATTAAAAAAAGGCTGTTTCAAGCAATGATAATGCCGCATTTATCTAACTGTCTTGCAGCTATGTGTGACATGAATTTTGAATGCAGACAGAAGCTGCAAAAACTACTGTACTCAGCTGTGAGGTTTATCTTAAATTTGAGGTTTGATGATCGGAAATATGACAAATTTAAGAAATTGAGAATTCTGAAAATTGAAGATCTGATCCAATTTAGCGTTTGACAACGATGTACCGCATAATTTCCAATAAAAAGCCACCGTATTTAAATGATAAATTTCAAACTTTCTCTAATATCCATAGTTTAAACACTAGAAATAAAGATACAAATTTCCGTTTGCCATCATGTAGAACCTCTGCTTATCACGAATCTTTTCTCTGCAAAAGTATCTTGTACTTTAATGGGATGTCCCAAGGTCTGAAGGAGACCAAGACCTACGACACTTTCAAGATTAATCTGAAGAATGATTTATTTTCACGCTATTAGCACTATCATTAATTATACTTTTCTTATACTTTTATACTATCATTTCTTATATAGTTTATCGCCTATACGTGGTTCTAATAATACCTACTCTATTGGCCTTTCAAACACTTGTTCAATTTTGTACTGCTATTTTTGTTACTATCTAATTAGCCGTAGTACGTAGACGTAATTCCAGTTTTGTACCTATTTAATTTCTGGTTAGGTGTAAGAGTGGTCGCTCAGTGACCAAATCTCGCCAGATTGTATAATAAAGACGTTATTCAATTCAATTCAATTCTCTCTCTCTCTCTCTCTCTCTCTCTCTCTCTCTCTCTCTCTCTCTCTCTCTCTCTCCCTCTCTCTTCTCTCTCTCTCTCTCTCTCTCTCTCTCTCTCTCTCTCTCTCTCTCTCTCTCTCTCTCTCTCTCTCTCTCTCTCTCTCTCTCTCTCTCTCTCTCTCTCTCTCTCTCTCTCTCTCTCTCTCTCTCTCTCTCTCTCTCTCTCTCTCTCTCTCTCTCTCTCTCTCTCTCTCTCTCTCTCTCTCTCTCTCTCTCTCTCTCTCTGGGTAACAGAAATAGCTCGTTCTGCATCGGCATATTCGAAAAGCCCAGAATATATATTTTTAGAAGTACAATGCAAGAAACATAGACTAGCTGTTGGTGTGGTGTATCGACCACCCAAAGTTGGGAAAATCGATGAAGTTTTCAAGGTTATCAGTAAAAGACAGTATACCAACATATAGTAGTCCTGGGTGACTTCAATACCGATTTGTTAAGCGATTCAACGACTCTTAACGTCATATAATATGACTTGCTTGCCCTCCAAGCCTATCCACCATACCCTCCACTCAGCCACACTCTTAGACTTGATTTTAGTGAATGATCCCCAATTGGTTGAACTAAATGGTCAAATAGAAGCATCTGGTTTGTCAAAACACGATTTAATTTTTTGTGCAATGAAATATAAAAAATTAGCTAAAGAAAAAGAGTTTGTTCTTATAAGGTCGAAACGTAATTTTGATGAAAAAGAATTTTTAAAGGAAGTTGGGGAAATCGATTGGAGCTCTGTTTATTTAGAAACCTCTGTCAACAAAAAAGTTAATATATTTAATGAAATTGTCTTAAAAATATATGATAAACATTGCCCTTTAATAAAAGTAAAAACTAAAAGATTACCAGCTCCATGGATCTCGGAAAAAAAAGAGAAATGATGAAAGAACGAAATGTAATATACAAGAAATTCGTCAAAAATAAAAATAGTGAAAATTATGAAAAATATAAAAAGCTTAGAAACCGTGTGAAACAAGAATTGAGGAATGCTAAAATTAGATTTTTGAAAGATTTATTGAAAAAACCAATACCACCGAAAGAACTGTGGAATCTTTTTAGAAGTTTAGGGGTTGGCAAAATGCGTTCAAAAGCATCAAATATCCCTGTTCATATCGATGATCTTAATGAACATTTTTGTAGAATAGACGGTGATAGTTGCTCCCAAGAGGTTATACAAGATTATTTAAACAATCGAATTGTAAACGATGACTTTTTTGATTTTGGCCCCACAACCGAAGAAAATGTTGCAAAAGTCCTAGAGTCAGTTAAATCCAGTTCAATAGGAAATGATGGGATATCCGTAGATGTGTTACACTGTATTTCTGACATAATAGTCCCTGTTTTGTGTCACATTTACGATTGTTCGCTTGAATCTGGAGTGTATCCTGATGCATGGAAAAAGTCAATAATAACGCCATTAAAAAAATGCGATAAGCCTTCACTTGTAACTGATTTTAGAAGCATCAACAAATTGTGCAGCGGGAAAAGTGTTCGACAAAATAGTGTATCAAGAGGTAATAAAATACATATCTGAAAAGAAAATAATTAATGAAAAACAATCTGCATATAGAAAGGGGTACAGTACAGAAACGGCTCTAGTTGGGGTCTTTGATGACATTAGGCGAAATATGGACGAAAGGAAAATCACAATTTTAATTATGGTTGACTTCTCCCGGGCGTACGACCGAGTGCAGCATGAACTCTTTTTGGCCATGCTGCGTTCTGTCGGTCTCTCGGAGAGATTAGTTTCCTGGTTCTAATCATATCTTACTGGGAGATGCCAGAGTGTCCGTACCCCTGACGGAAAATCATCAAAATGGCTAGAAGTCGGAGTAGGAACTCCCCAAGGAAGCGTTTTATCATCCCTCATTTTTTCTTTAGCGATAAACCCCATGCCTCTTGTTTTTGAAAAATGTTCATATATGCTGTATGCCGATGACTTACAAGTTTATCGTGCTTGTACAATGAATGAAATAGAACGTACAATAGAAGAAATAAACTGTAAAATGATGAAAATGGTAGACTGGTGTAATAAACATGGCATGAAAGTGAATGAATTGAAATGTAAAGCATTGGTAATTGGTTATTCAAGACTATAAACTTAAATTGTATATCTAAAGTAAAAATTAATGAAGTAAATTTAGATTATGTGAAGGAAACTAAAAACTTGGGTGTAATTATGACTAATGACTTGTCCTGGTCACCTCATGTCACATCTATTAGTAATAATGTGTACAAGAGTTTATATCAATTGATAAGAATCGCTATAGATTTCCCATTCCAATCATGATTGCAACTAGTAAATGCGTTAGTGATGCACAATTTTGACTACGCAACAACAGCTTTTTGTGATATAAATAATGAGCAAATTTCAGTTTTACAAAGAGCACAGAATGCAGTTATTCGTTTTGTCTTTCGGTTGAAGTTAGAACAACATGTCACTCCTTTTTATCTAAAACTAAATTGGTTAAAAATACCTGAACGAATAAAACTTGCTAACGCTGTGTTACTATTTAAAATCCTAAAATTTTTATCTCCGTCCTACTTAGCAAAATTTTACAATATCATGGGAAGTGTACACTTACATAGCACTCGTAATGCCAATCAATTATATCAAATGCCCCTACATCGCACAAGTATATTTAATAAATCTTTTATGGCTAGTAGCATATGAATCTATAATGAAAATCCTCAACTCTTTGATCTAAACCTGTCAGTGAAAGCCTTCAAAAATAGTTTCCACACACATTTATTCAGTAAATATAGTGCACAATCAACAACCTAAGAAAATGAAGAATATTTCTATCTTTATTCATATAGAATGAGAATGTATGTTTATGATAATCTGGTTTATAATAATCATGTATAAGTATGAATTATTTTATAAAATTTATCTAAGTTTAAAAGTTCTTTGATTTGTTGAAGTTTAGAATTTTATGTTTTATAATTTATTTAAGTTTTGAACCAATGAGTGAAGCTCACAGTGATATTTTCTGTTTAATCATTAATATTTTTTAATTTCATTTGTAATTAAGAACCTACTAACTGTTTTGAGGTTTAATTTTTTGTAACGGCTCTTCCAGGGTCATAGGAAGAGAGGGCTTTATAGCCCTATATTGTACCCTGGTGAATAAATAAAATCAAAATCAAAAAAATCAAAATCTCTCTCTCTCTCTCTCTCTCTCTCTCTCTCTCTCTCTCTCTTGAGGATTTAGGCCCCATTGCACATCTGGGGGGCTACCTAAGTCCTTGATAGGGTACATCCCACAATATCCAAGATAGGCCAGTATGGTTCATATTACCACCCATTTTTAAATAATACAACCTTACTTTTTTATTATTGAAAAACCACATATTTCGTAAATGTGCTTGTAGTATTCAAGTACCTATGTGTTTATATGTTTGAATTTTTAGTAAGTAGTTGAAATTTATATTCGTGAAGATGCCAAGAAAGAAACAGGGGCCACAAGAGATTGCATCAACTGCGGCTGGAAGATGACATGGCCAATGCCATCGATCTGTTCAGTTTTTATCTAGTATCAAAACGGTTTCAAATAATGCAGTAGCAGGATTCAATGTCCAAAACTACCCTCTTAAGATAATTGAAATAAGTCAGGACTAGTAACACTGTACAACTGGACAAGAGCGGATACTGAGGGTGATGAACAAATGTTGGTATTAAACGGCAGTCGATATAATAAATTATGATCAAATTTACATTTCATGTCTTTACTTTGGCACATAATTGAAAAAAGCGTTAACAAAAAGCGTTTAAAAAAGCGGTAAAAAATGCGTTAAAAAAGCGTTACGGTTGGTTTTCTGATGATTTCCGCTTACAACCGAGTTCTCTGAATAATGTTGAAAGGAGGAGATAGTTGCATAAGGAACGGCGTGATTGGTAAATTCGGACTTTGTCGACAGTGGTAAGCGATTGTTGTGGGGAAAAAACGAGCATGTCCTCGAGCCCGATTGCCACGCAATGGGACAGGCGATGAATTATTCCATTTCTCTTGTTATCTCATATTAAAGGCATTGAAATATTTATGGACACATAGATAATACTGAAATAGGTATTCTCTTCAGTTTTTTCGTTGTGAGGTATTATATACTTGGAAAATGGAGTTTGAGAAGAAAAAGCAGAATCTACGCAGTTAATCGAATTCCGAAATGTAAAGTGTATTTTTCAATTCTAATAAAAACACATGAAAACTTTTTTGGTTTATGTGGCAAAGTAAAGACATAAGTCAAACGCTTACATACGAGTCTGCAACACATTGGGACATTTTATGTCTTTAGTTGCAGACTTGTATGCAAGCTCTAAGAGCCACTCAGCTGATCAGGACCCTGGGCATCGTCAAGTAAATGTCCTACTGAGGCTACAAACAAAATTACAGCTTCCAAGAGAGTAAAGTATAGAAATTACCTATTAAACTGAATCAACCACCACTTCACAAATCAAACCGTTCTCGCAATATTCGGATCACCTGCTATGAATCAAATCATCGAAGCACCAGCTCAATGAAATCATCAGAAATTAACAAGCGGTTGCAATCATGTTCACAATATCAATTATTGGGAATGATCAGCTGTGTGTAAACAATTATGTATATAACCATGCTCATAAATCAGTTTGTTGGCCACGCACTTAGCAATAGTTAACATAATATGGTTGGATAAATCTTGTGGGATGAAAAACGACGAAGTACCATTTCCCTAGCAACGACTCGGTTGTTACCGGAAATCATCAAAAAACCAACAGTAACGCTTTTTAACGCTTTTTTCCTTTATATGCCAAAGTAATGACATAAAATGTCAAAATGTCTATATGATCGCAACTTCACCAAAGAATTTGTTAAAGATAACACATTCTTTTAGGATAAATTAATCTCGCACTTCAACGAATCGTAGCCTTATGAAGGAGGTAATTAATTAAGTAATCTATTAGTTTGTAGGTATATCTCATATGCTTTTTGACATAGTGAGATAATGGCAATTTTCTACATGAAAATGTGTAAAGAACAGTGCTCGTATGGCAATGCTGTTAAGAACGGAACTTGATGTTGGAGATAGGAAGATAGGATTCTCTACAGCACCGTTCTGCCTTCGC
Source organism: Adelphocoris suturalis (assembly GCA_030762985.1). Taxonomy (NCBI): domain Eukaryota; kingdom Metazoa; phylum Arthropoda; class Insecta; order Hemiptera; family Miridae; genus Adelphocoris; species Adelphocoris suturalis. Next base: position 57,521,954 of record CM061043.1, read on the forward strand.
ACAGAGGCAATTTGTGGTGATTGTGGGAGCCTCCAGCATTTCCAGGCGATAAAATCAAAGGCTATTTGGCAAACGGTGATAGGCGTTTGTCTGTTCAAGCCTGATTGAGCCCGTTTTCTTACCTTGTTCCGACTGACGCAGCGCGGACCACCGGCTTTCCCTTCATTATCTGCTAGGTCCGCAGGTTATTTGCTGTGTTTACGCTCGAAACATCACGGAAGGTTGATCGATTGTTTCATCAAAGGCTCTTCATTTGACCTGAATATTCTCTCCCGGCCTGAATATAAACCATCGCCCCGATCCATGGCATATATCCCCCTTCACGTTCTAATAGATTAAAATCAATTTGCCAGGGTTTATAGCGGATTGAAACCGCGGTCCACTTGGGATATATTTGATACACAAAAATTGGTTCAATCACATGGCGACAATCTGTGTGTAGCACCGATACCTCACTGCTATAATCACAACTCCATTGATGTAGATAATAATAAATTTATCAATATGAGTTGTGAGTTTATCAAATCTCGAAAATCATTCAGGTGAGAATCAACTCTTGAGAGTTGAGTTGTGAGTTTATCAACTCTTGAAAATCATTCAGGTGAGAATCACCTCTTGAGAATCATTCTTGACCAACTGCACAATCATCTAGCTCATAAGCTAACTTACCAAATAAAGTTCTAAATCAAGTCATATCGTGCGAATTAGGGAAAGCACTATTTGTGGGGAAAACAAATGTTTGTCTCCATGTTTTTCAATGGAACACTACTGTGTTATTTAAATTTTCATAATAGCAACATTCTATATTGCTGTAGGGTTGATATTATTCGTTTCCTCTTTCATTGCTGAGTCAACTCTCAAATAATGCGCTCTATCATGGAAAGGAAATTACCTAATTTGTGTTCGTGCCATATATGGCCACCACATATATATGGTTTTTACGTGTAACCTCAATCACGGATCCTCTAACAGGAGTGAAAATAGCGGTCCTCACTACAAAGTAAGTATTGTATTTGACTGTTGTATTTGAAGAAGTGAATCTTAAGAACTCAAATTCTAGGTTACGTTCAACACGGTTAAATAAATATTAACTTTCTTCCCAGTTTCCTATCGTGTGCGTCGATACGGTTCATGCACTTGGACTCAATTTAGGTTATTGTTGTTATCAAGAATGCGCACCATTTCTCGTTTCTCTGTGGTATTTCTCAATTGCTTGGATCACGAATTTTGGAGCACTCAGTGGCATTTTGAGTCGAAAACCTGAATGGATTTGGTTTCTGGTATGCATAAATCTTTATGAAGGCTCTAGAAATACTCAAAAATTTAGAAACCACACTTTTGCTCTACTGCGGCTTGAGTTGTGGTACCTATGTACATATTCTACGGGGCTTGAATTCCACGAGCAGCTAGCTGCAGCTCGGGGTTTTCTGATGGCTTCATAATTACCATTATCATTCATGGTTCGCTTCATTTCATAATCCAATAGGTCGTTTATAATAGGAATAAAACTTATCATTTTTGAAGATTCGAGGTGCTGGGTTGTGTGACAGTTCCGGCGAGATCCAAGAGAATGCGCTGCGCATCCGTCGCTTTGGTGCCAGGCGTCCATTATCACGTTGTTGAATTGCAGTGGTTGGCGATAGATGAGGATCCAAGAACCGGAAAATCATCTTCTCCGAACATAGCACATATGCTATTAGTACGAGTTGTATCTCTTATGGTACTGTCACCCCCCCCCTCTCTCTCTCTCTCTCTCTCTCTCTCTCTCTCTCTCTCTCTCTCTCTCTCTCTCTCTCTCTCTATGAGTGCGGATTTAGGCCCCCATATCACCTCTGGGGCGGCCTAAGTTCGTTACAGTTGTAGTAGCAATGAAAATCAATTTCGTAAAAATTTCAAAATAGGCGAGTATAGGCCAAGTTAGGGGCCTGCCGGCAAGTGGGTTGGTTCAATGCCGTCTAGTGGGATTAAGGAGAACTAGAGCCTTCCCCCAGACAGCAGCTTTGCCCTGCTCCCCAGCTGGATCGCAAGTAATCGGGCGAAATTCTTTCCGCCTTGTCCGTAGTACAAGTTAGTAGTTGTTCTCTGCTAGCGAGAACTAGTTGTTCTCTACTACTTGTCCGTAGTACAAGTAGTATGTAGCAGTAGTTCTCTGCTAGCAAATTTTCGTAGAAAATAATGCTATTGCAATGGCTCCAAAAACATTTGAACATAAATATTATAATTTTATTTATAATATTTCATTATATAACTTGTAATAATTATGATTTTAAAATTTATTATTAAAATTAAAATTTATTATATATGTAATTTTTCATATAAATTGTTTAATTTTCTATTTTATAGTTATTAAAATTTATTTGAGCAATATTGTGTTAAAAATATAAATTTAACGATTTCTAGCCGATTTTTGCTACTTTTTGGGATTTTTTCAGTACTTATTTTTCAATTTTGACCAATTTAATGTGCTCAAAAAATGCTGGTTTCCGCACTCTTTCGTTTGGAAAGCTTGATTTTTTTGGCGCAAGAACGGCATTTTTATTTCAATCCTAAGGAGATTTATCGCCTGGAAGGACACACACACACACTGGGTTATATATATATATAACCAAATGAAATGGCTCTACAAGAGCATGTACATATTCAAACAATTTTTAAGGGAAAACAATAATTGAAAACATGAAATAGATCATCAGTAGTTATAAAAAAAAGAAAATATACCAGTAAGCCGCCCATGCATCGTCGCATGATGTTACATTTCATGACTGCTATGCATTGAAGGTACCCACTGAAGAAAATAAGACCCACAGAGAATAAATTAATGCTGCTTCAGTCAGAGAGGGCTCACTCGAAAGTTTTGGACGCTTATGATCCTCCAGGTTTGATTTGAACATCAGACGTTAACTGGGCAACCACGCTTCTCCATGGCAAGATTTTCTCACCAATTCACAAAAATCAAATTTTCTTCCCTCGTAATTTGAAGAAGGCATAAGCCGAAATATAAAAATTAGTTTCATGTTCTCAATTATTATTCCTTAAAAATTGTTTGAATATAGAGGGTGTCCAACGAGACGTTGACCCCCCTGTTAAAATCGTTATTTGAGGTTAAAAAAAAATTTTTTTTTTAAACTCCATGTTTTTTTTAGGAATTGCGCAACCATGCGCAACCAAATCAACTTTTTTTTTTGCAAATGAGAACCCCCCCCCCTTTTTATCCCATATTCGGATTCTACACACAATTTCATGAAGATTTGACCCCTTATTTGATTTTTTCGGCTACGCGCAACCCGTTCAGCGAGCGCTCAAAGTTGCGCAACCCTACGGTTGCGCCGAAATTCGGATGTACGTAGTACCCAAGTGTTACACATGAAATTTCATTATTTTTCGACGCTGAGTCACGTGGTGCTATCCGTTTTTTGATTTGACTGAATGTCAACGCTTTTACAGCCCAAAATGTTGTTATTTTAAGTAATAAAAAATAGTCTTCTGAGGTGTGTGTGTTGAATTTTTATAGTTATTAAACGCTGATTCGCGCAAGTGCAACTGATTTTTTTTTTTCCAAGTTTTCAAGAGAAAAATAAATTATTCCTTGCGAGTGAATAGACGAGAGGAGTCCAAGTATCATCAAAACAGAGGTTCAAAGTTGGGATGTAAGATATCTCTGGAAAGTTGACGTTTCCTGCCAAATCATGAAGGCGATTTATCGCTCATAAGCCTACAGGTTCATTGGAATAAGCTTATTCTTCCCAGTTCCGTGTGCGAGATCTATGCCATCATGCCTCGTGCTTATGTGGCTCTTTTCACAAGGGATGAAAGGTCTGCAATGGTCCGAATTCGGAGATTATTAATTTATCGCTTAAAATAACCACATTTTGGCCTGTTTTAACATTTAGTCAAACGAAAAAACGGATAGCACCATCGTGACTCAGCGTCGGAAAATAATGAAATTTCATGTGTCACACTTGGCTACTTCGTACATCCGAATTTCGGCGCAACCATAGGGTTGCGCAACTTTGAGCGCTCGCTGAACGGGTCGTGCGTAGCCGAAAAAATCAAATAAGGGGTCAAATTCATGAAATTGTGTGTAGAATCCGAATATGGAATGAAAAAGGTGGGTTCCTTTTTGAAAAAACAAAGTTGATGTTGGTTGCGCATAGTTGCGCAATTGCGCGCTGAGCAAATTTTGTCATTTCTGAGATCCTCACAATAAAACATGAAGTTTGAAAAAAAAATTTCTTTTTGATCCACGAATGACGATTTTAACAGGGGGGTCAACGTTTCGTTGGGCACCCTGTATGTATATATATGAAAAAGTGTTGAACTCTTGGATTCATTTTTGAATGCCTCAAAACGGATTTCAATGGAGGAATTTTTCCAAAATGTTGATTTTAAAGTTTTCCTAGCCATTGCCATTTTCTACGAAATTTCGCTAAAATTTTGACGATGCCCGACTGATTGCCGATTTTCTCGCAGTCCTGGGATTGTCGTAGACGCTCTTAGAGGATGTTGTTAAGGAAATGCACACAGTTGATTGGAGGTAGGTATTGAGCGGTATTGCCAGGGTATGACTCATTTGCAATCAAGTTTGTCAGGCCCACTTGGTCAACTTCAATATTTACGACCGCGTCTCTGGGGTTCATTTTGTGAATGCACCAAAGCAAAAGGGCCACAGTTGTAAAACGCAAAATGTTATGGGATTACGTGCAAAAGTTTTTGACGCACGTAGGAAGACCACGCTAAATTCTTGGAACTTGAAATTCCTTCAAGAACCTTCCAATTTTAGTCCAAAATGTATACAAATCACATGGTTCTATGTATCTAATCTTTTGTAAATTCTGAATTTCGTGACATTCGCTTATGACAAGCCGCATTCATAGGTGTAAAATGTCAACGAATATAGATTGATCGAATGGAACGGATACTGTCATTGTGGACATGAAGTACATTTTCTGTCCCAATTTGAAGGTGACGGATTTTGCGTCCATCATTTCCTCTTCAATTATTATAGCTAAAGCTGATCTCTGAATGTACGGCGGGGCAACATGGAAGCATACTGGCCACTTTGATGTGGGGAAAATACCAACACCGAGCGGGAACTGTAAATATTTGCCACCCTGCATCACGAGTGGACAAATACTTGTACACACAAGGACACAAGTAGGAGGTTGTTGAGAATTAAGAGATACGCCGGCTGTTAAACGAATGGAACGTGTTCCGTAATTTTTTATTTATTTTCTTTTTACTTCAACAAATTGATAGGCCACATTGACCCGATAGGCACAACGGTATTCATTCAGGTATCATATGAAATTGATTTTGTGAGGTGTTGGGTGGAGCTAACACCAGTAACTTTCATTGTCAACTGACGATGATAAGCTATGGTTTAGGTACGTGTAGCAAGAAACCAATTTCGCCTTATCTCTTGCGCAATAGGTTCAACTGTCAATCACAGCAAAATAAATTAATGAGATGCCATCCCGAGGCTTGTCTCCAAGTACCCCCAAAATTTGAGGATATCAGACCGGTAATAGATCGTTAGATTATATTTCGCACTCTTCTATTCATCGGAGATGATTGGAACTTTAATTTATATCAGAGTTATAGGAAATTTAACGGTCTTTCCAAAGGTGTTCTTAGTTTTGAGTTTACTGTTATTCTAGAAGGAGTGACGGCTGTTTTAATGTCATAAGGTACGAAACACGAAAAAAAAAATCTTGAAAATTGAATAACTTGAAAACAAAGCGTTTAAAAAGAAATCTCTACGAGCAACATTCGACCAGAAATGAGCTCTAAAATCGATTTCTTGAGTTTATCCCATAATTTCTGTAGACACCCTGTGTACTCAGATATCAGACAGGTACGGAACCAAAATTGATCACTAAGGTCTTAAACTCAAAAAGCAAGTGTAAGCTAGGGAGATAGAAAATTTGTGGCTTCTTGCCCGAACGCAAAGCGAAATGGCTGCCAAGCGTGAGTTCCCTGCTGAGCATTCTCGTTTATGATTGAGGTCAAAGATCGGAAAACCTGGTCACTTGAAAGTCTCATTCAATCATATTTCAGGATATTCAGATTCTCATTGTTACACAAAAACTATTAAGACCCATCAACAACATTAATAATCTTTCATCATATCATTCACAAGAAAATTAAAAACAGGATACCTATTGAGAGCATTATTGCCTTTAAAATTTGGGGCCGTTTCTATTCATTCACGTTACGTTCTATTTACACTCTAGATTTTTATTACCGAAGAAAATGCAGCTGAATAAACGGAACAGAGTAGAAGCAATCAGAGAAACGCTCCGGAGAATTAAAGCAAATTGAGAAATTTATACGGTTCACAATGTAGGATCGACGATTGGAGTGATCACATATACTGAAAGTGGAAAAAAAACGGGGGGTTCAGAATCGCGTATAAATGAAACAGGTCGGTATTGGAGATTGATATTGTCCGATCGGGGTTTCAGGCAGTGGGGTTGATTGAATCTTCGGATAAGTGTTGTGATGGGCGGGGAGGGAGTGGGAGATGTCAGTGCGGTGAACCCGGTGAGAAATTCTCCTTTCGATATAATCCGTATCTTTCTACTATTGTACAACTTTCTTTTGGCTGGCATTTGGCGAAAAGAGGGTTTAGGGCGGGAGGAGGTTACGGCGGATAGCTCAGTATGTTCTATTATAGGTAGCTTCAGTAGTGAATTGGTGGGTAAACATATATATACGTGCTCCAATGGCTGTGTGTCATTCCAAACGGTAACTACTCTCGTTATAGGAGTGAGATAAAAATTCCGTTCTTGCACCAAAAAATCAAGCTTTCCAAACGAAAGTGTATCAAGGACTTAGGTAGCCCCCTAGAGGTGCAAAGGGGCCCTAAATCCTTGAGAGAGAGAGGAGAGTGATAGTATCCCGTGAAAAAGATACCACTCCAACTAATAGCATTAATGTGCTATGTTCGGAGTAGATTGGTTTTCCAGTTCTTGGATCACCCATCCAACGCCAAACGCAGCCTTTCAAGAACATGAGAACAGGCGTGAGACGCCCGTTGGAAAACAACGGAGCGACGGCAGCGCTTTCTCTGGGATTTCGACGGAATTTCCGACGGAACCCTGTCACACTCCCCCTCTTAAAGACATACTTGATTGAAGAGCAAGTATGTAAAACCAGGTGGATTAATTTACTGGCTGAGAACTGATGCTCATTAATAAATAGCTGCATTGGCGATTGAGGATGAGAAAAGAGAAATTAAAACAGGACGGATTGTCAATGAATCTTCATAAGAAGTATTCATTGGTAATTAACCCCCAATCAAAGATTGGAACAATCGGGAATAAACGGTGGCTCAACTATGGAGACTTATACCTTTAGGAAAATAAAATAGATATAAATTAATGTGCCCACTTTGGGGACTTGAATTGGGAACTAAGGAAGCCTTCCGTGTCTCTTGCCCTCATGACAATTAGGCCTGGAGGTCGGGGGCCGCTCTTTTAGCAGACTCCTTGAGTATCTTTTTATATTCTTTGATCTCATGCTGTCTACTGGAGGTTCGTGCCACCTCCTTAGCAGTTTGCTCTGCCACAGTTTTCCTCAGCCGCAGTTTGCTGATTTACCTATAGTATTCTTGCTGGAGTATTTTTGCGTTTATGCCTTTATTTATTACCTTTTATGAGTTCGCCGTTTTTCTAAAGGTAGCTGTTGTATTGTATATTGTAGGCCCTGAAGAAGATAATAAATTTATCGAAAGCTTGGCGAAAGAGGAAGAATCATTTGTTTGGCCCCAATCCGGGGGCGTTTGGGTCAATAATGATTTATTCTACAGTTTGCTTTGCCAAAGTTTTCCTCTGGCTCCTTGCAAGGCTCGACGGAAATATATATGTAATATAAGAAATGCTTTTCAGCCAAACTTCTCCGCCACGCCTTCAGCACCAGCCGCATTTCCGTAGCCTTCAGCAAATCCACCGCCTCCGAATATTATAGTATTTTTAATTACTTGGTGAAATTTCAGGTGGGGGATGTGCTAAGTACCTCGCCATCCTGCCTCTGTATCCCAGTTGTATTATAAGTTATTAATACTATGCTTAACTGAAGAAGTGTTACTTGTTATATTGAATAAATAAAAGGAGAAATTTGATAGTTTGTCAAAGAAAATAAGGCAGATTGTTGCTGCCCCGAGAAACGAAACTACTTAGGTAGGTAGTTACGAACATCCTACCAGATTCGCTGTTGATTAAAAGTGCCTGAACAAAGTAGGTAGGTTGTTGTTTTGCCGAAGAATACAACTGCTGATCAGCAAGTGTGTCAAATATCGAATCAGGAAATATGTAACATGAATTAAAAACCAGCTGAAAGGAAAAAAACCTTGAAATGCATTCTTCTGAAGGTATGATTTCATAAAGACGGCATTGACAGTGCAGTTATCGCGCGAGTTTTGCAGTTACGCTAATTTTATGGACAAAAAAAGTAATTAGGTACCTACTTTCGTTTTCGTCTATGAAGCACATGAACAAGTAATAATATACGGAGAGTACGTAGGTATACCTTCCCTGGGTACTTACCTTTCCACATGTGATACTTAATATTCCCGGCTAACAGAGCTCTCATAGCACATACTTTCATATGACCACTTTCACAGTACTCCAAGGATTTTTAGTTTCAATCGATTCAAAGAATAGTTCTGAAAACTAGATAGGTAGTCCACAACATCTTCGCGGCTGATGTCTGGAACATCTAGAAAACTTGTCTGTTGTAACGGCTCAAAAATATTTGATACCTCGACAGGAATTCGAACTCGCGTCGTTACAACTACGGGAAATTTCCCGAAGTTGCAACACTCCAACGATCTGAGCTATGAGGCCAGGGTTATCAAACCTCTTCGACTGTGAGAGTTATTTCCCTGGAGCGTAATATTTCCCCGGAGTCAAACACCAGCCGTCTCGGCTGGTTTGGGGTCGGAAGAATGACGAAGTGAAACTGCAGGCCGCTGGGTCAGCAGGTGCTCGCTGGAACAAGTCAGCAGTCGAGCGAGGTCATTGTCCCGGTGTGTTTTGACTCAAGGAGGAAGTGTGATGTTTACAGTCTTTTGGCTCGAGAGGGTTTTAATTAATAATTGTTTCTTATGATTTTGGATCCTACTGACTGCGCCAATATGTAGTGTGCTATGGTGGAAGAGGTCAATGGCATAGACCAAAACTTCAGTGTTGGGAATAGGGTTGTCACCAACTACAAGTTTCACTGGAGAGATCTATATTCAACCATCTGCCGTTGGAATAAGAATGCTCCACGTCGGGCTAGAATTTTCCCGTCATCAGACATTCCCCTCCTCTGTCCATATTTTATTGACCCACTTATATTGTTCAAAATCATCATTATAGGAAAAGGAGTCCGGCAAATGACAATGAACCACTATCAGTGACGTTACCCACCAAGGAGTGATACCTTATCTTGTCTGTCTTCTTCTTGTTCTACCTCCTTCCCTTCCTCCATGCTTAGTGGCCTGCACAGAAGTGGCCTGCATGGGACTGGCAACTCGCCAGCACACATTTCACATGGATCTCGACCGCACAGATTAAATTTTGAGGTCATCGCCTGATAATAACTTGATGTAATTTGCATAAAATGTATTACCTTGCATATTACAAATAATGAAAATATTTACTTGGAACTAGGTAAGACTATGTTATGCAGTTGTCTAGCTGTGTCTACAAATGGCGCAGTTTCACATAGTTTACTCGTCACCATGACAACAATGTGAAATAACTTCGACTTCACCTTGCCTCGATGTATCACTTATAGATTCTCGTACTACAACTACAATAAATAAACTTTACCTCATTGGCAACGGTGCGTCAATGGACGTATCGGTATAGATAGATGAGATACTAATTTGTAAGTTTTCGAAGTTTGGTCAGCCCCTGAGAAACCTGGCTACCTACCGATTTATTTAAACCTCAGTCAGATCTCAACAACAACTTTCGCCACTACTAGTTCTTTTTTACGTGATTTTAAGAAACTTTTACCGTTCATATCTGAGTAAATGGCCCAGAAAGTTATCTCGGGAAAGGGGTGGAAGGTCTTAAGAACTCCTCTCAGATAACTTTTGAACTTCTGGTGAACGTGAGCAAACACCTGCACGCTTCTTTCAAAGACAAACAGCCTCCTTCTCCAGGAAACCTCTTATCCGCTCGGAGCATGAACCTGATCCCATTACAGAAAACTAGAAAGGATAAATATTGAGTATATTGTCAGAACATTCGTTGGGACCCTAATAAATCGGAAACTTATTAATATAAATGTTAATTGGGTTCTTAAGAGTCGGTCAGGCAATAATAAAATTCAAGTCTTCAAGGCCAACGTTTCGATGTATTTATACATCATCATCAGGACTACAACAAGATGAGATTCAAAGGGAGATTACATTATGACCAAAGGAAAAATTGATAAAAATTATACATATACATAGTATTGCATACCTCAGAGAATTTATGCAGCTTTTTACACAGTCATTTAGTAGTTTGTAACACATTCATGTCATGCACACACACCGACGAGTGAAAAGATGTGAACTTCAGCAATGTGAAAACATGAAACAACATGTGAAAACATCAAAACATGTGAACATGTGAACATCAACAATGTGAAAACATGAAACAACATGTGAAAACATTAAAAACTAGTTGAAAACCCCTGCTTCTTAATGTAATGTAGGTATCCACGTACAGTTAGTTATCTACTAGCAGTTAGTTATCTACTGTACGTTACTTTAAGAAGTAGGGGTTTTCAACTAGTTTTTGATGTTTTCACATGTTGTTTCATGTTTTCATATTGTTGATGTTCACATGTTCACATGATGATGTTCGGATGTTTTGATGTTTTCACATGTTGTTTCATGTTTTCACATTGTTGATGTTTACATCTTTTTACTCGTCGGTGTGTGTGCATGACATGAATGTGTTACAAACTACTAAATGACTGTGTAAAAAGCTGCATAAATTCTCCGAGGTATGCAATACTATGTATATGTATAATTTTTATCAATTTTTCCTTTGGTCATAATGTAATCTCCCTTTGAATCTCATCTTGTTGTAGTCCTGATGATGATGATGTATAAATACATCGAAACGTTGGTCTTGAAGACTTGAATTTTATTATTGCCTGACCGACTCTCAATAACCCAAAAATTGTCCTAATTATCACCTAAAGGTCAACAAACTAAAACATATTATAAATGTTAATATGGGCGGGTTTCATGTTCAGCATTTACTTCATTCACTTATAGACAAAATGAATCTGAATTTACCTCGCAATATCCACACCTGATCAAAACACGGTTGCATTGGCTCAATCTTAATTTGAATCATTAAATCTGCTGGGTGATAATCAAATCTGGGTAATAATCAAATAATCTACTTGATAATCTGGGTAATCACCAACAATCAAATCAACCACTATCAAATCAATCAATCACTAATCAAACAATCAATCACCAACTCAAATTCAAACTCAAATTAATCAATCAATCACAAACTCAAATTAATCAATCACCAATCAAACAATCAATCACCAACAATCAAATCAACAAATAATCAAATCTGGGTAATAATCAAATAATCAATTTGAATCATTGAATCTGATAGGTAATAATCAAAATACTTCTCCTGCCAGATTTTCGAATATGTATTTTCTCCGTCATGGACAACAGCCAAACAACACGCTCACAATCTAACTCATGGTACCAGATATCACCGAGATAATCAGCAACCTACCAATTCTCCAAATGGAAACTTATACTAACCACCCACGTAATGAGATGAAATTATTTAAGAATAATTGTTCATAATTTATTAATTTAGGAATATTTTACCACATTATATGGGTAGGCATGTATGAGAACGTATTTAACACAAACTCACTTAAGGGCTATTTAAACGGAGAACAACCTAAGTGTGTCTCAACCAGAAATGAGTAGGTATATCGGCAATGGCTCCAAAAATTTTAAAATCAACATTTTTGAAAATTTCTCTATTGTAATCGGTTTTGAGAAATTCTGAAACGAACCCTGGCTTTTAACGTCTTTCAAATATATATATATATATATATATATATATATATATATATATATATTTACAATTCCATTAATATTTGCACTAACAAATAGATAAAAACTGCCAAAAAAATGCTAAATATTTACATCCGAATTGCTGAATATAATTATCGGTGATTAACAACTTCTGTAAAAGCCGAGGCCATTTTCGTGAACAGGCTATGGAGGCCGTGCATCATGATTTTTCTGCGACGTGGGCCAAATATAAAGTATCGCGAATCAACCCTGAGTATGGACAACGTTTATTAAGAGCTGTATGCGAATATAATTCTCTGCATATGTAAATCGTTAAGATGCCATTATTTTTATTTTCTATTCAATTTAGATATATATTTTATGTTAAAATTTATATAATGAATCATTATAAACTCACACAGAAGCGTACACATAGAGACACACGCACATACTACACGCATACTCACATGCATTTATCAAGAGCTTCATGCATATATAATCATTATTTTGTTCGATAAATTGTTGTTATTTTTGTTTTTCTAATTATATTTGATCACAAAATAGGTCAGAACTATGAAGCTAGATGAAGATTCTATTGTATGATGACACATGAATAATAAATAATATTTTTTCTGAATTTTGGCGATTATAGCGTATTTTCATGATTAAAGTATCAATTAAAAATTTAAAAACTGAATTAAAAAAAAGGCTCATTGTTTGATTTCAGTTATTGCTGAATTATAATCCTAACATATTCCGAAGGGATATGTTAGGATTATAAAGAGGTCAAATCCGATCGAGGATCACCGTGTCATACGGTTGACTGGAATATTTATTCTTAATCTAACTTTTATAAATATGTAACTTCGGAGTTCGTTGGTTAGTTTGTTCTTCTTTACTGTGCTGCGTACTTGATTGTACGTCTAAAGAAATTAATAAACGCACCAGCTACCATTCGTTTGTCGTTTGACAATTCGGAACTGTCCTCCACAGCAACTCCATTGATTTATTCCACATGTTTATCCAACACCACGAAACATGTTGAAACACTGCCCAGACCGAACTCCTGAAACTTGTTGAAAAGGTAATTTCCAGACGTGGAGAGGTCGAAAGGAAAGACTAACTCCCACTTGTCGGATTGATTGGGCTCGGGGGAATAAATTAGTGATGGGAGTCAGTAAAACTCTCCCTTTAGATGCCCATCGCTAAAATGAGTGAACTTCCACGACAGGGAATAGCCCGCTGGGAGCAGTTCAACTCTACGGGAAACTTTTTAATTGTCAACCTTGCCAACGTGTAACTCCCTATTCCCCCCTATGGTGTTTTTCTAGTTCCCCGAAGTCTATAGACAAGTTCACATGAGCTCAACGTTGTTAGCCGATAATTAAGTTCGACAGATTGAACAAATTACATACACGGCCAGTGGCTTTAATCTTCCTCTATTCAGAGTTGTATTTATCTATTCGCAAATTAACAATTAAGTAAATTCCCTCTTAATTTGCTATGCGTGTACCTATCTAAAATAAACTTATTTCTACTTTGCGAATTGTGACGGCCCAAAAATATTTGATACCTCGGCAGAGTCAGAACTAATGTCCTTAATTAAATGGAGAAATTCTTCTTTAGTGATAACGCTCCAACCATACAATAGAATAGAAATACTTTATTGTCAACATACAACAAAAGGTATCTAACAAACGTCAACAGGAGAAAAAAAACAAGCAATAATCTTATAAAACAGGTAATGAATTGTCAATATTTCTCAACTCTTCACTGGAGATCAACAGCTCCTACAAGAAACTTCATTTGTGCTGTACGGTGCCAAGGCAATCAGCCTATCCTTTATTTCCCTCTGAAATACGGCAGGGCTCATCGACTTCATAGCAGCCGGCAGATCATTATACATCTTTATCCCCACAGTGTCTGGATTATATTTCTGAACTAGAGCCAGCCGACAACTTTGAGTAGAAAGCAGATCCCGGTTCCTTGTATCATATTGGTGATTGTCCCTCAGGCGTGGAAAATCTTCCAAGTTATTCTTGACTCTGATTAAAATTGCCTGGATATAAAGCGCAGGAAGATTCAATAGTCCCAAATTCCAGATGAGCTATAAGGTTAATTTAATCAAACCTCTCCGACTTCCAAAGTTTTCCCTAAAGCAACATTTCCCTGGAGTCAAATACCAACCATCTCAGCTGGTTTGGGATCGAGCGAACGATGAAGTGAAACTGCAGACCACTTGCTCAGCAGATCCTCTCAGGAAGAAGTTCACCAGTCGAGCGAGGTCATTGCGATTTTGTGTGTTTTGACCCATGTGAGTGAGGGAATGAATGATGCTACGTCAGGGAGTGTGATGTTTACAGTCTTGGCTCGAGAGGGATTAATTGTTTCGAATTATTTCGAGTTAAGGGTCTAAGTCCAGTTGTTTTGCTGAAAATTATTTGTCCCACCCAAAAAACTTATCTTACCTTATTGACCATACTTTATATACTCCTGCTCGAAATTAGAGCACGACCATCCATGTCTTCGTTTGTCCCCTTTGGTTTTCCCTCATTAATTTTTTATTCATTTGCACACACTGTTTGCAAACACAGAAGGAATACAGTAACCAAAAAAGGCACAAATTCTTGAAGAAAAGATGTTATGGATAAAATTAAAGAAAAATGTACCTTGTGGTAAAATTATAAAAATTGTGGATGTGAAAAAAAGAATGTCAGTTTTGCTTTTCAATACTTCATATTACCTCCTCTTGCTCGTATGAGGGCTTGGAGCCTTCGGCCTATGTCTGTAATCAAGTTTTGGTTGATAGTTGATAAGGGAAGAAACAGGGGACAAACAAAGAAATAGATGGTGGTGCTCCAATTTTGAGCAGGAGTGTATATTTCGGTTCCATGTCATAAGTTGGTTCATGGTAACCCCTAGGTACTTGCCTTCTTTACTGGTGGAGAGAATCTTCTCGCCAGTTTCAAGCACCTCTAGGTTTAGTTTTGACCTATTAGTGTACGGCATTAGCACTGTCTCATCAGGGTTAACGTTTAAACCCTCCTTTGTAGCATGTTCAGAGCTCTTTTCATTCTGCCAGATATAGTGTAGCCGAATTTACTGCTAACAACAATACTTAATCGTCCACATATCAAGCTTTGCTTCTTGAGTTTAAGGAGCAGCGAGTCTACTTGGCTACAAGTAGCCGAAGTAAAGGCTTTGTGGGAAGGCACCCCTGTGGATGGATGATGCGCAGGGTGCAACAAGACCCTGATCTAGTTTATTGTTTGAAGATCAATATTCCTTTCTCACGTTACCTTTTCGAAGGAGAAATAAGAGGTGTCATCAAATGCACCTTCTATATCAAGAAAGCATCCTTCAGCTAGTTTTTTTTTTCCCTCCATCAACTATTCATTCATGGTAACCAGGAGGACAGTCTCAGTAGATTGGCCTTCCTGATATGCATGTTGCGATGTCTTTAGAAGTCCTGTTTCAAACATATTTCTTTTAAATGTTTCGTTGAACAACTTTCTCCATTGTTTTAAGCAAGAAGGATGAGCGGCTAATGGGTTAGTTCCCCTTGGCTTGAGTCAGCAAGTTTTAACCTGCTTTTGGAATAAATACGGCTTTAACATTTCTGGGTTTTAAGCGAGTTGGTAGCTCTGGCCCTGAAGATCTTTAACAAGATGCGAGTGAGAGCACGCTCATGGTAGACGCCTTCTTCCTTTATGCGAAAATGAACTTAAATTACCATGTCGTTCATTAAATCTTACCAGGTGTCACAATTTTCTTCGAGGCACGTATTACCCAATCGGGATGGCTACAATAAGTTAACATGTTTTGTAGTAAATTTTCATTTGGCAATATACGAGAGCCCGGAAAGTGAGTTTCGAAAAGCTTCACGTTGCTCATAGTGAACACCCCATCTGTCTTTTGTTTGTGGCCCAGGGGCTTGGGCGTCTCCTGAGAGAGAATCCGATGGGTTTTTGCCATGGTAGACTCTACCCCCACAGAAATCTCTTTAGGATTTCCTTTTGGCTTTTCGCAGGGCTTTGTTGAATTCAGTGAAAGCCCCATTACTTTTGGTCCAATTGAAAAGTCTCCTTCATTCTGAGCTGATTCAGCTCATTGGCCCACCACGATACGTTTCGGTTAGTCTTTTTGACTTTAACGGGACAGTTTTCCTTATAACTGTTGGGGACTGCTGTATTTACAGAGTCTACGACTCTCTCCAAATCTTCAGATGTTCGGATTTTACTATCAAGACGACCAAAGTCATCCTCCAATAAGCCCTGACACAAACCTCTGTCAGTGTATTTGGTGTTTCGGTAGGATATGCTGTGAGAGTTGTTATATCCGAGCTCAAAAGCAATATTTCGTGATCTAGCATTGGTACTCCGTTCAGAACTCGCTAGATCTTTATTCTGTGGGCAGAAAAAGGATTGGCAAAGGTAATTATCTAGAACATCACTTCTTGCTTTAATTGCAAAATTAGGAGTAGACCCAACATTCACTACCACTTATCCTCACGGGATGAAATAATGGCTCACTACGCACGGTGGTTTTTTAAATGATAAATTTCCAAATTTTTCTCAATTGAAATCCGTTTTGAGACATGTTGAAACGAGTCCTAGAGTTTGTGTGTGTGTGTGTGTCCGTGTCCTTCCAGACGATAACTCTCCTAAGGATTGGGGTAAAAAATCCATTCTTGCGCCAGAAAATCAAGCTTTCCAAATGGAAGGACGAGTTCGTTGTACAGGACATTTGAGCTCATTAAATTGGTAAAATTTCAAAAAGTGCCGAATAAATCACTAAAAATAGCAAAAAAAAAGCTAATAATCCTTAACTTTATATTTATTTTAGCAGAATAGCTCAAATACAGTTTAATAACTGAAAATAGAACATTCGAAAATCGATGTGGAAAATTATGCTAAAAAATGTACTTAAATTTCATTAAAACGTGCTAAACAAATCAGTAAAAACTGCAAATAAGTTTAAAATCCAAATTCCCTTTTTGAATAGCGGATTAATATTTAAAACGAGTTGTTTGCCATAAAATATCTAAAAACGATTTCTTTTCTCTCAATTTCCTCAATTTTCAAAACGATATAACTTTTATAATTTACAATACCTTATAATTTTATTTACAGAAATTCGCCCATACGATTATGCTACATGACTGCAAATTTTCATACATTATCATCATACAAAGTGAAAAATTCTATACCATTCATGGATGCAGAAGTGTCCATTATCATATTTCGTCTTTCTCAATTCTGGAATGCTATAAATATATAGTTTACTGACCAATCAACCTTTATTTCATACGTTATTCACAAAATGTATCTGTGAATTATCCAACAGTTAAAATTTTATTTTTTTATCATTGTTTAACGGTCAATAATATTTTTAACATTATAATTACGAATGTGCTTCAAGAATTCAATTAAACTGTAGTTTTATGCGATTCACTTGAATTATGTTCAATGATTGTGTATGAATATACTGTTCAGATTTTGTGTTCCAGCGTGTACACTAGATCAAATTAACGATAAGCATTTGTTCGATTTTAATCCACAATGCTTTTCTCAGGTCTACGTTCCGCCTCAACACAAACGTGTGAGTATTTCGTTTGGAGGTCCCTTTTTCTCTTCTTTTTTCCTCTGCACTTTATATTACCTTCTCTCTTTGTATAAGCGAAAACAAAACTGTATATTTGATTTTACTAACGCCCCAGTAGACTAAGCGAACCGAGCTTATAAAGTACGATTCTAATGTATTTTGGACAATTTGTGCAAACTCTCCGACCCCTACCCCTTCACCAAACCACAATAAGATCCAAAGAGCAGTATTTAAATAGAGAAGCGGCATGAAATTAATTGAATATCAATTTTTCTTTAAATAGTGAGTAGACATTTGATTTATGTACCAATATAAACCGTACGTGAATTTTATTTTATTTGATACTAGTGTTAAATAGTAGTTCATAAACTAAGTACGCGAAAAGGGAATGTGTTCGAAAGAGAAAGAAATATTATTAATGGACTGTATCTATAGGGGAGGAAATGCGTACTTTTATGTATATTTTACACAGTAGAGGAAATCCAACCGCCAGATCAATTCCAACAACAGGAAAGCTGAAAAATGGGAAACAAGTAGTACTGATGGAGCGTATTTACCGAAATGGACCAGCGAGTACAACAGACATAAAACATGTAAGTTAAAGGAAAGGTGGGTAGGTACCTTAATCGAGACTGGGATGACTCTCGATAAAGCAACGATGTCTCTTGCTGTCTGTAGGCCAAGCTGTTCCACTGGTGCACCATGATATTCAGTCTAAGAGGCTGAGACGTCTGCGGCGTCGGATATGATCGGTACAGGTGCAATAAATCAGAGAAAAAGGCGCTGATAACCAAGAAATACCGCACAGTAAGACTTCGCGGCTACTTGGCAGGCTAACCGAACTGATCGGAAATATTGATAAAAAGTCAAATCTGCACAGCACGAGGATAAAATGATGGTGACGCTGGGAACTGGGTTTGCAAAAACACTTCGAACGCCGAACTCTGCGTTCTTAGAGTTCCGGTACTGGGCGTTCTGTCACTGCAAACGACAAAACTCGACTGCGCTTGCCCAGAACCGTTCCGAACTGGCAGAACGCACACTGAGAACGAAGCTAACGATTATAATAGAGAGGTCGTACGTCGTACTCGATCGTCTATTCGTTGCCCGAATGGGAGCCCGAGTCGTCAGCACGAGTGGATGAATGGAAGGGAAATTCTCCAAGAGATTCCAAGATTAACGAGTCAAGGGAAAAATATCAACGAAATTTTGTCGCACCTTCACCCTCACCCGATGCAGTCTACAGAATCTCATCAACCTGGGTTACATCCTAGCGGCTGACACAGATGCAAATTTCGCAACCTCGTGATTGAAAGTGCAGATTTCACCTCGGTAAACATGACTACGAATGAGTTAACTCAGCAGAATGCCAGTCCGAAATGAGTACGAACTAAATCACTCGCGACGAAGTTGTGGAAACACTTCAAAACGGAAGTTAGTGAAAAACGTTGTCTGTTTCCACGAAAAATAAAGAGTTACAATGTTAAATCGATTTCCACAGTTAGGCCATCATCCGCAGTTATTGTTTGTTACTGATGATGGCCTAACCCTCGAAATCGATTTAACATTGTAACTCTTTATTTTTCGTGGAAATAGACAACGTTTTTCACTAACTTCCGTTTCCAAAATGAGTGTTTACCGATTATTATGCCAAAAATGCAACAACAGTAAAGAGGTTTTCTACGATGACCAAGCATCGCAAATGAATCTGCTGTATGAACAACCACCGGGCTTCATTCATCCATAACCAGCCATTCCCTATCAACGAGCATGCAAGATCCCATGATGCATCATCTATATATATAAAAATCAATTGTTGTTCGTCAGTCTCGCTAAAACTCGAGAACGGCTGCACCGATTTGGCTAATTTTAGTCTTAAATTATTTGTGGAAGTCCAGAGAAGGTTTAAAAGGTGTAGTTGTTGATCTTTTGTGATAGTGACACGGCAACCATAACATTTCTTTTAGGCACTAGACAGAACGTTGAAAGATCTTCGTGACAACCAAAATATTTATGTTGACAACAGGTGACCCAACTATACCATTTGACAATTGACAACCAACTAATATGTCGATCCATCCTCTATGTCAATCGATACCTCATAGGACGGTGTTTATGGGAGGAGGGGGGGAGGGAGTATCTTTGGCATCACTGAACAAACGGGGGATTTTATTGTCGAGTATGTTTGGATTAGTCCCATTCAAGTTTAAGACTAGTTTTTTCAAAATGTTCAAATCTGCCCACAATGGAGGAGGAGGGGGTGGGGGAGTTGAAGTGTTTCGAACGTCACTGAACGAACTGGAGATCTGAGTTGTCGAACATGTTTGGAGTATCCTCACTTAAATCACAGGCTACTTGAAAATTTTCACATCTAACCCATAGAAGGGGGTGTTTTAGGGGAGGGGGGGGGGGAGAAATGGTGTATCTTTGTCGTCACTGGACGAACTGGGGATTTGATTGTCGAATATGTTTGGATTACTCTAATTCAAGTCAAAGACTACTTTTTTCAAATTTTTGAAATCTGACCCAGTGGAGAGGGGAGGGGGGAGGATGTTAAAGCGTTTCGAACGTCACTGAACCAACTGGGGATCTGAGTGGGCGAATCTATCAGAATTACTTTAACTTGGGTCACAGGCTATTTGATAATGTTCACGACAACCTGTGCAACGAACGGGTGAACCAGCTAGTTTGATTAATTTTTTGAGGTTTTGGGTTTTGAAAAAGATCCCACCGGATTCCAAAGACCGACTTCTCGGCCAATCAGAGAAGGCGCATAAGTCAGTTTTAAATGCAAACCTACCTCCCGGCCTCAACGTTAATGATTGAAATTATCTCCATCCGTTACCCTGTCAAGAAAGCCATCTAATCTTCCGATCAATTTGCAGATTATTCTTTCATTCCAATTTTCAATTTCGAACTTGTGAGCAAGATTTATATTGGAAATATCAAAAACATAGGTATTTTTCCTTCGTTCGTCTATCTATCATTCGCAAAAAGCAAATTTTATATATATAAGCGTTTTTGTTTCTTATAGGTATAAA
Source organism: Adelphocoris suturalis (assembly GCA_030762985.1). Lineage (NCBI taxonomy): Eukaryota > Metazoa > Arthropoda > Insecta > Hemiptera > Miridae > Adelphocoris > Adelphocoris suturalis. The sequence goes on from CM061043.1 coordinate 57,542,645, forward strand.
GGGTATATTCGGAATTGGCCAAGTTTATCTGCCAAAATATATTATATTGTATTATAAGTTTCCACGAGATGCCATTTGTGGACCACATTTCGATACGAACTAAATCACTCGCAACGAAGTTTTGGAAACCCATTTCAAAACGGAAGTTAGTGAAAAACGTTGTCTATTTCCACGAAAAATAAAAAGTTACAATGTTAAATCGATTTCGACGGTTAAGCCATCATCAGTAACAAACAATAACTGAATACACATGAAAGGACACAGCTTTTATAGTAACAGGTGAAGGGAGATTGAATCCCATTGGTCAAGAGATAGGAAAGGGTCAGGAGGTATAACCAATCAATTGCAAACAAATCTGGTTAGGGAAGACGTAAATTTAGAAGAAAAGCAATGGATAAATATACCTTATTATGGGAAAATTTCGGATAAAATCGGCGAAATTCTATCATCGAGAGGTTACAAAGTAGGGTTTAGAACTAAAAATAATCTTAAAGCATTACTAGGATCCTTTAAGGACAAAATCAATGTTCAGGATAAAAGTGGGGTTTATAAATTAAAATGTTCTTGTGGCCTCGAATATCGCGGTCAAACTGGTAGGAAATTCAGGGAAAGAATAGACGAGCACCAGGAGGATTTCAGGGAAAATAAGGGTAATTCTACATTTGCGAAACATCTTAAGGAATCCAATCATACGTACAATTTTGATTTGACAGATAGACAGTTTGTGGAATTTCTTCATTTTTGTCCAAAGGGAGGTATGTTGAATATACTTGAAAAATTCGAAATTATCAAAAGTGACAGATCTGGTAAATGTTTAAATGAGGATGTACCTCAATATATTTCACCACTGATAGGTCCATTTCTATAAAGCTTGGAGTTATCCCTTCACACTGTTGAAACCATATTTAGTTATTTTTTCCCCTTTCACTTCATCTAATTAGTTATAATCCCCCGTTATTTTGTTTTCACTTGATTGGTTGAACCTCCTGCCCCTTTCCTTTCTCTTGACCAATGGGATTCAATCTCCCTTCACCTGTGACTACAAAAGCTGTGTCCTTTCTAATGTGTATTCTGTTATTGTTTGTCACTGATGATGGCCTAACCGTCGAAAATAATTTAACATTGTAACTTTTTATTTTTCTTGGAAATAGACAACGTTTTTCACTAACTTCCGTTTCCACATTTCGATGGTCGGATGGATTTTTAAAATTTGTTTTTGACATCTATGTATCACGTAATGTAAACCAACAAATTTCGATAGTGAGGGGTGGGGGGTTTAAATGTACATTTTTCTTGGTCGGTTATAAAGGTTCATTACTGAAAATAATAAATCAAAAGATGGGTTCAAAGCCCCCCCCCCCCCCCCCCCCCCTTTAATTGACTTATGTTCAGACTTTCGAAGGCACATTTATTTAGCATAATGATCCTCTTCCGTTCACAAATCACTTCAACCGCCATGCCAATTAAACCTTATCGTCACGATAGCTTTCCTGGTCCCTCGTAAAGAGAGTAGAAGCGGTAAAATGTCGAGCCTTCACTTATCGGTTAAACTTGATAGTATTCTCTTCCGTACTTTCTTTTTGTTGTGGGGAAACTATAACGGTCGAAGCAGCTTATAAAAATGCCCTTTTTATCGCCCGCGGAACAGAATAAAACCTGACGCTAAAAGCAAGTTTCCATGGACACCTGTGAATGACCTGGTGAAATAGGGCGTCCATCTATTGTCCGCTGGTCAATAAAGATTTCGCTTTGTTTCCACGGTGCCTGTCTCAGTTTGACTGGCTCTGATCCCATTCATCGACGTTTGTAATTGACCTAATAATTTATCTGTCTTCATACAAATGGTTTGGATTTGACAGAGGGCTTAATCGAACAGTCAGATCAGCTTATTAACGCGATTCACCTTCATAGTACCATTATCTCAAGGAGGCTGGTCAGGTATTCCTCCATCTCTGCATGAAAGTGAACAAGACAGAATGTGAATGTATTTACTGAATGAGCAACTGTTACGAACCAGTAAATTAGTAACTGTGGAAGGGCAATAACTACGTAAGTAGTTATCGTATTGACCTATTATTTTTGGTTGAATGTTCCTCTGATCGTATTCATTGATTGAAACACAATTGAGAATATTTAAAAAGAAGGGAACAAAAATTTGTACGAACCCCTTCAAATAGGCTACAGGTAGATGCCCTAGTTTGGTGGCTGACATTAGAGTGCAAGGGGTTGGTTTTTTCGGAAATCGTAGAATCAGTGTTGAAGCACCCTCTTATCTTACTCAAACTTAACTTGATGCTGCAGAACCGCCTCCAAAAAAAAAAAAAAAAAACCATCAAATATATAATACATCTTCAGAAGATCTGAGAATTGCATTTACACCACCAGTTGACTAAAGTGAAGGTGTCGTTTGAACAAAGTTTCATCAATTCACCAAGAGATTTATTGTGGTTTTGAGTAAAAAGTGAAATAAGCCCAGAGTTGTATCATGTAATAAAGTACAGATAGTTGTTTGGATTCGGACGAAAATACTGTTCTACATAAGAAGAGCAGTGTCCCAACGACAGCGAGGTCCCAGATAGGATTTAAGGAGTTTCGAATTAAATTAATGCTCGACAATCAATGGTTCGCGTTATAGAGTGAGAAAAGAAAATAACCTGATTCCTTTTTTTTTGTTTTTTTTTTTTTTTTTTTATTTAATTATGTTGAATTTTTGCTCTTGTTTTGATTTTACGATTTGATATTATTTGCTTTCATTACGATTTGTTACAATGACTTCTTCCTTTCCTTACTTAACCCGAAGGGTGAAGGGAAAGTTTTGCAATAACCCTGAAAATCAATTTCTGAAATTCATGCTAGGATGGATACTTTGTTCAACCTGAACCCATATCATCTATACGTTTCATGAAAATGAATGTATGTGTGTGTATGTATGCATGTAACTCGCGTACACGATTGCGACCTTACGGTACGACATAAAGAATTCCGATTACGGGGTTGGGTTTTTATACCCAAAAGCTAGCTCCTGTAGAAAAATCAGCTTAAAATGATCACTTATAGGGGTTCAAAAAATCAGAATAGGTGAAAAACGCCAGTTTTAGCACTTTTCTTGCCTTTTCCCCAAAAAGGCTCGAAGGATTTTGATGAAATTCACGGGAGTTACTCTTCTTGTGAATACAAATGATATCAGATAGGTACCTCTCATGCTTGGGAAAATACTTTAAGGGAGGTAATCAGCAAAATACTTCCAAAAATAGGTTAAAAAACGGGTACTTTTCCATTATACCCCCCTCCCCCCCACCGTAATTTGTCTTCAACACGCTCGCCAGATGTTTCTAGGCATTACTTCTTATTTATTACATATTTACGTAGAATTGGTGACAATTTCAAGCTGTGGGAAGAAATTATATTATTTTAAAAAAAAGAAGGAAAAAAAGAATTGCCGCGTTTTCAGAAGTTGCCGATGTAGGTGAGGATTTGTTGAAACAAACTGGCGTGGTTGTGGTTTGATTGCCTCCACATGAATTTGCACAAGTAGATCAGAATGCTGTGTATAGGTTGGTGGTATGGATGCTCGCAAGCTCGCATCTCAAAATCACATAACATCAAGTTGTCAAACCCTTAGTAAAAATACAGATTAGTTGGACATGTAGGTCAGAATGATGTGTATACTTTGACAGTCTGGATGCTCGCAAGCTCGCATATCAAAAATACATAACATAACATAACATAATCCAAGTAATAAGTAATGCCTAGAAATATCCGGCGGGCGTGTTGAAGAAGTTTAAAAAAAAAAAACCCTCAAACTGTTCAGTACCTAATATTACTCATTTATTAGAGGAACGTGTGAGACGCCGTATTCTGGACTAAGGTAAGGTTCTTTAAATAATAAAGATCATAGTGTAGACTGAACAATAAGTATCAAGAAGCTGTTATTTTCTTGACCCTTGAATACAGTTTGCAGGAGAAGGAGCAGAGGCTGCAGAAGGAGCAGGTGGCATTTTCGATTTATCACAACACAACTGACTGGAAGTCTCCTTGTGGTACATTTTTTAAACTGTATTTTGAGCAGTGATTCTGTGTGTACTGAACAGTTTGAGGGTTTTTTTTTTTTTTTTTTTTTTTTTTTCAAACGACGATTTGGAAAACGTTTTTTAAATCGTAAGCGGTTCAAGTGTAATGTCATCCCCCTGATGGTGATTGTTGATTATGGACGCTGGGGTCTGCTGATAGATAGTTTAATGCTGATTTCAAAAGTGTGGTGAACATCTCAAAAATTGAAGATAAAAATAGTAAGAAAGTGTTGGTAATGTCTGAAAGAAATCGGCGATTTTCTGTATTTCGCAAAAAGTGGAATAACTCAGAAACGAAGCCCCAAAAAGAAAATTTCACGGAGGCATTTTCTGTTCCAAATTCAACCTAAAATCGAAAAAAGCAATAAAAAAGGGGGGTCAAGAGGAAACCGTCAGTTTCAATCATGATTTGAGACCCTAAAACATGGAAAAATAAAAATCGGACTTCCGCATCGTGAAGCTGAGTTGAAATACTATAAAAAAGGTCCAGTTCAATTTTTCGATAGCTCGCACCGTAAGGCTGTAATTTCCCGACGGGCCCGTTTAGATGGGACACCCTGTATAAGTACTTACCTGTGTTAACTATCTCGATTTTTCTGACTTTTCAAAAAGCTTTCAAGCATGATGAATGAAATCAAGACAGTACAAGTTGTGTAGATAAAAAAGTTCAAGTTAATATTTCGCGGAGAAATAGGCAGGGCCAACAGCAGCATTTAATTTATACATTAATTCATCTCTTCGGTCCGTGTAGATGTGTGTTCAGATAAGGTTTAGCTATAATCATAAATTGTGGGAGTTGCAGAATTTGTTTTCAAGAAGATCGCACTACTTTCTTATATTACGCTTTGGGCAAGTCGGAAAATAGTAACCACTTACCGCAGCAAACATTTGAAATGAAGCATATCTTAACGAGTTTTCGTACGACAAAACAGTAATTGCGCTGGCTTTTCGAATTGATTCGAACTTCATCAACATATTAGGTGAGGAAGAGATTTCAATGTTGAATTCGCTCTATTCATGTTTAATATTCCAAATACCAAAACCAGGAGTTTGTTGCAATTTTTAGGGAAGGTTAGAAGACAGTTATCACTTTCCTACTCGCCCGGAAAGTAAATGCAGGAAGTCATACAATCGGTTTTCATCGTTCTCTTATTAACAGCCACCTGGAGAAACCTCTGGACTGATGAGTCCAATACTAGAAAATCAAACAATCGAATAAAACAACCTTATCCTTCTAAGATGTGATCCACCATGATAGCATCCATGTAAAATGAATACAAGTAAGGAAAGTAGAGTGAAGCCTCGCACCAGGTATTTGAATAAATTTTTGTTGCTACAGTAGAGAAAATATCTTTAAAAAAATTCACATTAGTTGGACATATAGTTCAGAATGATGTGTATAGTTTGGTGGTCAGGATGCTCGCTAGCTCGCATCTCAGGATTACATAACATCATGTAGTCAATCCCTTAGTAAAATCAAAGAAACGATTACATTCGAGTCAGCAACATATTGGGACGTTTTATGTCTTTATTTGCAGACTCGTTTGCAAGCTCTAAGAGCCAATCAGCTGATGCGGACCCTGGGCATCGTCAAGTAAATGTCAAAAAGAGGCTACATACGAAATTACAGCTTCCTAGAGTGTAAAGTATAGAAATTTAAGAGCCACTCATCTTATCCGGACCCTGGGCATCGTCAAGTAAATGATTTAACCACCGCTTCAAAAATCAAACCGTTCTCGCAATGTTCGGATCACCTGCTGTGAATCAAATCATCGAAACACCAGCTCAATGAAATCATCAGAAATTAACGAGCGGTTGCAATCATGTTCACAATATCAATTATTGAGAATGATCACCTGTATGTACACAATTATTCATATGACCATGCTCATAACTCAGAACATTGGCCACGCACTTCGCAGTAGTTAACATAATATGGTTGAATAAATCGAGAGCTTTCGAATGAATGGTCAACGAATTTTATGGGATGAAAAACGACGAAGTACCATTTCCCTATCAACGACTCGGTTGTAAGCAAAAATCACCAGAAAACCAACTGTAACGCTTTTTTTTAACGCTTATGGTTAACGCTTTTTTCGTTTATGTGCCAAAGTAAAGACATAAAATGTCAAAAATAAACTTTTGTTTAATGAGCAATTTGCAGCGATTTCATATTTGTTTCAGGAAGTGGAGACCAGTCTATTTTAACGATACGAAAACTAGGATCGCTATTGAATAATTTTATATTTTGAATTTTCCAATATCAAGAATGATACGAACTAAATCACTCGCGACGAAGTTGTGGAAACCCATTTCAAAACGGAAGTTAGTGATAAACGTTGTCTATTTCCACGAAAAATAAAGAGTTACAATGTTGAATCGATTTCGACGGTTAGACCATCATCAGTAACAAACAATAACTGATTTTTAATAACTAAATAACTAACAATAACTAAAAACTGAAAATAACTAAATTCTTTTCACGAAATAATCAATAAATTAGATCCCTTCATCAAATTTACCCTCGAATTCGGCGGAAATAAACTCAATTTTTTAGATCTGTCCATCTCTTTTGTAAACGAAAAGCATGATTTTTCAATTATTAGAAAAGATACATATAGCGATATAACTATCCATAGTACTTCAAACCACCCTATAGTCCATAAGCATGCAGCCTTCCATAGTATGATCAACCGAGCACTATCTATTCCAATGAGTGAACAAAATTTATCAAAAGAAAAATCCATTATCAAAAGCATAACGGCTAGTAATGGATATGGAGGAGATCTCGATGATACCATATGTGATAAGGTTCTTGGAAAAAAGAGTAGGGAAAAAGTTTCCAATCTGGCCAGGGAAGATGTAAATTTAGAAGAAAAGCAATGGATAAGTATACCGTATTATGGGAAAATTTCTGATAAAATCGACAAAATTCTATCATCGAGAGGTTAAAAGTGGGTTTTAAAACTAAAAATAGTCATTGGGCATTACTAGGATCCGTTAAGGACGAAATCAATATTCAGGATAAAAATGGGGTTTATAAACCAAAATGTTCTCGTGACTGCGAATATTGCGGTCAAACTGTTGGGAAATTCAGGGAAAGAATAGACGAGCATCAGGAGGATTTCAGGGAAAATAAGGGTAAGTCTACATTTGCGAAACATCTTAAGGAATCCAATCATAATTACAATTTTGACTTGACTGATAGACAGTTTGTAGAATTTATTCATTTTTGTCCAGAGGGAGGTATGTTGAATGTAATTGAAAAATTCGAAATTATCAAAAGTGACAGATCTGGTAAATGTTTAAATGAGGATATACCTCAATATATTTCACCACTGATAGGTCCATTTCTATAAAGTTTGAAATTATCTCTTCACAATCTTGAAACCATATTTAGTTATTTTTCCCCCTTTTACTTTATCTAATTAGCAATAATCTCCCGTCACTTTGTTTGCACGTAATTGGTTGTACCTCCTGCCCCTTTCTCTTGACCAATGGGATTCAATCTCCCTTCAACTGTGACTATAAAAGCTGTGTCCTTTCTAATATGTCTTCAGTTATTTTTTGTTACTGATGATGGCCTAACCGTCGAAATCGATTTAACATTGTAACTCTTTATTTTTCGTGGAAATAGACAACGTTTTTCACTAACTTCCGTTTTTTTTTCACAACTTCGTCAGTAATTTAGTTTGTATTTAGTTCGCACGGAGACTGAGGCGGTACCTGGCATTATGGTGAGGAGGTGGGGAAGGCTGTACCGGAGTTTGAGGATATAGATCTCATGGGTCAGGGCTCTAGTCGTCGATTTATTTTTCTCTTTATTTTTCGTGGAAATAGACAACGTTTTTCACTAACTTCCGTTTTTTTTCAAGCATGCCTTTTGAAATGTAATATAGAAACTAAAGCTATTTTTATCGACAATGGGAATGATGGAAATAATTTATATTAATTATGATCTTTAAAATCATTTCACCCATGCGTATAGCCGCTAAATGCTCCTGAACTCTCTTTTTGAAATACCTCCTCGTTTGCCCCAAATGGATTCTGCAACGAAATTCCCTCATATTGATCCGATAGGCTCCTGATTATAGGAATGTGGCTGAAAGTAAGTATATAGGCCAAACTTGTGTCAGTGAACAAGGAATCTTATTATTTAAGGAAAATTACTGATGTGTCCCACTACTGGTCAAACTACCCTACCCAACTTTTCGTAGAAAAGGGTAGGTATTACAGCCGGTTTATTACAGGGGGAGTGGGGATGCATTTTCTTTGAGTTACAGAAGATGTAGATCACATTTATACTAGTCATTCATTTTCAGATTTCTTTATATATTTGTTTATTTATGGACAAAATTTTGTGCTCACTACTCCTCCGAAACCGCTGGTCCGATTTGAACCACATTTTGATATGATGTATTACCATGTCGGAAGTTGTGCCTCGCAGACTTTGGTCCAACAGCTGACCACAAGCCAAATGAAAAGCGTAATATCAATCACAATTATGGTAGAATCTTGCTAAAATCTCTCCTATTCACCCTAGGACGACGATATTTGATAGGGGGCTACTCTTGGATAACAAGAGACGAATGACCTTACAAGCACCATCCTCATCAGCTGAGTGAACTGTAATCTCTTGTTCACCGTAGGACGTTGAAATTTGATAGGGAGAGCCTTTCTGGGATATCAAGAGACGAATGACATGGTTAAGTGAGCTAAAATCTCTCCTGTTCCTGAACCTCTTTGGGCTCTGGGATGCCAAAATACGAATGACCTCTCCTCTTGATCAGTCTCTATCCTGATCAGCTGAGCGTGCTGAACGTTATGTCGTCTGTCTGACTACAACGAAATTTGATAGGGAGCCTCTCTAGGATATCAAGGGACAAATAAATTGACGGGTTCCACCCTGAACTCCAAATGACCGATTCTCTTGGCGTTTTTTGCTACATGCTCCGCTAACCAGTGACACGAAAATAGGAAAGCATTTTCTAAATACATTTTCCTGCGAATATGTTATAATTACTATTAACCACGGCTCACATAGCGACAAATAATCATCAAAAGTTGCTCAGTGAAACTTGAAATTTGCGTTTAAAGCTTGACTTTTCACCTACTAATATATAGCATTTTCCGATCAAAATAAACATTTTCCCGATCAAAATAAACACTTTCCCATCCAAAATAAACACTTTCCCGACCAAAATAAATATTTTCCCAACCAAAATAAACATTTTCCCAACCAAAATAAACAATACAACATTCAAAGCAAAAGTAACTGAGTAGAAAGAAAAGTACTTTGAAGCACTCTAAGTGAACAGGGAAATCATGTGTTAGAGGATGTGATTACCAGAGCAGTTGCTGCAACTAATACTGGTGATTGTCGGACCTACGTAATGAACACCTCTGTCAACCTAATATCAGCAGCTGCGGGTGAAGCAATTCATTAAACTAACAGTTTTTTGTTTTCGTTTTTTGAATATTGTTAAAGAAACATTTATGTTTATAGTCTACACATTGTTAAAGATGCAAGTTCATTTTGATTGTCTAAATGTTAATGAGGAAATGTTCATTTTGGTTGGGAAAGTGTTTATTTTGATCGGGGAAATGTTTATTTTGATCGGGAAATGCTATATATATATATGTTGTATTGTATTGTATTTCAATTGATTGGTGCTAACCTATACCTAGTATTCGGAAGCATGATACCGCGTTCCTTTTATTAACAATTCCGTTAAAAATAAGGTTCCACAATTTGAAAGTGTTATATGAGTATATCCTGTCATAATTTATCTTGTTTAGCTAGATTTTCAATATTGTATAACCCACGTACGCTATGAAACTTTTAATATAATACAGTTTTATGAAGTACATAAAAGCGCTACAATATCACAGGAACAGAATTCAGTGGAACATTACTAATCGTATTCAATTTCCTGCTATTATCTAGCTAGTCATTACTTCTCACTTGTTACTTGTGCTTTCGATCTTTCAAATTTCATCAATTCCTTAGGGCATTTATTCTTTTGATTCTGTAGAATAATTAATTTTTAGATTTATCTTCCAATTCGCTGTGCATCATCCAAATCGTTTGAAATAGAAGTAACAAATTTGCATTACTCATCTTGATCATTATTTTATTAACCGCACTTATGTATGTTTGTGAGAGTAGAAATAGATTCATAAATCCTCTTCCCTACGTAGTGTATCACATAATTTTGGAGTATCAAATTGTTTTATCGAATTTTCGTAGAAAATAAAGCTGTTACAATGGCTCCAAAAGTTTTAAAATAAAATTTTTTGAAAATTATCTCCATTAAAATCCGTTTGAGACATTCTGAAACGAATTTTAGAGTGTAACGATTTTTCGTATATATACAAGAAACACATAAAACACACACAAGCACATATAAACACACACACACACACACACACACACACACACACACACACACACACACACACACACACACACACACACACACACACACACACACACACACATACACACACATATTATATATATATATATATATATATATATGTATATATATATATATATATATATATATATATATATATATGTGTGTGTGTGTGTGTGTGTGTGTGTGTGTGTGTGTGTGTGTGTGTGTGTGTGTGTGTGTGTGTGTCATTCCAGACGATAACTCTCCTTAGAATTGAGATAAAAATTTCGTGATTATGCCAAAAAATCAAGCTTTTCGAATGCAAGGATAAGTTTGTTGGCCACCACTTTTTGAGCTCATTAAATTGGTGGAATAAAAAAAAAAGAAATCTGGATGTCATGAAAAATCACAAAATGTGGCTAGAAACGGATAAAATTTATATTTTTAGCTGAATAATGCTTTATTTCCTATAAATCAGAACATTAAAAAAATTTAAGTACCTACGCAATTATGCAAAAAAAAAAAAAAAAAAAAAAAAGAAAAACTTCGAAAAAGCAGAAAATCTTTAAAAAAAATAGTATTAGCAGATTATCATTTAGAATAAGTTTGTTGCCATAAAAGTATTAGTTGACAATATCTTGTCACTCAAAATAAAACTCAAATTTCCAAACAATTTAAGTTTATGCAATACGCTAATTTACGAGTTTTCACTCATACTGTCATGCTGCATGGCTGAAACTTTTTAAATTCTATTTCACATTTAGTTGCAGTACATCAATTGAAGTAGATTCATTGTTGCTTGGGAATCAGTACAAATATTGCTTTGTCTTCTTGATCTGTTTATGGGGACGTGCCCCTTTTTTTGGAATTTGTAATGAATTTTATATTATTATACTACTGGTACGTTTTCATGCAATAATTGGAATGTAATTAACTATATAGTAAGATAAAATTTTAAATTGCAAATATAATGTGCAAGTGCACTACCCAAATCTCTGAAAAACGCAGAATCTAATAATCTCCCGTAATGTATGATGCCTACTACGATCTCCATCGTCAAAAGGAAGATATCATTACCTACTAAATGATAAATGTATAATCACGTATGTTCAAGGACCAATAAATGCATAAACAGCAGAAGCAGTCATTTCCCAGAAGAACAAAAAGCTACAATATTGCACTGGTTTTGGAGATCAAGTGAGTAGGGTGGAGGGACCAGTGTTTGACAAGGACCCGGTGATTGACATCTCACCAAAAAGTCTAAATAATAAGACATAAAAGTTATTTATGTGCTTGATTTGTTTGAATTTTGAGACAAAATACCTTCTCAGTGAAGTATAAAGGCGAGAAGAGGTTTCAGGCTGATTTTTTGAAATCTGGAGAAGGTTACTCAAAAAAACTCGTGTTGTCATTTCGTGTTGTCATTGTTCTTTATATTTACATAAATACATAGCAACTCACAATCTGCTAGTTTACCATTAGAAGGGTATTGTACCTACGGTATTGGGGGAAAAACATTTTATTTATTTTGAGATGAAACATCTGGTGATATTTTCAACTTCGTCTTTATAAATACTCATATTAATTTTATTTTTAGAGTAATAGAACTAAGTTCAAATGTTCACTTTATTTATTAAATTTTTTAAATAAATGTTTTGTTGATACATGGAATCATTCATTGCAAAAGAACTGATGTGTCAATCATAAGGGCCTATCATAGGTGCAACCAAAAATTTGGGTGTCAAATACTGGGTTTAAAAAGTTGATTTCGAAAAACCAAATTTATGATGTTTTGTGGATTGGATTAGTGATTTTTCCAATCCCAAGCAGTTTGAGGACATCCTGATGCAGCAATAGATGAAAGATTAAGTTTGAACAAACGATAAAACATAACTTAATTGCTTGCCAAAGCCAAAATTCCTCTTAAGGTTTCAAACACTGGCCCAACCACCCTAGCTGTTTGCCCACTTTGTGATGCATCATCCCAGGAGTGATGTGAGGCTCGTGTTCTCTTGCATGAGATAGTTGGTGGAGGAAGAAACGACGCCTTAGGGCCGGTTTATCAATTATCTACATTAACTGCAGGATAGCTATACCGAGTATAGCGCTATACTCCAGATAAAGAATTTGAGTCGTTCATCAATGCCGAAATACCTAGCGGATAAAATTATCCCTCAGATAACTTCTGTCTGGCAGATTGCGCCGTTAGCATCCTCATTGGTGCCCGCAGGCGACAAAATAAGGGCAATTTACACATGGAGCTATATTTTCTTAATGGATCGACTATTATAAAAACCGTCTGACGTCCATAAAACAACAGTGTCATCATCGACAGTATTAGCTCGGCAAATAAAACACCACCACATTTTTGCTATTTGCTTCATTTCTAGAGAGAGAAATACAAGTATGAGTTTGCAATCTTGCAACCTGAATTATTGTGATCAGTAAGTTGTGGACTTAATTTCATCTTCGATCAGTGTTATAAAAGTAAAGAACGGTATCTTTGTCCAACCGAAACCTCAATGAAATACGCACTCGTCTTCTTTTCCATTCAACGAATTATGCTACGATAGAATCTTCACCGTTGCTGCTGTTTGAAGACAAATTCCCAAATATATCCATTGGAAGGTACAAAAATAAAGACAATCAAACTTGATTCAAATAAGATTTTTGTAACTAAATAAACTTGTTTGAGGTTAGAAAGCTCTAGATATCTCATTAACCTTCAGTTATAATAGTTATCCAGCCGTCCAGGGAACAGATAAATTAACACGCCAGATAAATTTTCTTTTTTTTTTCTTTGGTCGATTACAAAGGATTATTATTGAAAATAATAAACCGAAATAGATGGAAACCCGGTATCAATTCTAACATCCAAGGCCAACTGGTGCCGGTTCAATACGTGCCCCACAGAGCCAAAGCGCCTCACGCTCAAACTGTGTGCGCCCCACAGTAGCCTCACTCTTCCCTGTCCAGAAGTAAACACCGTGTTGACAAATACTTTGCCAGTTAGTACAATCGATGAGTGTGGAAGGTGTTTCTTTATCGAAAATACAAAGGGCAACGAACTATCTACATCAACATGATTTCTACATCTTCTGATTTCAACCGGTCCGCTATGCTGCTCCGTGACTTTTACGAACGTATAGGGGAAAACGATTATTGTGCGATTATTGTTTTACGTGAACGCGATATTTTGGATTCGGAACCGGAAGAACCTTGTTATAAGTGCGGTGGTGGAATGAAGGAGTCGCGAAAACGTGAGAGGAATGGAGAGTACCGTCGAATACTGAATGAAGTGCACTGTCAGAAGTTGCTGAACGACCCGGTCAGTGCGGCGTGGTAATAAGTTTTTCCACTATACAGACACAAGCAATAGAGTAAATTGTATACTCAAGATATGTGAAATTCTCGAAATCGTGCTACCATCCGTAGGAGTTGATGAGACATGTGTGGCGAACATGCGTGATGGTTTAATGGAGAACTCCGAGCTGATCGGGACCGTATCCCTCATGAGTCGGTAAATAGGTGGGCAAGTCCAACCCACTCGTTTGCTGACTCGTGAAAAGCGGTAGGCTTTTCTCCAGACTTGGGCTACTTCCTACTCTGTGACCCATTTGGGGCAGAGGGCCACTTCTGGGAATTGCCGGGCCTGCGACCATTCAGGCTTAGGGGGCTTGAGACGGGGGGGTATGACGGGGCTTTTGTCCGGTACCCTGCAGGCTTAAGTCACCAAAATGGTACCATGGGCGGAGGGATGCCCCAGGCCACAGAAGCGTGCCCCAGGGGGAAGCACAACCTCCCTGGTGAGCAATTAGTCTCCTGGTAACTGGACAGAGAACCAGGATACGATGAGCAAGCAACCAGCTCCAAAGCTTCACCGGCCTGCCCTCCAAATGAGGTTGGACTCGTGGTGGCAGTGAACTGTTTTTTCTCCTCGATATTCCAATCACCACCGCCGTTAGCCAGAGCCCACACACAGAGCATCGAACGATCCTGGCTCGACGCAAAAATTAATATTTTAAAGAAAAAGAGAGGGACGACGCGTTTTGCTGGCGGCAATTGAGAAAAGATGATCCAGATCTATTCTTGGCCTTCCTGAAGGACGTGAAGGAGGTGTATCGGTCCTAATCCCGTTCCACAAATCGACGAAGCAGCTTCTGATTATTTTGACATCTAGGTAAGCCCCATGCACATTTTCCTTCTTTTTTTTTTGTGGGGCGCGTATTGAACCAGAAACACAATGTGGGGCGCGTACTGAACCAGAAACACGACTGTTGGGCGCGTATTGAACCGGCACCGGCCAACTTTATCGTACGGCGCAACGAGTAGACCTCTCCCTCAAGACCTTCAAGTCCTGCGGATCATTGCCTAACAACAACGCCGACTCCCGCGGCTTCTAAACTCTAAGCCAATCGAATATTGGAAATACCTTCCTGAGATACATAAACTAATCTACCCTAGTATAAACGCTGATAATTATTACACAACGGTTTACTATTTACGTATTACATAACCCATCTACTCGGAACACTCGTCCATGATGATTAAACGTAGTCTATGGTAGCCTACAGTTAATAGGAATAAGTTCTTAATTTATTTAGTCGCCGTATGGGTCCGGCAGGGGGTTTATTATAAATAGGAAAATAGAAGACTGAATTTTGAATGCAGAAAAAATGGGTCCCAGGTGGGAATCGAACCCACATCCTTTGGTTTTCCGTACCAACGCCTTTACTATCTTGGCCGCCAGGCCTATTCTATCATTAATAGGAATAGTATCACGATATAACTGCATGGGCGAACGCCTACCAAGGAGAAATTAATTACATTAAATAAAAGACCTACATCTTTCTAGTCCTATAGTTAACTAGTGCTGATATCAAAGTACAATGGAACATCAAACTCAAATTAGGGATATTGACATTACGCAGCACCCAACAACTGAAAATTAATGCGATAAAATATAATACATACTTACCAATGATACCACCCTATATATTTATGTTAGTCTTTCCCTAAATCATTGACTTAGCTCGCGAATATTTTATCAAAATTGCTCCATCAGTCTCGGAGTTCTACGTGTGTCAATTACAGCCTAGTTTAGTTTAGCGTTTCCGCATAGGTTATTACCGGGCCAGTCGTAATGAAATTCATGAGGCATATTATCTTGAAACGTATTTCGAACGGAATCAGACTGATAGATCGTATGATAGCAATGATATAAAAAATTTACATTTGCTCATGAGAGATAGATATCTATCAAACAACTAGCTGGTTCACCCATGCATTGCACAGGTTGACTGGAAAATTTTCAAAAGCCTATGACCCAAGTTGAAGTAATTCTGATAGATTCGCCCCCACTCAGATCCCCAGTTGGTTCAGTGACGTTCAAAACGCTTTAACATTCTCCCCGCTCCCCTCCCTCCCACCATACTGGGTCAGATTTCAAAATGTGAAAAAAGTGGTCTTTGACTTGAATTAGAGTAATGCAAACATAATCAACAATCAAATCCCCAGTTCGTTCAGTGATGACAAAGATAACCAATCCCCCCCCCCCTTCCAATAAAACACCCCCTTCTTTGGGTTAGATTTGAACATTTTCGAATAGCCTGTGATTTAAGTAAGAATACTCTAAACATATTGGACAACTCGGATCCCCAGTTCTTTCAGTGACGTTCGAAACGGTTTAACTCCCCCACCTCCTCCATTGTGGGGGAGATTTGAAAAATTTGAAAAAAGTAGTCTTTGACTTGAATTGGAGTAATCCAAACATACTCGACAATCAAATCCCCAGATTGTTCAGTGATGACAATCACCCCATTCCACTAAAACACCCCCTATGGGGCAGATTTGAAATTGTAAACCTTTTAAACATTCTCTGGACTGCCACAAATAATTGATGACCAAAATTACCCAAATCGGTCAAGCCGTTCTCGAGTTTTAGCGAGACTAACGAACAGCTATTGATTTATATATATATATATATATATATATATATATATATATATATATATATATATATATATATAGAGAGAGAGAGAGAGAGAGAGAGAGAGAGAGAGAGAGAGATAAATGAAGTTTCTAGGAAACCTAGCTTCTGGGAATCCCTGAAAATTTCATTAAAGTCGGAGTATAACCATGGTTGTGGGAGTGGCAAGGAACTAAAATGTATCAGCAAAATCTGAAACGCCAAAAGCACGAGGAAAATTAACTTTGGAAGTGCCATTTTGACATTTTATTATTGTATTTACTTTGGCACATAAACGAAAAAATCGTTTAAAAAAAACGTTAAATAAAAGCGTTAAAAAAAAGCGTTACGGTTGATTTTCCGCTTACAAACGAGTCGTTGCTAGGGAAATGGTGCTTATCCAACCATATTATGTTAACTACTGAGAAGTGCGTGGCCAACAAGCTGAGTTATGAGCATGGTTATATGAATTATTGTTCATACACAGGTGATCATTCTCAATAATTGATTTTGTGAACATGATTGCAAACGCTTGTTAATTTCTGATGATTTCATTGAGGTGGTGTTTCGATGATTTGATTTCATAGCAGATGATCCGAATATTGCGAGAACGATTTGATTTGTGGAGCGAAGGTTAAATCATTTTAGTAGGTAATTTCTATACTTTACACTCTAAGAAGCAGTTATTTCGTATGTAGCCTCTTTAGGAAATTTATTTTACTTGACGATGCCCAGGGTCCAGATCAGCTGAGTGGCTCTTCGAGCTTGCGTACGAGTCTGCAACTAAGACATTAAATGTTCCAATGTGTTGCAGACACGAGACCTTCTCGAACGATCAACTGTGAGTTCTTCAATTGTTCAACGCGGAGCAGCTCATGAGTCACAAATGAAAAGTCACATTTACGTTTCTAAACTGTCATTTGATCGTGTTATGACCACCAAACTATACACTTCATTCTGATCTACATATTAAACTAATCTGCATTTTTACTAAGGGATTGACTACTTGATGTTATGTATTTTTGAGATGCGAGCTTGCGAGCATGCAGATCACCAAACTATACACTTCATTCTGATCTACATGGAATTGAAGAACTCTCAGTTCTTCTTGTAGGGAACGGTTCAAAGTAGTTGCCGGGGTGGGGGAGAAACTTGATCGTTCGAGAAGGTCTCGTGTTGCAGACTCGTATGCAAGCGTTTCTGGTGATTATCGAATAAAACCTTATCGTTCTTACGTTGTTCTTTTAAAGTTTTTGGACTTATTCCAGGAACACAAAACTTAACTACTATCGTTAGTGAGGAACAAAATAAAACTCAATTCTCTAGATCAAAAGAAGCGCGTCTATTAAATTACAAGTACTTGATAGTGATGCAAGGGAGATTTCCCTCGTTCGCCCCTGGATTTTGTAATAGCCTTGGAACGAAAGTTTAGTGATCTGGAGGTATTGTGATTATGTTCCTAGTAGATCCGTAAAACACAATACGTCGTGCGGTATTGACAATCCGGTGCCGTAACTCCAACGCAATGAGTTACGGTGACGCATCCTTCCGTACAGATACGGTAACGGATCGCAATCCGGAAAAAACGTAATTGTCTAAAATACCTAACCTTCTTCCATGGACTCAAATAACCTCCTAGGGATAATTTCCTCCTTCCATGGATTTAGCGTCACAAATAGGTCCGTTAAGGACCTGACGTGACTTTAAGGTGCGGTAAATGTTTATCGTTACCGCACACCGTATTGAGACCAACGGATCTCTAGGAACTCTCTATTGTGATCATGTTCCCGTCTTTCCAGCTCACTTGATGAGCTTGATGAGAGGTCGTTTGTCCGGACGCCTCCTAACGTCGAAACACGAGTAGGCAAGACGTCTTGGAAGAGAAACTCGACGTGGGCCCGTCAGTCAGAGGCGATGCGAGTGTAAAGAGCTTTGCACTTATGAGACAGGAGGGCACGTTAGAAATGTGAGGCATCCGCCCCCAGCGAAAGTCGAGCAAAGGTTTCTGACGAGATTGGAGGTGAGAAATCTCGGGGAGCTCATCTTTTAGTGTCGACATTTCCCTCAGTTGGGATTTTCACCGCGGATCCACGTTGGGTTTTGTGGATTAAACTTCGCTCGGCTCCCAAGAGTACTAGTTGTCTTGGAACTGTTGGGAAGGCAGTTTTCTTGATTCTTCTTTTTCCTATTTACTTCCGTACCAACCTAGTTTATTTTTCTTTTTGTTCAGTAATAAGTTAATATGAATGAAAACACAAATCATTTTCCTTTGATGTTTTCTCGTATATTTTTCTTGAAGTAATGAATATACTAATTAAAAATTTGGGGTTTTAAAAATAACATATGGGACTTTCGGGATAAAATTGTTGTAACTAAATAACTTAATTTAATGTCTAAATTGAAATTAATATAAATCAAAATCAATAAATAATCAAATTCGCGTTCGCGACACTAGTTCTAAGCAATTCTTCAAATCAACTGACATGAAATTTCTGATTAGGTACGAAAATAGTCTAGCATGAATTAATGAATTACGCAGCAAATATTCGTCTTAACGCACAATATTCAATACAATACAATACAATATATTTTATTTGTATAGAGTTACAACACATTACAACGAGTTCAAGTACAATATTCTTCGTGATTCATGATATAAAATAATTAAGTAAACTACTTCTTCAGAAAACAACTTAAATCAATGCTATTCAGATTTTTCTCTAATAAATGAAGTTGCTTTAGTCAGAAATTTGCTTGCCAAAATATGCGCAGTATAAATTGTCTTATAGAGTAAGAATACGCTAAATTTAAGTTTTATTTTATTTATTTATTTTTTAATTTATAAATTTAGTAACGAATTCGCCTGATTAAGTCACAGGTGTTGCACTTATTTCTGAGAATAATTTTACGGGTTCTTTCATTTTTTAATATAGTCTTTAATTAAACTCTCCTACTCATTTAATGAGAAGGCCCGTAGTTTCAAAGAACTGTCAATTTAATGGTAAATTATTACGAACTAAATCACTCGCTACGAAGTTGTGGAAACCCATTTAAAAACGGAAGTTAGTTAAAAACGTTGTCTATTTCCACGAAAAATAAAGAGTTACACTGTTATTGTTTGTTACTGATGATGGCCTAACCGTCGAAACCGATTTAACAGTGTAACTCTTTATTTTTCGTGGAAATAGACAACGTTTTTCACTAACTTCCGTTGGTAAATTATTGCTGCCGTCAGGCGTTCGTCCGCGTTCAGGTCGTAAAACTTCTCCATCATGTTTTGTGCATCTTGAATGGTTAATGGTAGTTCTCTTGATATAAATTCTCCAAGGTAGGTAGGTTCCTGTATGGTAAATACATTGGGCAATTGAGCATAAAGTGAACAAGAGTCTCCAGCTCTTGCATATTGCAATTCATACCTACATGGGAGAGAACAGTCCAATGTGTTCTTAAAGTAGAAATTGATTTTCCCCTTGTATGACAACCTGAATTGGGCTATCACTCTCTCAAAATTTACGTTTTCGCCGAAACCCAAGTATTTTACCCGTCCCTGGTGAAAGGTACAGACTCTAGGATAAAATTGGTTGTAGCGAGAGTGTAATGCATGCTCCAGATCTCTAGAATGCTAGTTATTATCCCATCTTTCGAATAAGTTGTATTTTTCTTTTTTATGAAGCTCCGGATCCCGTTGAAACCAAATATCCTCTGAACCAATCAATTTTAGCCAATCCACCAGACCCGTCACCCAGTTTCGATCGGGGACATTGACTGCTTTCAGGTGCAGCTCTACAAGCTGCTGAAAACAAATCTTCGGCCATCTGGAGTCCTCCATCTGTAGGACTTTCTCCGAATAGTTGGATACTCGTCTGAAGCATGGCACGCCAAGGTGCGGTCGACCAGTTTCCAGGCGCAGATAGGACCCCGTCGTCGAAAAGTAGAGAGCAAGCACAGCCTTAAGGAACTTGACTTGTACTACCTCAATCTCATCCACATACCTAATTCCCCACACCTCTACTCCATACATCAAAACCGACTCCACCATGGACCTGGAAGAGTGCGATCCGCGCATCCCACGATGTAATTTTCTCCTTAGTTTTAGTGTTGATAATAGCTCCAACAGCTGACCTGGCCTTGCCGATCCGAATGTCCTTTGCCTCAGAGTATTTCCCCGACCTTGCAAATGTTATACCTAGGTAATTAAAAGACCTCTCATAGTCCAGTTAAGCAGAGCCACAATAAACATTCTTCGTTTTTCTAGGTCGTCCGCCGCCACCAATGACCAATACCTTGGTTTTACTCTCATTAATTGTCAGTCTGTTCCCAATGCAGTACTCGTTAAACGCTGTCATCTTCGCCTGAGCGTCCACCACTGAGTCCGCCAACAAGGCTACATCATCAGCGAAAGGCAATATTCTTTCACATCCTATTTTATAAAATCGTGATTCTATTTATTGCTTTAAGAGTAAACGGAACACGCCCAAACGGCGTGAGCGTATTGAATAATAATAATAATCATAATAATCGCTCTATTCACTGGAAATTGTTCAATGCAAGATTACATTATGCAGGTTGTTAACCTTAGGCACCTCCCAGAGGCCAGAAATCGATTGTACAACTAATTTGCAACAAAAAGTGCCTCTGTTTTTAGACTTTAAGAGGCTTTGTTTCCGAGTAATTTCACTTTTAAGATTTTTTCGTGATTTCGATAATAACTACCTTAGTTACCTGAGAAAACTGTAATTTGATTATACCGTTGGCAAGAGTGGTAAATTTCTCATCTTCCTAATGTACCACAAAATTTTTTAAGATGGTTCAATTGGTGAAAAAACGATCTGAAAAGTGAATTATGTCAAATCTTCAGAATAACCACTTTTTTTCATACGCGAAGGTCTAATTATATTCTACATGTTAAATTTAGCCTGTAGTCCTAAAATATGCGCCTTTATATCATTTCACTTTTTCTTTGATAATTAGGGGGAAAAGCTATGATTTCATGTTGAAAAACATCGTTTTTTTTTTTTTTTTTCCAATGAAATTTAGGGTTTTCTTGAAAAATGACTTTCCATACAAATACGAGTTTGGGGTCTGTTTCAACGTATTATTTTACTCTGAATCAAATGATAACAATTCCCCCTGACTTCTCCCTGACCCCGTTATAACCGAGTTTTACACTTCAACTCCAACATTTGAGTGCATTTGGAATGATGAATTTCATGTGTTTTTAGGGGTAAAACTATTTAGCTGAAGTGTAAATCTAGGTTGTAATGGGGTTTGGGAGATATGCAAGGGTTACCATTTGATTCAGAGTAAAAAAAATGCGTATAAACATGAAAAATTCTAGAAAAACAATAAATATTTATAAACCACACACATGAATAAACAAAACCAAGAAAATAAATCAGTATGTTTACAGTGGAATGCTAGATTTATTTCCAATAAATAAGATTAACTGCAACATAGGCTTATAGCGGATGGCATTCAAATCGCGTGCATAAGTGAAACGTGGCTTGAAAGGAACAATATTCAAAATTTTGCAATATAATACATTACGCCACGACAGAAGCGATGGCTGGGATGGTGCGGCACTCCTGTTAGAGAGTCTATTCCTTTTGAAGATTTATCTTCAGTTATCCGTAAGTTTGAACGTTTGCAAGCGGTTGGGGCGAGGATCACATTGAAAGACGACACCCAGTTGCATGTAGTTTCTTTATACTTATCTGATAAGTCGGAATGTCACGGAGCGCCAGTGGGGACGATTCTTGGATTCCATACTTATTTGCGACGAATTTAATGTACACCATATTTGCTTCGACTCGTCATTTACCAAAGAAAATGGAAACAGAATTATCAGTGCGAAAAGTGACCACTAGTTGATTTACTTAAATACCGGAGTACCAACATTGCTTCGTCGTCCATTCTAAGACCCGATCTATACATCTTCAGCAGACATTTCACTTTGTTCCTATACTGTAGCCACTCAGTTTAACTGGTAGGTGGGTACTGATCCAATGGGGTCAAACCATTTCCCCATCTTCATCAAATCTAATACCCTAGCTAGTGAAAAAGATACAGTGAGACCTTCCAGGAAATGGAGCACAGAAGGTGCTGATAGGGATAAGTATATCATGAACTAATGCTACGAGCACGACCTGACTTAACGTATCACCAGTTCATTGAAAATATTGAATTTCAATATGTAACAAATCCATGCCAAAATGTAAACCTTTCCAAGCAGATAAAGCTGGTGCAATACGGTGGTCGAGACAGTGCGAGGATGCCCTAAAAGAACGATCAAGAGCCGCTAATATTTATAACCAACATGCAACGTCAAATAATTTCCGAATACACGAACAAGCTCAAGAAAAATTTCGCTCAATAGTGCTTCATGCAAAAAAGGATTCATGGTCTGAATTTCGCAACCAATTAAATTAACAAACTCCAATATCATTAATATGGAAACAGATCAAGCGAATTGAAAACTGAAAATTGAAAACTAAAATCCTCTCAATCATGGGGACTGATTTGAAGACCTTTTGAATAATTATGCACCACTTTTTGTTGCCAATGAACCAATTTCAGTGTATGACGATACAACATCAGCTGTTGATAAAATTGTCCAGGAATACTGCCCCAGGGACGGATAATGTATCGTACTCCTTCATAACGAATATTCCCTCGGCATAAAAACTAATTTTACTCTCCCTATTCAATGAGATATGGCGTAGCGGTAACTTTCCATCAGAATGGAGTTTTTTTGCCATAAAATTAGTTTTTTTTACCGATTTGTTTGTACTCAAATTGCTCCAATTGCAATACAATTGCTCCAATCGTATATTATAATACGATAGGTGGGGATTCAAGAAAGTACGCTCATAATACGATCATGCTGCATGACTGGAACTTTTAAAATTTACTAATACCTTGAATACGTTGTGTATTAATGTATACCTATTTCTAACGATGAACTTTTTTACTCCTTCACCCTTACAACTATTTTAACCCTGTCTTGAAGGTGTTCTGTACCCTTATCCCAGATGGTAACGATTTTTTTTTTTTTTTTAACTTTGTGTCAATAGGCGTGTTAATATTGTCTTTATCTTCTTATGTTGGATAAATTTTTTTATTTTTTTTATGTACAATGTATCAGGTCCAATAATTTTGCGTATACAAGTTTGTTGTGAATCATCTGTCTGGTTTGGGGTTCAAAGGTCACTCCACAGCTTGCTTGTTCCCTCTACCATCCTCAAGAGATACTGCGCCGTCCATCAGCCAAATGAATGCTAGGAGCAACATAATTATTATTCAGGACGTGTACGCAGTGCAGCGGTTTCGTAGGGAGCGTCCATGACAGATTTAGGAGATCTCCGGCTTTCCCACAACTACTTGCAGTTTGTATTGCTCAACGTTGAGACTGCATATTGCCGCTGTCCGGCCTTGACATCACATGGGATACTCGTCGAATGTCGATTTCGTTAAAATGGAAAAAAAGTTACCTATCCAAAGAACGAACCCCATATCATAACTGAATCGTCCAGTCCATCCACTTAAAATCTTTCCGACAACTTAGGTACCACACTATGATAATCCGTAAATTTGAATTATTGGTAATTATATACACATACATACGTATATATAAATGGCATTTCATCAAAATAAAGCCATACAGTTTACAAATGTGATCCAGAATTTAAAGTTACATGAATTCATAAATGAAAATAATTCCGGATAAATTACAGGATGTTAAAGAATAGTTAGGTACTTAGTTAAGATGCACTGGTAAATTTGCATATAAACGGTCAAATAATATTGTTCTTTGGTAGGTGAAAAAATTGCATTCCATTATTAAATGTTCTGCGTCACATGTATTACAGTCACAATATGGGCACTCAGGAGATTCGCGCACATTGATACTGTGCGGATATTCAGGGTTACCACTACTCCTGTCCAGTCTAGAGAGAAATCTGCAGAATTTTCTCTCTCCAGGTGTATCGTTCATCCATGATCTTGTAAGGCAGTGTTGGTTGATGACTTTTGTAGGATGGTAGTGTGTCGGTTTCTGCATAAGATTCTCGCCACCGTAAATTGAAATGCACCTTATAACCCTGTAAATATCCTGTTTCGGCAGGGTAACCTCTTGATTGGCCCTACCCGCACCCCCTACTTGGCTAAGACATCTGCAGTATTATTTTTGTGCCTTTCATAGTACACTGATGCAGTTATTGGAATAATTGAGCTACTAAGGTCTTATTGGCTTTCTTCGTAGCTGGGTTTCTTATCAGATGGAAGTTACGGTAGAGTCAGTGCTGAAGACAACTAAAGGTCCTAGTGTGGTACTGTCCAGTACGTGAAAGAACTGCAAAAAGAACTCAACTGCGATTGTATTCGTTTTTGTGTAATCGTATTCGTCTGTCGGCGACTACACGAATACAACCCATAAAAATGCATCAAGGTCTCAATTTCAATAGGGCGTCCCACCTATAATATGCGAAGCCTTGCTAAAATATTACCTAGCTCCGGAGGGACGTCCTATTGAAATAGATTTGAGACAAATAGGCTGGTCTCCAATCGTTGAATTCGCTTCAAGGACGTCCCTTTGAAGCTAGGTAATATTAGCAAGGCTTCGCATATTATAGGAGGGACGCCCTATTGAAATTGATCACCGTGACAAATTTTCATGGGTTGTATTCGTGTAATCGCCGACAGACAAATACGATTACACGAATAGGTACGAATATAATCGCAGCTGACTCAGAATCAACGAATAATTATCGCGATTACAATCGTATTCGTATTCGACGATGAGATTATGCCCAACACTGGTTGGAAGACTGAAGCTGACCGGCATCCATTTTTGCAAATGTTTAGGACTTACTGGAACATGTACAAAGGTGGCATCGTTTTCTCGATACGATATCACTCAGTTTTTCCGTTGCTTCTTCTTTATTATTTTAATTTTTCATGACTGACAATGTGGATATACAAAATATGCGTGAGTTCCTACACGAATTTATCGAAACGTACCGTAGCTTCCTGTATGTATTGATTACTAAAATCCTATTTCATTTTGTTCACTATTTACTTTCTAATTTCTAAACTAAATCAATAACTTTACATGAGATAAATCCGGATTCACCTGTAAAGTATTTAAACAAAAAAACACCCCGTATCTTCACGTACAACGGCTCTGTTGCTATTGCAGGTAGTGTACCTCTGTTGATTTTCATCCCAAGAAAATCGTTCACTACTCGTTGGTGACCACACATATTAATCCTCCCTTTACGGGATGAAGGCGTATTTATCTTTCCTCGGACCAGGCATTATTTATTAATAGGTATTCAATTTACTCATTTCATTCTGAATTTAACATGTCAAAAAGAAGAAGACTGAGCTCGCATTGAAACTTAGAAGGATGTATTGGCTAATCGGCCGAAGATCCACCATGACCATTGGTAACAAGCTGCTTCATTACAATCAAGTACTCAAGCCAGTTTGGATGTATGGAGCGCAGTTGTGGGGCTGCACAGCTCCAACCAATAGACAGATCATTCAACGTTTCCAGAATTCTATACTACGATGTAACACTGATGCGCCGTGGTAATTCCGAAATGAGGCACTCCACCGTGAACTTCAAGTTCGGCTCATCTTGCCAGACTAAAAGATCATGTGAATGAGGAAGCTGTAAAGCTCCTAGATGTGCAAGATCTAACTCGACGCCTTAAGCGTTTGAAACCGCATGAGCTTGTGTAGGAAGTGAATGTGATATGTTCGAGAGACAAGGGACGAAGTTATGCATCTTAGGTCCTGAATAGTGTATAGCAGTAATATAAGTCAGATTTACATTGTTAATGAGATTACTCGGTGCAATAAAAGCTTAAAAAAAAAAAAAAAAAAAAAACATCTGAATTTCCTCCGTTTGTAATTGGAAAATAAGATACCTCTCAGGAAAAGACACATCCATGACCTTTTGTTTCTTCCTTTGCGGGATGAGCCGCAAATGAAGAGTTTTTCGGAAATTACGGTCAATTTCCTATTTTTGGCAAATAAATAAATCTATGAAAGCAGTGCTTTGAAAACTCGCCGATACTCATGCTTATAGCTCATTTTTATTCTCTATGTCACCGAATACACCAAAATCATCCCCGAATAAAATGTCAGCGTTTCAACAAACTGTGTCAGAGTCGAGAGGAATCCGCAAGTTTGCCAAAATCTGAACCCGCCCTCAAAGGGTCAACGAGTCAACATCTGTAGAGGAATCTCTTCCGAAGATGCTGTGGTTTCAGAGGCTGTTGCAAGGGAACTCGGTTAGCCACCGTAGCCTCTGTAATATTTAAATGGAATCAAGGGAGAGGTTTCCCCGCTAACAAAGGCAGAAGGTCTGCTGGCCCCAGGCCACATCTTACTCATGCAAAAACCCCTTTCTGAAACTCCCCTCTCCTTTCCTGTAGTTTCGAGATCAAGAAGCTAATTTTCCGTTTTTGCTGGTCCCCCTCGGAGATTAGGATAATTGATGATGGTCTTAGTTTTATAGCAACGATCTAAGAAAGCAAGGGGTGTCAAGGGAAATGCCCATAATTTCATTAGTTTATATTATACATTTTGAATCAAAGTGGATGAGGCAGTTTTTATTTAATGTTTTACGGTCTCTCGATTTGTAATCTTAAGCGATATTTTGAAGCTCAAATTTTATTTATTTAAAATGAAGAAAATAGGGATGAATAAGTGAAGGAAAGTTTATTGGTAGTTGCTAGGTAAGAGGTTGTTTGAATCTTAGATACCAACCGTTGCTATATTTGTATTATTCATTTCGTGAGATAAACGATTTTCTGTGAGAATGACCCATACATAAATTTCTCCCTTGAGGGGAAAAACAATAGATCATGGATATGCCAAAGTTGTAGACATTACTTTACACTCTGTTGGGATGTTGGGAAAGTAAAAATGGACATTACTTTCCACTCTGTTGGGATGTTGGGAAACTAAAAGTGGACATTACATTCCACTCTGTTTGGATGTTGGGAACGTAAAAATGAACATTACTTTCACTCTATTGGGATGTTGGGAAAGTAAAAATGGACATTACTTTCCACTCTGTTGGGATGTTGAGAACGTAAAAATGGACATTACTTTCCACTCTGTTGGGATGTTGGGAAAGTAAAAGTGGACATTACTTTCCACTCTGTTGGGATGTTGGGAAAGTAAAAGTGGACATTACTTTCCACTCTGTTGGGATGTTGGGAAAGTAAAAACTCTACTTTCGGTCCATGCTAAAACAGAAGTCTGTCGGTTGTTGAGGAAGGCGGAATTAGGTACTTCATTGCGGTAGTACCTCATTGATTTCTACCTAGCCTTCACTTTTCGAGTTAATAATAATCTAAAGTGCCGGAGCTTTGCATTTAGTGTGGAGAAAAAATAGTGTCAAAATAAAGTGTCGCGAAAAATTCCTTGGTCCCCAGCCAAAAGGCATATCCATGTCAATATTAAAACTGAAGAAATATTAAAATATATACACGTCCAAGGGCTTTAGTCAACCGACTATTCAGTTTAATAAGATTTGTCCTAAAAGGTAGTTAACTTGCTAACCCATTCTAACAATTTAGAATTATTCATCTTTGTTTATTTTAATCGATACTTAATCTTCTCATTCAGCTTTTTTCGAAATGTAGTACCAAAGTTATTTATTTACTTATCTAGTAGTACGGGACGAGCATAATTATTGAAAGTTAGGTTTGTTTCCATATAATGTTAACACATTAAACAATATGTTTCATTAAATTTATCCTGTTGATTAAAAAAAACTATGCTAATATACCTTTCAAAATGAATGATGATAATGCTTAGTACAAGTAATTGGCGAAAAATCTAATTGAATTGAGTGTATGAACCGTATATCATCATCTAGTAAAAGCTCATGTTATACTTTAAAGCAACCTTATATATTTATTTATTTGTTTTTATATATTTATTTATTTTATCTTATGTTTTGAGAACGTTCCATTGAAGTCAAAGCCAATGTTTTGACTATAAGAAGGACGGCCCTTTAGAATTGACCTAGGGGGACAGTCAACTGGGATACAACCTAAGCATGAAAAAATAAAATAGATACATTAATTAATTAAAATATATAAATAACTGAATACGAATCTTTTTTGAACCAGTCTAAGAGCAAATCCGTGGAGGAAAAAACCATATCTTTATTTACGCAGGCATAGTGATGTCAACCTACGGATCTGCAATTTGAAATGGACCTTCTTTGTAATTTCAAGAATTCAATATCAGTGCACACTGATCAGCTGTGGGGCCACTGGGGTGACCCTTGAGGATCAGGGAAAATCAGGGAAGTCCGTTTGAAGAAGATATTTCCCCACCACATTTGTAGAACAGCGATCGATGATGTTTAGGGTGAAGAATATGCTTTTGGTTTTTTGCTTCTTACACGACTTCTAACGAAGTTAGAGTGATTTTCTATACACTAACAGAATCAGTGAGTTTTCTAGTTTCGATCTGTGTGTGCAATTTCTATACCATAATGAACAAATAATTCGTTTTGTCACATTAAAAAAAAGGACGTTCACCAATAATGGACCGGCAAATTTTAGGTGGTTTCAGTGATGGACCATTTGTTGAGACTAGAATTGGACCACAAAATAAACTTCCAATAAAAGTTGTTTTTATGAACAAATCGAACTTGAAATGGCTTTCGTTTAAAACTAAGGGCTTTCAATTAGCCAATCACAAATTTAAAGTTCTAGTTTCAGACTCCTCATTACATCAAAAGGAGATTCCTCCTCCTTCCTCTAACCTCTGATTAGATTCACCTGAGATCACTAGGTAACCATTGCAATAACCCATCATTAGAAATCACATTATTGGGTCTTATCTACTTAAGACTAAGAACCCTTCAATAAATTATACAATATTTTCTACATGAGGTACTTAAGTAGAAAAATTTCCCTCAGGCATAAAATCACATATTGAAAATCACAAAATTTGAAAAAATAATGACGATCTCATATCACATTTTTGGTTGAGAAACATTTCTTTAAAAACAAAATTGCATCTAATGCGTCACTGTGCATAAAAAATTACGATTACGTTTTGATCTTCTGTCACCAGTCAACCTGTATTGACCTATTGCGTAATTGGCGATAGTCGGCCAAGCCGTTGCAGGCTTCCCGACAATCTCCCAAAAACAGTCAGAAGAGAGTGAGAAATGAATGAACCGTACTAGTAGACTATTGGCTCGGCCGAAATCGGATGATATCATGGCATTTAGTGGATTGCCATCTTTTGTACGCTGCGCGTCTTTTTCAGGATATATCACACATTATTATCATTTGATAATGATTAACTGGACGTTTCCATTTGTTTTCGTCACGTCACGTCACGGTGTTTTCATAGCAGGGAAAACGTTAGCCACTTTTTGGAATGATATTGTGACTTCTTGGCAAATCAAAATAATACTGTGGTGTTTTTCTCTGTACCTTTAACTATTAATTTGTACGATTATGAAATCTATTCTTTTTTCTCTCTCTATAAAGAACTAGACTCTTTGGTGTTTCTAGCGAGACTAACTTTTATTCATAAACAAACTGATGCCACAAAAAACACATGTGTAATTAATAATTTCAGATGTTTCGGGTTTCTTGAGGGTTGGTCAATGAAGGGTTGGTCAAGAAACCCGAAACATCTTAAATTTAACCCAGTGGTCGAGATAACCCAGCCTGATTAATAATTTCCATTCAGATATTATTAATCACGAACTGAAGTTTGAAATACGAAAATTCGCGACTCTGCGACAAATGCTCTCATTTTATCACAGCATCTCATAATCCCTAAGCCTCTCTAGTGTCAAGGAAAGCTGATGTATTACGCTCAGTTATAAACTAATATTGCTAAGTAACCAAAATGAACTAATAATGTGTAAAATTGATCATTATTAAATTATCTGACTGTAGAACCGTAGGTCTACCGTCCGTTTTTATGGTCTAGGAGGTTGGGGTGTACAGGCTGCTCAGGATGGAGTCAGTCGTTCCATTCGAATTCCGTTTCTGAGAGACGCTCCCTGTCAAATCCGAATGTGGTGAACGGGAGTTTAATTTACTCAGCTGATCGGGAAAGAGCCCCTCAGTTCGTTCGTCTCTTGATGCCTCAGAGAGGTTTCCTACCATATTTCAAATTCCTAGGGAGAACTTAAGCTTCATTCTCAGTGTGCATTCCGCCAGTTTGGAACGGTTCTGGGCAAGCGCAGTCGAGTTTAGTCGTTTCCAGTGCCAGAACGCCTGGTTCCGGAACGTCAAGAACGACGAGCTCGGCGTTCGCAGTGTTTCACAAACAGTTCCGAACGGTTCTGACAGTTTTCGTCGCAATGCATAACGCGGTTCCACAAGTTTCTGGACTGGGGGATTTCCCGTCCCAGTTCTGATGAGTTCGAGAACTGTCAGAACGAGCACTGAGAACAAATATTTAGAATGAACAAGAGAGAATTCACTTCACTCAGCTGATCAGGGGGAAGACCCTAAGTTTATTCGTTTCTTGATGTCCCTGAGAGTCTCCCTATCAAATTTCAACTTCCTAGGGTGTACGGGAAAGAATTCCATAATAACACAATCCTTTACGAGCCCCCCTCCCCCCACTTGGTCGCAGCGGCTCCAGAACTTCAAAACGAACTTTGTTTGGTCAAATGAGACGCATGTTTCCAATTTCATCAAAGTTGGCTGAGGGGAACTGGTTGAGGTCGGTGGGAAAAAAAAGTAGGTAAGATGAGAAAAAAATTATAACAATAAGAAAGCCCGAAAACATGAATTTTTGACGGCTCGATTAAGCTTAAATAACATCAATATACCGTTGCATATTCGGCATCACGCTATTCAGGAGGCATGCCCCTCCCTGAATATTTAACAAATGCGGTCCTGCAAAAATTCAAATCACGGGCCAGCCTAAAGACACGAAACATGTTGAATGATAAAACGATAAGGTTGTACCTATTCGATAATCATCAGAAACGATTGCATACGAGTCTGCAACACATTGGGACATTTTATGTCATTAGTTGCGGACTCGTATGTGTTACAGACTCGTATGCAAGCTCTAAGAGCCACTCAGCTGATCCGGACCCTGGGCATCATCAAGTCCTAAAGAGGCTACATACGAAATTACAGCTTCCTAGAGTGTAAAGCATAGCAGGATCACCTGCTATAAATCAAATCATCGAAACACCAGCTCAATGAAATCATCAGAAATTAACAAGCGGTTGCAATCATGTTCACAATATCAATTATTGAGAATGATCACCTTTGTGTACACAATTATTCAAATAATAATTGTAAAAACATAACTCAGCTTGTTGGCCACACACTTCGCAGTAGTTGACATAATATGGTTGGATGAATCGAGAGCTTTCGAACAAATAATCAACGAATTTTGTGGGATGAAAAACGACGAAGTACCATTTCCCTAGCAACGACACGGTTGTAAGCGGAAATCATCAGAAAACCAACCGTAACGCTTTTTTTTAACGCTTTTGCTATTTTTTAACGCTTTTCGTTAATGCTTTTATCGTTGATGTGCCAAAGTAAAGTCATGAAACGTCAATAAATTTACTTTGAGCTGACAAGGTGAGGTCGGGAGGGGGTCAATATTGGTCGGGAGGGGGCCAATATTGGTCCGAATTTCTATTTTGTTATTAATCTCGGCGCGTCTCGTCCATTGAAGTGGTGGGTAATTGGTTTTTTGAAGGCTTAGCAATACGAGACTAGCATCTCTTTAGATGTGACCGAATCGTAGGTATGCACTATGCGTCGAACTTGCGTGCTGATGTTTCGATCAGGACGTTACTTGGGTTAAGAGGTAGTTTGCACATGTTCAAATGAAAGGTTCAACGAGGTTGAATACAAATAGCTCGAAAACCTTATTGACCGGGGCTAGTTGATGATTGCTCAAGATTAAATCCCGGGTAGTCGAGCGCATGAAGAGGTTTACAAACACAGGCTAGCGAGGAATGAATTATTCAGGCCCGTCAATGAAATGGACTCGGCGGCTAAGCGCTGCCCAAACCGGACGAGTGAGCTTTGGGAGACCAGACGCCGAATCTCAGCTACGAAAAGCTGTTAGTTACTTTAATATTTCAGTAAGGGGCTCTACGAACACGAATATCTACGCATCTATCGATCACGATAAATACTTAAGGGGATTCAGTACTGAAAACGACAAAATTTTAATTTTTTATCCTAGTCTTCTCAAATTTTTTTCACTTATCACCAATCTCTAAGAAATGAGAATTGATGAAAAAATTCCCATATATATATATATATATATATATATATATATATATATATATATATATATATATATATATATATATATATATATATTTTGTAGACCATTTTTCAAATGGATATTCCTCGAGATCTAATCCAATTTTGATGATCCTGGTGTCAATTTGTAGGGGAAGATGTCTTCTAATAATTCTCGTGTAGAAATTTCTCTACATTGAAAATTGGCACCTGTATAAGTTTTTAAGTTTAATTTTCAAAATACAAAATTTTCAAAAATTTCAGAAATGTATAAGTTTTTTTCTGAGCATTGTAGAAAGTTTTCAGCATGATATTTTTTAGATTATGTTGTCAAGACGATAAGGTAAAAATGTCAGTCCTGTCGCTACAGTGATTCTTGAGGAATATCCAATTGAATACTGAAAAACATGCAAAAACCCGATTAGCGGGAAATGTGATTTGAAAGTTCGGTTGCCCAAAAGTTCAGTTTCTACAGGTTTACAAGCATACAAGGAGGTAAAACAATGTTTTTTTGGATTATGATGTAATGGCAACATAGAATATACAATATACACTATAATTGATCTAAAATATTTATGTATATACAAAATTAAAAAAATGGATGTCATATCATTCAGGAATGCACGAAAAAGGCTCTTTTCCGCATGAGAGCGATGTTCGCGAAAACATAAAAAAATGCTCTTGCAACATTCAATTTTTTATTTTTTTTAAATTATTATTATTATTATTATTTTTTTTTTTTTTTGCCTCTTTACTTGTTCATGACACCCCAAAAAATAAGAAAAATAAATTAAAAAATGAAAGTGAAAAAAAATCGAAATTTTGTCATTTTCTGTACCGAATCCCCTTAAGAGATATAGAGCACCCAGCACATACATGAGTACGTTATGTGAGCGTGCGGTTAGACTTCCTTCGGCACCCGTACATCAAAATTGTATCATTGTCTCAGTTATCGTGTGCAATGACACATATAAAGGGTGTCTTATGTTATATCCGGCAAACTTCACCCTAGTATTTTGCAATTAAATTCCAATCGAAAGTTCCTCCTAGAGATTTTTTTTTGAACGCTTAGTTTTCGAGCTATTCAATTTTTAAGAATTTTTTCGTGATTTCGATCTAAATTCACTAAGGGCGGAGAATTCATAGAGTCTGAGTGGGCCCTTAAGTGTATCGATAAGGGAATTCATGCACTCTGTGCGATTCATAGACGTGATTTGAGGGCGGCACTGAGGGTGCATTGAGTGTGCAACCCAAATGCACACTTAACGGGATTCATAAACAAAAAATGTCATTGAGATGAGTTTCGCCATCAGGTCAACGGTGTAATATCCTGAGTGATGGCAGGAGGTCACTTAAGTGCGTCAACTGATAGCCTTTATTATTATTTTCACGTAGGTATATAAATATAGTAGAGCATACATCGTTTATTTAGTTCGGAGTTTATTAACAAGCTACATAAGAGTGCACGCATAAGAGTAGGTAGGCTGTTCCTAAACGGTAGTTAAGTTCATGTTTGATGTGACCAACAGATCCCATTCGAATGTTATACAATCAAAAACGAAATATTTCGCAAAGTATTCCTATTCGGGAAAGCGACAGTCATGGACAACTACGAACCTGAAGGAGCCTAAAATAAATGGAAAGGATTTATAACCACCACAGCTGAAAGTGCTGGTCGCTCTTTGATTTTATGCGATCCCTACATACCAAGTTTGTAGTGCATGGTTTTCCGATTCATCTTGGTTGTGGAATGAGTTGGTGGAAGGTACCTACCTTCCATTCATCAGGATGTACAATCAATGAGAATTTCAAGAAAACGTGATTTCTTGAAGCTCTCCCAAAACCTCAAGTCTTCTTTTTGTCCAACAGTCTCATTATACCTATAACTCTTCTTATTTTCAACTATATATCCGTTCTTCAAAACTAACTGGTAAATAATTGTTTTCTCATTTTCTCACTTCTTTTCCGTCACAACTCTATACATAATTATACAATTCAATTCTACAACTCAATACATAATAAACACAAATTATCAGCACTTCAACAAACAAGCAACAAGGATTCAATTCAACTTGTGGCTGCCCGGATCCAGGGGGGAGGACCAATAACTTTCGTCTTTGTCTGATAAAGCCTATGTCTCGTCTCCCCAAGTAACAAGGGTAATTGCTTAAAAATCAAAAAACAAAGAAAAGAGTAAAACAATACCTAGAAACCGACCCCAAACTCGTATTCTCTGAGAAGGTCATTTTTCACGAAAACCCTAGATTTCATTGAAAAAACTAATATTCTGGCGCAAATTTTAAGGTTACAGGCTGAATTTGACTTACTTATTCAATTTCATTAGACCTATGGAGTTTGAAAAAATGGTCATTCTGATGATTTGAAAAGAGTCACTTTTCAGATTGATTTTACATCAATTGAACCATCTTAAAAAATTGTTATAGTCCATTATAGAGACGGGAAATTCAACACTTTTTCCAACGGTATAATCAAATTTGAATTTTCTCAGGTAATTAGGGAGCTCTGGCCGTTTTAATGAGTTTAGGTTGAAACCACTGAGTGTGGCTAACGCCAGAGGGGACAGGATGGCCTGCTGTATCATCAAGAAGTGAGGACAAAATCCACTACTGCCGCACAAAATATGAAGAATCCATGGAACCGCATAGATTGTTTTTGGCCTGAATGGCCCCCGATACAATCTACCCACTCTGAAACAGCAGGTTGAAACCAAAAAAGAAAAAAAATCTTGGAAATTGAATAACTCGAAAATAAAGCGTTTAAAAAACTCTCTATGAAGAACTTTTCGCCAATGCAGCTATTTATTAATGAGCATCAGTTCTCAACTAGTAAACTAAACCACCTGGTTTAGATACTTGCTCTCCAATCAAGAATGTTTTTGTAAGGGGAGGAGTGTGACAGTTCCCGTCAGAATCCAAGAGGATGCGCTTCTGTCGCCCTCGCGCCGGGCGTCATACTCAATTTGTTGAAATGCTGCGTTTGGCTATAGATGGGGATCCGAGAACCGGAAAACCAATCTATTCCGAACATAGCACATAAATGCTATTAGAAAAGTGGTCTCTCTCGGGATACTGTCACTCCCCTTTCACTCTCGAGGATTTAGGCCCAATAGCACCTCTAGGGGGCTACCTAAGTCCTTGATATGGTAGCAGAGCGTGGTTCCCTGGATTACGCATGGTTAATACATCCAGGTCCACTATTATTGAGGGCTAGACGTTTCAGATATAACATGGCCCGGATTTTCCAGAAGGAATTCCCATTATCACTCATTGATCATTGACTTATGATTTCTAAATTCTTCCCCCTCTTATATTTTCAATTTTCATACCTATGGTATACCAGGCATTTGCCTTTATATATTCTTTATATAAGGGCATTGTTCCCAATTATTATTTCAAGGGCATTGTTCCCAATTATTATTTCTAGGGCTTAGTTCCCAATTAAAGTCCCCAACGTGAGCACATTAATTTACATATCTTTCATTTTCCTATAGGTATAAGACTCCATAGTTGAGCCTCCGTTTATTTCCAATTGTTCCAATCTTTGGTTCGGGGTTAATTACCTAACGAATACTTCATATGAAGATTCATTGACAATCCATCCTGTTTTAATTTATCTTTTCTCATCCTCAATCGCCAATGCAGCTGTTTTTTAATGAGCATCAGTTCTCAACTAGTAAACTATACCACCTGGTTTACATACTTGCTCTTCAATCAAATATGTTTTTAAGGGGAGGAGTTTGACAGTTCCCATGAGAATCCAAGAGAATGCGCATCCGCCACTCCCGCACCGGGCGTCGGCGTCATTCTCAAGTTGTGAAATGAAATGAAATGAAATTGTTTATTTGTAAAAGCCTTCCGGCGATACAAAAGTTCAAACAACACATAAGTAATCAAGGTAGAATATTTAAGCAGAAAGAGAGAAAGAAAAAACAATCTGTACGTTAAATGAAAAGAAATAGTGCAACGAATCATACAAGAATTAGATATAGATATACAGAATAGACATAGTGCAAGGTACATAATGAACAATGAGAAGCAGATGAAGAAAAGGTTACACAAAGGACAATACGTTATTAAATGTAGTATAAAGAATACATTATAAAGAAGAAAGCAACGCAAGTACATCATTACATCATTATAAAATCCCACGAGGTGAGGGAAGAAAGAAAGGCGAAAATATACAGAAGACAGAAAATTAGTACCAAAATCCCTCATTCAAGAAAAAACCCTAGTCCTTATACAATTTTTAACGAAGAAGAATATTTTTTTGCAATGTAGTATGTCCTCAAGAGAGAGTAATGAAGAAAGCCTATCAAAAGATAATTCATTTTCAAGAAAGAAAGAGTACCTCTCGCCACGAAGGACAGGGCAAACGCAGAGGAAATGGAAGACTGAATCAGGCAAATTATAATTACACAGTGGGCAGTCTACAGCGGTATCAAATTTCACCACAAAGCCTGGTACACTCAGCTTAGCATAGAAATTTCCCGTTAGCCTGACTTGGGCGAGAAGCCTTTTAATATGAATTCCCATGTCAAAGATGAGATAAGAGGACGATTCGTCCCCTCGTGGACAATAAATCTTGTATATAGGGCTGAATGAGGAGTCCTGATTACGCAAACCATCCGTCCGTCTCCAAAACAGCGCAATTTTCTCCAATAAACTATCCCGGTTAAAATTATGGTAATCCTGGGACGACCAGATACGACTCTCATCATGTTTGGAGAACAAAGCGCACATTTGGGAGGCCCAGTTGTACTGAGGGTCAGGCTGGGAATCATGTAGAGCAAGGAGGTGGTTAAAGCAGAGCTTAGGGAGCCTAGAATCTTCCATAGTTCTAAGTTTCAGCCACCAGTTTAGGGCCAATTTTACAATTGTAACTTCCAAATGTGGGATTGCTAATTCGATGCGAATGAAATAGTCCGGAGTATTATTTGGAAGGAACAGAATAGTTTTGTAGGCTCTAAGTTGAATTTTTTCAAGAACATCGCAAAGCGAAACACCCCATGATTCTACGGCGAATAGGGAGGATGATAGAACCAAAGAACTCACCACAATTTTCCACGATGAAAATGGGCCCCCACGGACTTTATAAAGCATAGGCAGCAGAGCCCGGGCCGCCGTCTCTCCCCTCCCAACGCAATCTTTAGCATGTTGAAAAAATAGACCGGAGCTAAGAAATTTCACTCCTAAATAGGTATAGGAACTGGCAATAGGGACCTCTGAATTTCCGCAAAAAAAAACCTATAACGAGGTGATATAGTGCCATGCCTTCTGAAAACAACCACATTGGACTTCGAGTGGTTCAACTTTAAGGCATGCTCTTCACAGTAAGAATTAAGGCTCTCGAGAGTTTTCCTCATCTCTGCATAGCTGTAAGATAGCAAACAGAGATCATCGGCATACAGAATTGAGATAACCTCGTGATTGCCGTCAACATCCAAACCCCTCAGACCCCTTTCCCGCAAATAAATGTCCAAATCTGAAATAAATAGGGAAAAGCAGAGCGGAGACAATACATCACCCTGCAAAACACCCTCCAAGACGCGATAAGGT
The DNA here is from genome assembly GCA_030762985.1 of Adelphocoris suturalis. Classification (NCBI taxonomy): domain Eukaryota; kingdom Metazoa; phylum Arthropoda; class Insecta; order Hemiptera; family Miridae; genus Adelphocoris; species Adelphocoris suturalis. The sequence goes on from CM061043.1 coordinate 57,580,949, forward strand.
TTAGAATCAACGCCGTCCACACGAAGCTTGAAAGACGAATTGCTGTACAATGATTTCAGAGTATTTATGAAGTTGGCACTGACATTGAGATTATACAGCTTAGCCCAAAGTTTATCATGAACTAAACTGTCGAAGGCACGGGAAAAATCTATGAAAGCCACAAACACTTTCCTTTTAGGGAGTCTAGTATTTATAGAGATTAAACTTTGTAAGGTAAAAATATTATCGACACACCCACGTCCCTCACGAAAACCGCACTGGTTCTCCGGGAGAAGATGATGTTTTTCCACAAAGGAGAGTAATCTGTTCAACAGAATTGAATTGAAAATCTTAAGAATTGTGTTAATGAGTGATATTCCTCTGTAACTCTGGGGGTTTGAAGCGTCTCCTTTTTTGTAAAGCAAAAACGTTCGTATTTGGCCTAGAACGCTAGGTATATACCCTCTACTCAACAGTAAGTTATAGAGGCCCAAAATAAAGACGAGCCAGCACTCCGGGAGGTCATTCTCAAGTTGTTGAAATGCTGCGTTTGGCTATGCATGGGGATCCGAGAACTGGAAAACCAATCTACTCCGAACATAGCACATAAATACTATTGGTACTGTCACACCCTCTCTCTTTCTCGAGGATTTAGGCTCCATTGCACCTCTGGGGGGCATCTAAGTCCTTGATAACTCTAGGATTCGTTTCAGAAAGCCTCAAAACGGACTTCAATGAAGGGAGTTTTCGAAAATTTTGATTTCAAACTTTTTGGAGCCAATGAAATAGTTTCATTTTCTACGAAACTCGCCAAAATCAGGTATATATAAAAAGTTAGTCTTGTGTAAAGTTTACAACAAGTTATTTTCTGTAATTTTGTAAATCATAACATTATTATCATAATATTATCATAACATTATTAACATTATCATCGGCGTTCAAGCTCGTTACCACCTACAGGGAGGGGAGAAGAAGAGAACGACATGACAGAAAGAACCAGGGTTGCTCCAGCCACAAATGAGTCAGATAGCAGCCAAGGATCATTGTCAAGAGTAGAAACCATGTTGGGAGCTCCTCAGTTCATGACAGAAACTGCAGGGTTGCAGTTAATTGGAGCGGAAGTGCATCGTCACATGCATGAAATAAGGCAGTTCTTAGACGAGGTTCGGGAAGACTTGAAACAGGATTTGAGAGCTGAGGTCCAGGCAGCATTGACTCGCCCTGCAGACATATCAGTTGTCCAAGGACGTGATATTATGTCAAACAACCCACCACAAGGGAATTTAGCTCCACCAGTTTCCACTAAGGGGACAAAGCCTAGGCCATTTGACGGGACTGTAGATTGGGATTCGTACCATTACCAGTTCCAGATGATAGCAGAGAAGAACGGATGGGATGACAGAACTAAAGCCATAGAGTTAGGTAGTGTACTCACTGGAACTGCAATCACTGTGCTGAGTGAGGTTCAAAAACCGGTCCTGTACTCATCACTAGTTACTGCGCTGGATGCAAGATATGGAGTCCGCAATCAAACTGAGATGAACCTCGCACTATTGCAGAGCAGGGTGCAGCTACCTGGGGAAGGGATCAGAGGATACCATCGAGAGATGCGGGAAATCGGAAGAAGAGCCTGGCCAGATGTCCACGACAGGTCAATTGAAGGGATTTTGGCCCTGTCCTTCATGAAAGGCCTTCGAAATACTCATGTACGTCAACAAACATTGACGGTGTGGCCTCGTACTATGCAGGAAGCTTTGACTGTGGCTTTGCAGATGGAAGCTGTCTCTCAGATGACTAGTTCCACGTCAGGTAGATGCGCACAGATTCAGGATGAACCAGTCTTCGTGGCTCAAACTGCTACTCGAGCTTCAAGTTTTCGTTGTTATCGCTGTGATGAACCTGGTCACAGTTTCCGTCACTGTCCACATCGGCTTGCAAGGCAGGAGAAGACTAAAGAGGTACAGGAGAAGACTAAAGTGATGCAGGGAAACGACGAACGATCAGACTAAGGGGGCAAAGGCTGATCGAGCAACAAGCCCCATCAGGAGAAGGTCATTTGGAAATCAGCTATCGGGTTAATCCATCAACGTCGTCAATTGTGATAAAAGGGGCTGTGAATGGAGTTGCCTGTGATCTCTTAGTTGACACCGGGGCTTCAAGGACAATAGTGAATCGTAGTATTCCAGGTTTAGCAAGTACGGAAATTATTCCGATGGAAGCCTTGTGTATTAGGTCTATCTCAGGGTATAGGTTGAAAGTACATGGTCAAGCAAGAGTATCACTAGATATTGGAAGTGGGAGGCCACAGGACCATCAAGTGCTTGTAGCAGATATCTATGAGCCTTGTGTGTTTGGTCTGGACTTCCTGGATGATCATGATGGAATTGTACTTGTGCGTCAAAGAAAGGTTGTGCTGGGTGGAACCAAGTGTGATGAAATCGCCTTCAATGACCACCTTGAGTTAGATCCACCTGCTGAATACAGATTTCAGGATCTGAGAATTCCTGATAGTGAAACCACTTGTGTGGCTCGTTTGACTCAAATTCTACCTGTGCACATGCAGAAACTGTATGAAAGCTGTGTGGCTGAACTGGATTCAGAACAACATGTGGAAGTGTTGGGACTGTTACAAGAGTACACTGATGTTTTTGCTGCAAATGAGACTGATTTGGGGCAAATCAGAGGTTGTACCCATATGGTGGATGTTGGGTCCAGTCATCCCATACGTCAGCCACCTAGGCGCCTTCCTCCGCATAGGTTGAGTGAGGTGGATAAGTTGGTATCTGAAATGGAAAGGAATGGGATCATTGAGTCATCCAAAAGTCCATGGGCAAGCCCGATTGTACTTGTTAAGAAAAAGGATGGAAGTACAAGGTTTTGTGTGGACTATCGTAAGCTCAATGACATAACAAAAAAAAGATTCCTATCCTCTTCCGAAGATTGACGAGCTCATCTGTGACCTGGCTGGGAGCAGTTGGTATTCCACCTTAGATCTGAAAAGCGGCTACTGGCAAATTCCAATGGCAGACAAAGACAAAGAGAAAACTGCGTTCTGCACACCGCGAGGCTTGTGGCAATTTAAGGTAATGCCCTTTGGATTAACCAACGCTCCAGCCACTTTTCAGCGGGCCATGGGAAACCTGTTGCATCACCTTATTCGTCAGGGGAGGGTGAAGGTTTACTTGGACGACGTTCTTGTGTATGCAAGGTCCTTTGAAGAACAGTTCTAGTGGCTACGACAAGTTTTCCAAGAGATGAGACTGAACAAGGTCAAACTCAACCCCAAAAAGTGCAAGCTATTCTCCCGCCAAGTCTCCTATTTGGGCTATAATGTTTCTAAAGATGGTATCTCAGCAGAGGAGTACAAGGTTGAGAAGGTAAAGAATTGGCCACCACCAAAGAATGTGCAAGAGCTCAAGTCTTTCCTAGCTTTTTGTTCGTACTATCGCAATTTTGTTGAGGGTTTTGCCAAAAGAGCTCAGATGCTGTATTCTCTTCAGGAGTCAAAGGGCAATTTCATGTGGTCTCCTGAGTGTCAACAGTCCTTTGAGGATCTGAAAACTGCGTTAACAAATCCTCCGGTATTGGGACATATTTTGCCTGAAGCAGAGTTTGTGTTGGATACAGACTGTTCAGATAGAGCTGTGGGGGCTGTTCTGTCCCAGATGCAACATGGGAGAGAGCGCGTTTTAGCGTATTTCAGTAGATGCTTGAGCAAGGCGGAGAGAAACTACTGCACCACACGAAAAGAACTTCTCAGCCTAGTAGTTGCGCTTAAACACTTCCGTGGTTATGGTTTGGAATGTGGTCATGAGTTTACGATTCGGACAGATCATGCTTCCTTACAGTGGCTACGCAACTTCCGTGAACTGGATGGACAGCTCGCAAGATGGCTTGAGGGCATATCTCGGTACAATTTCAGGGTTGTGCATCGGCCAGGAAAAGAGCATTTGAATGCAGACGGATTGTCACGAAGACCATGTGAGGAAGATGGATGCACTTACTGTGAGAGACAGGAGAGAAAATTCGAGCAGACAGTCGATAGTTGGCTAGCCCAGTTACAGCCAGTCGGGAATTGGGTTACAGACCAGTTGGAGGATCCTGGCCTGCAAGTAGTGTACACATGGGTGCGGCGAGGAATTAAACCCGAATGGCAAGAAGTAGTATCAACAGGCTCTGTGCCAAAGGCATACTGGGGAATGTTTGAGTTGTTGACGTTGCGAGATGGGCTTCTTGTGAGACGTTGGGAAGATGACTCGGGTAAAAGCTCTTGGGACCAGGTGCTGGTGCCTAGGAAACGTCAGAGTGAGGTTGTGGAGAAGGCACATTTGGTTGGGCATTTCGGTCGGCGAAATACATTGACAAACATCCGGACCCGTTATTTTTGGCCAGGGATGACCAAGGATGTGAAGGATGCCTGCAAAGCTTGTGAAGTTTGAGCGAGGAGGGGAAAGCCCATGACCAGAAAGGCACCCATGCAGAAATATGTCACTGGTGTTCCATTTGAGCGTCTGTGTATTGACATCATGGGGCCATACCCGATGACTGCCCGAGGTAACCTAGCTGTAGTTGTTGACGCATTCACCAAGTGGCCCGAGGTGTTCCCTGTGCCAGATATACGAGCAGAAACAGTGGCTAGAGGGCTAGTAGACACAGTAGTGGCAAGATTCGGAATTCCAAGAGAATTACATTCTGACCAGGGCCGGACCTTTGAAGCGGATGTGTTTCAGGAAGTCATGAAGATTTTAGGGATTCACAAGACACGCACTTCACCAATGAGGCCCCAGAGCGACGGTCAGGTTGAGAGGTTCAACAGAACCTTGGGGGAATCGCTGGCAAAGCATGTGGGAAATGCTCAAAGAGAATGGGACCTGCGATATGGCGCCAAGCCAGACTGGGGCTGCGACTCAGTAACTTACCGAGGGTGGAGCACTCGGGCCCAGACAGTGCCTGAGGGCTGGTAGGGGTGCCGGAACCAGGCAGATAGTGCTTGGTTTGGCAGGGCTGTTGGTATCGGGCAGACCTAGTGTCTGGGATGGGAAGGAGGTACGGCCTCCTTCTCCAGCTACAATAGGCCATTACGGCCTCAGTGGCTTAAACAAAAAAAAACAAAAAAAAAAAAAAAAAAATGAGGCCCCAGAGCGACGGTCAGGTTGAGAGGTTCAACAGAACCTTGGGGGAATCGCTGGCAAAGCATGTGGGAAATGCTCAAAGAGAATGGGACCTGCAACTGTCCATTGTCCTATTGGCATTCCGTGCAGCTTGTCACAGTGCTACTGGATACAGTCCGGCGCAGATGACATTGGGAAGAGAACTGACCCTGCCGGTGCAACTCCTAGCTGGACCACCTCCCGGAGCTGAGGCCGTGACAGGCTATGGTAGGAAGCTCCAGGAAGAGATGGAAAGAGCACATCATACGGCTAGAAAGCAGCTGCAACAAGTTTCTGAAAATACCAAACGCTGGTATGATGTGCATGCAAGTAAGCCACGATTTGAAGTGGGAGATCAGGTTTGGTACCACTGGCCTCGAAGGAGGGTAGGCATTTGCACGAAACTCCAGTCTAATTGGATTGGGCCCTGCGATATTGTGAACCGGCTGTCGGACGTACTGTACAGGATCAAGCCGCCAAGAAGAAAGCTTCGGGTCGTCCATGCAGACACTTTGTCTCCGTTTCAGCGCCTTCAAGAGGGAGGGGGTGTAGTGTAGGAGGCTACAGTTACAGTTGACATATGTTGGGATTGGTGCTAAGAAGCAACATTTGTATACAATTAGCGTTTTGGTTGTCAATAAAAAGTTAGTCTTGTGTAAAGTTTACAACAAGTTATTCTTGATGGGAACTTCGATTTTTGATGTTGTCACTAGGAATTTGCATAGGGCATTTACCCCACTGTGCGACGGCCGACGGATCTGCTGCAGCGTTGGGCATAATCTTATCGTCGAATACGAATACGATTTTAATCGCGATAATTATTCGTTGATTCCGAGTCAACAGCGATTATATTCGTATTCGTGTAATCGCATTTGTCTGTCGGCGATTACACGAATACAACCCATAAAAATGCGTCACGGTCATCAATTTCAATAGGGCGTCCCTCCTATAATATGCGAAGCCTTGCTAATATTACCTAGCTTCAGAGGGACGTCCTTAAAGAGAATTCAACGATGGGAGCCCACCCAATTTGTCCGTGGGTTAATAGTTAATTAATATTCACGGGCACAATAAGAAATATATTTACCGAAACTAAAAATATTCTGAAAAGGAGCACCAGAAGGTAACACGAGTTGAGTGAGGTTAGAAACAACAACACAGGTTATTCCACTTCCAAGTTCTGAAATCCTTCGCGGTGCAGAACGCTATCCCACAAGCTCTGGAACGAACCAGGATTTCCCGTTCCAGTTCTGATGAGTTCGAGAACTGTCAGAACGCGCACTGAGAACGAAGCTATAATCGTAATCATAACACTAATCGTAACTATATCTTCAGGGTCTGTAATCGTAATCGTAATCACTACTCTAAAACCCTATGATTGTAATCGTAACCATAATAATTATGATTACAATAACGCCCAACTCTGGTCTATTGCTTATGTATTCATTCTTAGATAATGCCGTACCATAGACTCTGTTCAGTCAGGTATCACTGTTTTCATTTCAAACATTTATATCGTGTATATATATGTTACCGGCAAAGTTTGAAATCAGGCATTGTGAACAATGCCTAGCCGTTGTATACAATACCTGAATGGAGCAGGCAATGTGTAAAATGAATCTCATTTTATTACTTTACCTGGGCATTGTATAGAATGCATGATCGTGCACTCGGCAAAGTGTCCTTCTGATCAATCCTTACCTGGTCTGGGCACCTTTGTTGGAGATATAGGTCAGAATGATGTGTATAGTTAGGTGGTCTGGATGCTCGCAAGCTCGCATCTCAAAAATACATAACATCAAGTAGTCAATCCCTTAGTAAAAATTCAGATTTTTTGGACATATAGGTCAGAATGATGAGTATTTATACTTTGCCTAAATCAATGGTAGGCATTATATAGACTGCCTAGGCATTGTGTACCTTGCCTAGCCATTGTGTCTAAAGAGAGTTAAAAATGGAGGAATTTCATACTTTGCCTAAAAAGTGCTGGCATTGTATAGAACGACTAGTCATTGTATACAATGCCTGGATTTCATACTTTGCCGGTAACATGTATAAATTCTACCTCAACGTTATTTGGACAACTCAAATTATAACTTTACAAAAAACGCCTTTCTGTCCTTGAATTGGTTTATTTTATTATCCTCGAAGTTTCTCCCCAGGAACTTGGGCCTCTTCAGGAAGACAAAATTTAAAATATAAAATTCAAATTTTCAAAAATAATTACTTATTGTTTTCTTTTTTAAGAAAAAAATTGAATTCAGAGTAAATTCAAAAATTGAACTCAAGAACAATAAGTATTTATTTTTCATAAATTTTAATTTTATATTTTCCTCAATTTTCCTCAAGAAGCCCCACTTCCTGGGGAAAAACGTTGGAAAATAATAAAAACCAATTCAAGGACAGAAAGGCCTTTTTTTGAAAAGGCTATCTAATTCAGAAATTCGAATCTAATTCAGAAATAACCTTAAGGTTATTCGCAGCGCTCCCTAATGTAACTAGCTGAGAATCATGACATAGATAAAATACTCACGAGTTTGGAACAGATGCGCCTGACGGATCTCTTTGCTCTTGTCGCCGTAGTAACTCAATTATCAATATAACAGTTCGTCGAGAAAAATAATTGAGTGATCGCTCCCACCTCGCAAGAATACAGCGACAACCCTCGACCACCGGAACCTGTCGGAGAATTCTCCATTTCACCGTTGATGTAATGTGAATTCATAAATCATAGAGTGAGCAATCAAGGAAGAGCCTGAGTGCCCTTGGGGTTTGAAAAGGTTCAAAGGGAGGAGGGTCGCAGGTTGACATCTTTTCAAAGTTCTTTCTCAGCAACCCCTGGCAGAGGGTGCTTTCCCGCGGAAAAAAGCCAGAGAAGATATGATCCCTTCAGTAAACAATGGCTTTGTTCAATATCGATCCTTGTTTGAGCTCGTATTGCAACCTTAGTCGCCGCTAGTCATCCTCCCACTGACCCCCTATTGTGTTCTAAGAGAAGGTTCACGTAATAACAAATGACATTTTGCATCTCTCTTAAACGATCATATTGTATTCATTTACCATCACAAAACATTCTGTGCATGAAAATATACACAGATAAACCACCAGTAACAGTAGACCAGTGTTGGGCATAATCTTATCGTCGAATACGAATACGATTGTAATCGCGATAATTATTCGTTGATTCTGAGTCAACTGCGACTATATTCGTATTCGTGTAATCGTATTCGTCTGTCGGCGATTACACGAATACAACCCATAAAAATGCGTCACGGTCATCAATTTCAATAGGGCGTCCCTCCTATAATAGATTGCGAAGCCTGGCTAATATTACCTAGCTTCAGAGGGACGTCCTATTGAAATATATCTGAGACAAATAGGCTAGGCTCCGATCGTTGAATTCTCTTTAAGGACGTCCCTCTGAAACTAGGTAAAATTAGCAAGGCCATTTGCCATTGGTCCTACAATGGCTAGGGAAGAAGTAAATTTAGAAGAAAAGCAATGGAAAAGTAGGTATACCTACCTTATTATGGTAAAATTTTGGATACAATCGGCAAAATTCTATCATCTAGTGGTTATGCAATACAACGTATTTGAATGGGTTGTATTCGAGTAATCGCCGACAGACGAATACGATTACACGAATACAAATATAATCGCAGTTGACTCAGAATCAACGAATAATTATCGCGATTACAATCGTATTCATATTCGACGAGAAGATTATGCCCAACACTTCTACAGATCAATATAAATGTAAACGATATGGTTACAGCCACATTTTACAATATCTACTTCAAACGCCACATTTGTGCAACTGACAGATAATCATCAACTTTTTTTCTCCCAACTGAGACGACCAGCTATTTCCTTGGTGGACCCCTGATTAGATGCCAGAGGGAGTTCAACCGATTGGTGGGTGTATGTCGGATGTCGACCTTCTTTGTTTAAGTGAGCTGGCGTTCAAGAGACATTGTAAATTATTGTTATAGTCAAACATTTTTTAGATTATTTATGTTACCCCATTCTTATAATTATTTTGTTGTGCTATTTATTATTGTTGAGAATTTGTGATCTATATTTTTTTGCCATATAAAGCTTGTTTTGTTTATTGTCACAATAATGTTGAACGTAGCATTGTTAGTAAAATCTAGATAAAAATTAATATTATTACCATAATCTGTAAATTGGGCAATTTTCCTCGTAATAAAATTAAATAAATAAATCAATAGATTAAAAATGAATCAATTGTAAAAAAATCAATTAATTTATAAAATTATAATTAGTTTTGCCCACAAAGTAACCCTTTTTTTAATTATTTTTTATTAATTACTTGAATTTTAATAACTAAACTAGCTGGTTCACCCGTGCGTTGCACAGGCTGATTTGAACATTATCAAATAGCCTGTGACCCATGTTAAAGTAATTCTGATAGATTTGCCCACTCAGATCCCCAGTTGGTTCGGTGATGTTCAAAACGCTTCAACAAAGAATCGGCGCGTCGCCGGATCTTTTCTCTTTTCTACTGCGTAGAAAACGAGGATAATTTGCTATGCAATTCGTAGCCTGAATCAACTTAGTTTTGGAATGTAGCCAGGTACGTAAGGAGAGGGAAATTGGTAGCTTGAAATGTGAACATTTATCACATAAATCAAGCGCTTCCCAACGAGTGGCGAACGATTTTTGTGCGATGAAAACTGCGGAAGTTTCATTCCCCTAACAACGGCTGGGATGTACGTGAAAAACACTGAAATTGTGACACAATCTATAGCAACTACTCAACTACTCGGTTGTACGTGAAAATCATCGTTAATTTCGTCACGGACGTTACATAAAAAATTATTGAGGGTCGGCCTAAGAATTGCATAGCAATTAATATATAGCCTTTTTTGAAACTCCCGATTTTCATTTGTCTGTAAAATTTTTGATGGAGCATTTTTAGGCAAATGGACCCCATTTTCGTTAATCATAAGAAAAGTACTTAAAAAAATAGAATGCCCCATTTTTCGGATTGTTCTTTTTTTGAGAAAAGCCAATGTGGGTTTTCCCCAATACTTGCAACTGGAAAAACTAAACGAAGATTCAAAAGGCGTCTTGTAAAGAGCGTTCCATTGCGTTTACTCACTAGTTATGCATAATATTTCAATACATAATTTCCAAACTCAGTAATTCATGGAAAAATGTTCATTGCGAGAGTTACGGCTGTGATGTATGAAAATGAACACGCCTATGTACGGGGGCAAAACTTTTTAAAAACCCACGTGTCCCACGTGCTAGTGCTGAGGCTAAATGCATTTAAACTTCGGAGGAACCCAGCACCTGCGTAACTTTTGCAATTTATCAACTCAGTCTTATTGGGGAAAACACAGAGTCCCTCAATGAAGTTACCTCTTCGCTCGGTTCGCACCGTCCCATCCACAGAACCAGTGGACAATTGAATTAGCCCCCTTTTTTGTTAAAGATGAATACGTTGAATGATTAACGTTTTCATCAGCCTACTTCAAACGGCTCCACACAACTAATTCTCATTACTATTTGGATTGGTTGGCCCAGAATAATTCTTTCTCTTACCTTCTTTTCCATTCCCATTCAATTCTGCTTTAGGAAATCTTTTACCTTGATTTCGTACCTTCCTTCCTCCTTTTCGCTCGAATAATGGGATTCATGCTCTTTTTCACAAGGGATTGCATTAGTTATTTATTGTCTGGTGTATATCCTATTATTGTTTGTTACTGATGATGATATAAACGTCGAAATCAATACAACACTGTAACTCGTTATTTCATGGAAACAGTCAATATTTTCATTAACTTTCATTTTTTTCGTTGAAATAGGTTTCCACAACTTTATCTCAGAGCGAATACACTAACGCTCCATTGCTTGCTCCAGTATTATACCTGGATGCTTACCTACATACTTCCTTTCCAGTTATGTAAGAATGCTTCCATTTATGGAACAGATCTTCGATATAGTCCCGGAACGTATATGAAGTGACCTTGCTCTGTACTTTGGGCTTGGAGGGGTAATATCACTCCAAGCTCGGTATATAGAAGAGCCAAGTAGCTTATAATAAATCATTCTATCAATCCGACTCGTTGATTATCATTCTCGTGAGGTCATCTCATCATAACGGTGACCGACGAATTTTCGCATCTCTTTCCAAATATAAATCATCTTAAACAACAATGAAACCATTTGGGTCTCGTGTCCACTTATGCGAGAAATTTAGTACTTTGCTGTGGGTTAATGAAATAGATTTGAGGCAAATAGGCTGGGCTCCAATCGTTGAATTCTCTTTAAGGACGCCCCTCTGAAGCTAGGTAATATTAGCAAAGCTTCGCATAATATAGGAGGGACGCCCTATCGTACGTGACGCATGTCTATGGGTTGTATTCGTGTAATCGCCGACAGACGAATACGATTACACAAATACGATTACACAGATACAATTCAGAATCAGAAAAATTGATCCGAATCAACGAAACTCCTACCTTTTTCCGTTCATGTTTTCTGAGTTATTGAATCGTTTTTATTGAAAGATTTGCGCTTATCATTTGCCTGGTTATTGATAAAAACAGTAACAATCAATGAATAATTTATCAGGCATACACAACAAACTAAAACACGGGAGAAAAGCTACTAAATGGAAACCTCCATACAAACACAACCTTGCATCGCCAGTAGTGCCAACCTTGAACCAATATTATGTTTCCCTACGAATGTTGATGTCTGAAATTAATGAATCTAAATTACCTACTGGTTAATTACAAAATTGCTGTAGTGTTATATAAATATACAGGAAAACAAATTACAGAATTGTGAGGATAAAAATACACGATTAGGAAAAAAAAAAATAAAAAAAAAATAAATAAAAAAAAAAATAAATAAATAAATAAAAAAATAAATAAAAAAAAATAATAATAATAAATAAATTAAAATATATATATATATATATATATATATATATATATATATACATTGAAAATAATAATAAATCAATAAATAAATAAAAAACTGAGTGAAGTAGAATCAGGCAATTTTCCAAGTTTCCAGGTTTCTCTCCCATTGCCCTTTGAAGCGGAAATTTCTTTCAGAAAATCTTATATTTATGTTATTGCCTTTCTTCTTTGATAGGTAAATGTGTAGGTTTTCCCAGTTATCCATTTTCGTGCCCCTGCCACAATTTACTCTCTGAATCAATTCAAAGTTCCCCATGTAAGTGTGCCCCTCTGAAAATAAATGTGTAGCAAATGCACTTTTGTCTTTCAATTCTGTCAATTTAATGTTTAAATTTGCCAATCGTTTTTCTGCAAGTTCCTTTGTATTTTGGGAAAGGTTTAGTTTATTGCACACATCAATGGATTCTGAGCATTCATTGATATTTTTCTGGCATCTGGAGAGAGCCCTGAAATGACTAGAATGTTCCTCCTCCCTACACCGAACCATTCTTGCACTCTGCCCTATGTATTCGCAATTGCATTGCACATTATTGCATTGCACATAATGCGCAATTGCATTGCACATTACTTGTGGGGGAGGGGATAATGTGCAATGCAATTGCGAATACATAGGGCAGAGTGCAAGAATGGTTCGGTGTAGGGAGGAGGAACATTCTAGTCATTTCAGGGCTCTCTCCAGATGCCAGAAAAAAATCAATGAATGCTCAGAATCCATTGATGTGTGCAATAAACTAAACCTTTCCCAAAATACAAAGGAACTTGCGGAAAAACGATTGGCAAATTTAAACATTAAATTGACAGAATTGAAAGACAAAAGTGCATTTGCTACACATTTATTTTCAGAGGGGCACACTTACATGGGGAACTTTGAATTGATTCAGAGAGTAAATTGTGGCAGGGGCACGAAAATGGATAACTGGGAAAACCTACACATTTACCTATCAAAGAAGAAAGGCAATAACATAAATATAAGATTTTCTGAAAGAAATTTCCGCTTCAAAGGGCAATGGGAGAGAAACCTGGAAACTTGGAAAATTGCCTGATTCTACTTCACTCAGTTTTTTATTTATTTATTGATTTATTATTATTATTATTTTCAATGTATATATATATATATATATATCATTTTTTTAATTTATTTATTATTATTATTATTTAATTATTTATTTATTTTATTTTTTTTTTTTTTCCCCCAATCGTGTATTTTTATCCTCACAATTCTGTAATTTGTTTTCCTGTATATTTATATAACACTACAGCAATTTTGTAATTAACCAGTAGGTAATTTAGATTCATTAATTTCAGACATCAACATTCGTAGGGAAACATAATATTGGTTCAAGGTTGGCACTACTGGCGATGCAAGGTTGTGTTTGTATGGAGGTTTCCATTTAGTAGCTTTTCTCCCGTGTTTTAGTTTGTTGTGTATGCCTGAAGATGGCTAGAATTTAGCCGAAAAGCTTTGTGTTATTAATAAAATATGTGATAATCTAAAGGTTTTTCATTACAATTACCTAAATTACCTATGGAGGATTATCACAAGAAGTCTGCACCAACTCTTCTGAGATTATTGAATCAATGAATAATTTAAAGAAAGTGATATTCGATAATCATCAGAAACGCTTGCATACGAGTCTGCAACACATTGGGACATTATATGTCTTCAGTTGCAGACTCGTTTACAGAAATTACAGCTTCGTAGAGTGTGAAGCATAGAAATTAGCTCTAAGAGCCACTCATCTGGATAACCAGCTGAGCCCCTGCTATTTTTTCCTTTCTTTTTCCAACGTTAAGCCGTCGGGATTCAAGTACCGACTCGCAGCCGTAGTAACGACCATCAAACTCGAGTTTAAGTGCCGATAAACTCCGCAATGTAACGAGGAAAAGAAGTTTTTCGCCAGGGAATTCCTTATAGAGCCGCACCTATTCCAAAGCAGTTAGTCTTCATTCCATTCAACTGTTCCCAATTTTCCTTTTACGTGGCTTCAAGCTGAAGTACTAAGGTACCTCAGCGGAACTTTTCTATGTAACGAGGGATTGGTTCTAATAAAACAAGTAAGAAAGAAATGCGTGATAAATCGAGAGCTTTCCAACAAATGGAGAAAGATTTTTGTCCCATAAACACTAAAGAAGTTTTATTTCCACAGCAACGGCTTGGTTGTACGTTAAAATCATAAGAAATTAGACAAACGCTTGCATACGAGTCTGCAACACATTGGGACATTTTATGTCTTTAGTTGCAGACTCGTAAGTCTTGCAGACTCGTATGCAAGCTCTAAGAGCCACTCATCTGATCCAGACCCTGGGAATCGTCAAGTAAATGTCCTAAAGAGGCTGCATACGAAATTACAGCTTCCTAGAGTGTGAAGCATAGAAATTAGCTCTAAGAGCCACTCATCTGATCCGGACCCTAGGCATTATCAAGTAAATGTCCTAAAGAGGCTACATACCAAATTAAAAATTAATAGAGAGTAAATTACAGAAATTACCTATTAAAATGATTTAACCACCGCTTCACAAATCAAACCGTTCTCGCTATATTTGGATCACCTGCTATGAATCAAATCATCGAAACACCAGCTCAATGAAATCATCAGAAATTATCAAACGGTTGCAATCATGTTCACAATATCAATTATTGAGAATGATCACCTGAGTGTACACTTTTTTTTACACTTTTTTAACGCTTTTTTCTAACATTTTTTTGTTAACACTTTTTTGGTTTATGTGCCAAAGGAAAGACATAAAATGTCAAAATTATCGCGATTACAATCGTATTCGTATTCGATGATAAGATTATGCCTAACACTGTCTGTAGAGTTGTCTTCATAACTAGGCTCTACTTTGCTTCGTACGATTTCCCACCGCACGCCCGACTGATGATGCGGTCTTATTAGGATGTCGGACACGGAACTTGTATCAGCTGTGATATACGATGACCCATTTCCCCTCGACACTGGAGTAGGAACACCTTGCTACCACTTAACATCATGAGGCGATATATCATGGGGAGCGACCTCACGAACTAGGCACATTTATTACTCAGGTTCTTGTAATCAAATTAAAGTTCAAGTTGTTTCATCATGGCGCTTAAAGTAAAATATTGAATGCGGTATTTTTGCTTGCCAAAGCAAACTCCAAAGCTCACATTCGAGAACTAAATCACACAGAAATAAAATGTTTCTTTTCAAACCGTTCTATAAGTACGAAAAAATTATTAAAAACTAGCTGGTTCACCCGTGCGTTGCACAGGTTGATTTCAAAAATTTGAAAAAGTAGTCTTTGACTTGAATTAGAGTAATCCAAACATATTCGACAATCAAAGCCCCAGTTCGTTCAGTGATGACAAAGATACCCCATTTCTCCCCCCCTCTCTCCCTTCCCCTAAGACACCCCCTTCTATGGGTTAGATTTGAAATTTTTCAATTAGCCTGTGATTTAGGTTAGAATACTCCAAACATATTCGACAACTCAGATCCCCAGTTCGTTCGAAACGCTTTAACTCCCCCACCCCCTCCCCGTCCATTGTGAGTCAGATTTGAAAAATTGAAAAAAAAAAAACTAGTCTTTGACTTGAATTGGAGTAACCCAAGTATACTTGACAGTCAAATCTCTAGTTTGTCCAGTGATGACAAAGATACCCTATTCCCCCCTCCTCCCCTAAAACACCCCCTATGGGACAGATTTGAAATTTTAAACCTTTTAAACCTTATCTTGACTTTCACAAATAATTTTAGATCAAAATTAACCAAATCCGTCTAGCTGATCTCGTGTTTTAGCGAGACTAACGAACAGCAATTGATTTTTACATATATAGGTTTGTTATCCGTTCGAAATTCATTAGTACTATGCATGGGTGTGGAAACGTACATAGTTCAAAAACCTAATCGAAAAGAGCGTTAGCGAGCCGTTCGTTGGGTTCCAAAAAACTGTTCTAGATAACCAGCTGAGCCCCTGCTATTTTTTCCTTTCTTTTTCCAACGTTAAGCCGTCGGGATTCAAGTACCGACTCGCAGCCGTAGTAACGACCATCAAACTCGAGTTTAAGTGCCGATAAACTCCGCAATGTAACGAGGAAAAGAAGTTTTTCGCCAGGGAATTCCTTATAGAGCCGCACCTATTCCAAAGCAGTTAGTCTTCATTCCATTCAACTGTTCCCAATTTTCCTTTTACGTGGCTTCAAGCTGAAGTACTAAGGTACCTCAGCGGAACTTTTCTATGTAACGAGGGATTGGTTCTAATAAAACAAGTAAGAAAGAAATGCGTGATAAATCGAGAGCTTACCAATAAATGGAGGAAGATTTTTGTCCCATAAACACTAAAGAAGTTTTATTTCCACAGCAACGGCTTGGTTGTACGTTAAAATCATAAGAAATTAGACAAACGCTTGCATACGAGTCTGCAACACATTGGGACATTTTATGTCTTTAGTTGCAGACTCGTAAGTCTTGCAGACTCGTATGCAAGCTCTAAGAGCCACTCATCTGATCCGGACCCTGGGAATCGTCAAGTAAATGTCCTAAAGAGGCTGCATACGAAATTACAGCTTCCTAGAGTGTAAAGCATAGAAATTAGCTTTAAGAGCCACTCATCTGATCCGAACCCTAGGCATCGTCAAGTAAATGTCCAAAAGAGGCTACATACGAAATTACATCTTCCTAGAGCGTAAAGTATAGAAATTACCTATCAAAATTATTTAACCACCGCTTCACAAATCAAACTGTTCTCGCAATATGAATCAAATCATCGAAACACCAGCTCAATATATCATCAGAAATTAACAAGCAGTTGCATTCATGTTCACAATATCAATTATGAGCATGATCACCTATGTGTAAGCAATTATTCATATAACCATGCTCATAACTCAGCTTGTTGGCCACGCACTTCGCAGTAGTTAACATTATATGGTTGGATAAATGGAGAACTTTCGAACGAATGGTCAACGAATTTCGTGGGATGAAAAACGACGAAGTACCATTTCCCTTGCAACGACTCGGTTGTAAGCGGAAATCATCAGAAAACCAACCGTAACGCTTTTTTCGTTTATGTGCCAAAGTAAAGACATAAAATGTCAAAACCAACCGTGAAGCATTTATTTAATGCTTTTTGTTAACGCTTTTTTCGTTTATGTGCCAAAGTAAAGACATAAAATGTAAAAAGCAGGGAAGGCACTCAAAACGAACTATTCCACGAGGTCTGTTTCTGTAAATGTGATGTAGACAGATGAGAAATTGAATGATGACATAACAAATAAAAAAGATGCTGAAATCGCCGGCGCTCCCGGACGGTCACCCATCCATGTGCTAACCTAACCCGACGTTGCCAGACGAAAACCGATGTATCCAACGAGATTTTAGTGTTGGTGAAAACATTTTTTTTTTTCTTAGGTCATAGGTCTCACAAACTCGAACCTAGCTATTCGATGCCTGTGAAGACAGCTGACAAAGCAGAGTGTAAATGTAAAATGAATTCAATCCTCTTCTATTCGATCTCGAATTCAAGAGTTGACATCGAAATACTAAAGAGAATTTACAATAGCGTTTGGTGGGATGAAAAACGACGAAGTACAATTTCCCTAGCAACGACTCGGTTGTAAGCGGAAATCATCAGAAAACCAACCGTAACGCTTTTTTTTAACGCTATTAACATGTATCATGTTTTAGCCCTGGGGTCCTAGCAATTTTTGCGAGTCAATTTTGCGAGTCAATTTTTCAATTTTTTTCCGCGCACGAAACATATAGTGTTACAGTGATTTCCGCCTACAACCGAGTCGTTGCTAGGGAAATGGTACTTCGTCGTTTTTCATCCCACAAAATTCGTTGACCATTCGTTCGAAAGCTCTCGATTTATCCAACAATATTATGTTAACTACTGCGAAGTGCGTGTCCAACAAACTGAGTTATGAGCATGGTTATATAAATAATTGTTTACACACAGGTGATCATTCTCAATAATTGATATTGTGAACATGATTGCAACCGCTTGTTAATTTCTGATGATTTCATTGTGCTGGTGTTTCGATGATTTGATTCAGGAAAAAAAAAACAAGTTCATAGAATTTCGAATCAATATCGAGGAGAAAACATGATACATGGTTGAAATTTTTGGTTCTAGAACAGAAATAAGTTGTTTGTGTCACAATTTCAGTGTTTTTCACGTACGACCCAGCCGTTGCTAGGGGAATGGAACTTCCACAGTTTTCATCACAGAAAAATCGTTCGCCACTTGTTGGAAAGCGCTTGATTTATGTGATAAATGAACACATCTCAAGCTACCAATTTCCCCTCCTTACGTACCTGGCTACATTCCAAAACTAAGTTGATTGGACTATAAACAATTTTAATAAGCCGGTTACAATATTCTGAACTTGAAGCAATAGCATCATTTACTCCACTCCATAGGAAACATTTTCATCATCTTGACAACAGTCGAGGACAACTCGAGGACAACCGTTATGAAATCCCCAATCAAAGACATATCCATGTAACATGGTATCTGCTTGTAAAGCGGATAGTGGAACTCGTTTACGAGTTTCTTTTTTAACGCCTTTTTTTCATTTATGTGCCAAAGTAAAGACATAAAATGTCAAAAACAAATGAAAACATAATATAAATTTATAAATGGTATTAATGCAAAATTAGACGCTGGTCAAACGATAGATGAGTTTTGCTATATTCTATATACCTACTTTTTTGACCAGTAAAATAGGAAATCTCCTTTAAATTTGGAATTAATTTTGACACTTATATTTTTGTTACTTAGAATAGGGTTTACAAGATAAATATATCGCTGTAATCACAAGACAGGTAGAAATAAGAAGCTCACATTTGAAATGTGGATGAAACCCTCGGAGAGGAGCAACGATAATCATCAGAAACGCTTACATACGAGTCTGCAACACATTGGTTCATTTTATGTCTTTAGTTGCAGACTCGTATACAAGCTCTAAGAGCCACTCAGCTGATCCGGACCCTGGGCATCGTCAAGTAAATGTCCTAAAGAGGCTACATACGAAATGACAGCTTCCTAGAGTGTGAAGCATCGAAATTAGTTTCAAGAGCCACTCAGGCGATCCGGACTCTGGGCATCGTCAAGTAAATGTCCTAAAGAGGCTACATACGAAATTACAGCTTCCTAGAGTGTGAAACATAGAAATTGGCTTTACGAGCCACTCAGACGATCCGGACTCTGGGCATCAGCAAGTAAATGTCCTAAAGAGGCTACATACGAAATTACACCTTCCTAGAGTGTAAGGTATAGAAGATAGTTATAAAACTCGTAAACGAGTTCCACTATCCGCTTTACAAGCAGATACCATGTTACATGGATATGTCTTTGATTGGGGATTTCATTACGGTTGTCCTCGAGTTGTCCTCGACTGTTGTCAAGAGGATGAAAATGTTTCCTATGGAGTGGAGTAAATGATGCTATTGCTTTACGTTAAGAATATTGTAACCGGCTTATTAAAGTTGTTTATAGTCCTATCAACTTAGTTTAGGAATGTAGCCAGGTACGTAAGGACGGGAAAATTGGTAGCTTGAGATGTGAACATTTATCACATAAATCAAGCGTTTTCCAACGAGTGGCAAACGATTTCTGTGCGATGAAAACTGCGGAAGTTCCATTCCCCTAGCAACGACTGTTTTGTACGTGAAAAACACTGAAATTGTGACACAAATTTAGGGTCACGGAAATTTTTGGTTGACCCCCCAGAGCAAAGACATATCCATGTCAAAATGATTTAACCACCGCTTCACAAATCAAACCGTTCTCGCAATATTCGGATCACCTGCTATGAATCAAATCATCGAAAGACCAGCTCAATGAAATCATCAGAAATGAACAAGCGGTTGCAATCATGCATCATCAAAAGCGCGAGCTCCAGGGATCGTTTCAGAGTACCTCAAAAAGGATTTCAATAAAAATTTAAAAAATTCGAAAATTTTGATTATTAAATTTTTGGAGCCATTGCTATAGCTTTATTTTCTATGAAAATTTGCTAAAACTGCTGTTTAAGTTGCGTCTAAAACAGGATTATTTTGGAGTCTAAGAGAATCTCCTAAATGTTACTAAAGCTCGAAACACAGGCTTGTCCTATTTGCATTCAGCAAATATGAGCCCCATTACTAAGTAAAATGTAACATGTGTAACGAACTTAGAGTGCCCCAAGAGGTGCGGTGGGGCCTAAGTCCGCACTCATAGAGAGAGAGGAAGGGTGACAGTACCATAAGAGATACAACTAATGCAAAGGGCGAGGCCAACAAGCTGAGTTATGAGCAGCACGGTTATTTGAATAATTGTGTACACTCAGGTGATCATTCTCGATAATTGATATTGTGAACATGATTGCAACCGCTCGATAATTTCTGATGATTTCATTGAGCTGGTGTTTCGAAGATTTGATTCATAGCAGGTGATCCGAATATTGCGAGAACGGTTTGATAAGTGAAGCGGTGGTTAAATAATTTTAATAGGTAATTTCTATACTTCACACTTTAGGAAGCTGTAATTTCGTATGTAGCCTCTTTAGGACCTTTACTTGACGATGCCCAGGGTCCGGATCATATGAGTGGCTCTTAGAGCTTGCATACGAGTCAGCAACACATACAAGTCTGCAACTAAAGACATAAAGGGAGAAAAATAAGAAGTACACCCATTTACCGATGTAACAGCATGTAGTGTTTCATCTATGTACATCATGTTCACCTTATCAGGCCTCGTGGAATAGTTCGTTATGGGTTTTCGATATAGTTTTGCCTAAAAAATTTATAATAGTGTTTTCATACCGTTAGAAATCTCGTTCGTTCCGCTGTGTTAAGTGCGTACCTTCCTACATCACTCTCATATTTCCTAAACCGGAAAGAGTTTCGAAGTATAGTCACATTGGCAGTATGAATCCAAAATGACGAGAACAAAAAAGTAAAAGAAGTCCGGCTTTGGCTCTTCTATTTCTCCAGTGCCAAGGGCGCCCCAAATGTTCGGGATAGGATGAATTCCCCCCCGTTTCTCCACCTTGGAGTGCTTTGCTTTCAAATGGTCTGTCTTAGGAGGTTCCTCGAATAAAAACAAGAGGAGAAAACGCTTTCTTTGTAGCCGAAGGAATTCGACGATCTTCTTTACTCTCAGGCGAAAATATTCTACCCTCGTCTACCGCGAATTCTTCAGTAGGTGCCCACTTTTATAGAAATTTCTGTCCAATGTTCCTGCGACGAAGTGCATAATAATTAAGCTACAAAGTTTTTCATGTAATAAAAAAATTAAAATGCACAAAAGATACTATTTTAAAAAACTGGTGGTGTAATCTGCGGATTATTCCCTGCAGGGGTGTGGGAAATGAAGAAAAGGTCCTTTGATTCCCTACTTCCCCTGTAAAGGAGCGTCAATTCATTATTACCGGTTTCGGTCTGAACACAGACCACCCTCAGCCAGTAAAAATACCTGGACGGTAGACCTACGGTTCTACAGTCACATCATTTAATAATGATTAATTTTACACATTATTAGTTCATTATGGTTACTTAGCAATAATAGTTTATAACTGAGCGTAATAAATCAGCTTTCCTTGACACTACAGAGGCTTAGGGATTATGAGATGCTGTGATAAAATGAGAGCATTCCAAAAAGTGGCTAACGATGTTCCTGCTATAAAAACTAAGGGAGTTACACTTCCCTAGTTACGCATTGATTGTACGTGAAAATCAAGAGAAAATCCTACAATGACGTGACGCTCGTGACGGGACAAAAACAAATGGAAACGTCCTGTTAATCATCAATAAAAATGATAAAATAATATATAAAAATATATTTTAATAAATAAAAATAAAATATAAATGATAAAATAAAAAACTCCGAGCATCCTAGGAGCAAACAAAACAGGCATAAACGTCAACAATAACATGAGAGAGAAAATTTAATATTACTACTAGCAACAAATAGGTAATATAAGGAACAAACATACTTTCAAGAACATCAATTTTTGTGAAACTATCCAACATAAAAGAAAAGTTAAAACTTATGAGGGAGTGGCAAAAGGTGCAGCAAGCCTCACAACGTCTGGAAATAGAGTATGCACATGACACAGTAACATTGGGTGCACAACAACTAACAGAAATGAAAAGGGGAAGGGGAATCTACCAATAAGACCAAGAAACGTAATTGCAATCGCTAAAGTAAAACGAAAATACACTACAGTACTCGAATATATATAACAGGATGAAACACAACAATAACAGATAACAATACTAAAGGGCTCTAGGAGAACAATAACATGGCAGTAACAACTATTTCCTACTTAGGAATTTGTCACTTTTTTAAAAAGTGACTTTAAAGTTTAGATCACTTTAGTCACTTGAAAAAAATGTATATCAGAATTTGATTTAAATTCATCCACGTGCGGGAAAAAAAATTTTTTGGTTAACAAAAACGAGAGTCCCATACACCATGGGAAGGGAAGAAGAACAAGCTGTACCATGGATACACTTTCAATCCATCTAAGCCGCTCCATAACGCTAGAGAAACTTGAAGGAATGCAAAAATATTACACTTCCATCTGATACTAAAAGGAGGGAGCTAATCTAAGAATAAACTGAGCGCTCAACGAACAACAACCAAAGAATGAAATTTAAAAAAAAAAAACTCATACAAAAATAGAATCGACTAAAAACAAATACTATTATCACAGACAATTATAGTGACTAGACTACCGACATAATACTACAACAACAGTTGATTATATGCATGATCAATCATCTTGAATTCCTCCTGTATATTGACCCGATTGGGTTCCTTTTTAATTTGGATGGCTTCCAGGAGCCGTAACTTACTATCAAACCTTTCGCTACCAATAATTTCGACCTCATTGTACTTAAACTCATGAGCTCTTCCTAACTCTAGGGTATGGCGACTCAGAGCAGTCTTAGCTTGTTCATTATTTACATTATATTGGTGTAGGCCCCTAATCTGGCCTTGGTTTTTTCTATAGTGGATCCCACATATTTATATCTTATCACAACCCCCACATCTGATATACAACGGAACTCCTATCCATGGTAGGGGTAGGGTACTTAACAGAGGGGAAACAACTGCCACTCGGGTTACAGGAACCCATCGAAATTGTACATCCACTAGTTATATTTCTTTACAAGAGCCTTTTTAAAGCACAAAAGATATTATATGGTGTTCAAATAAGTATATGTACATCCTTCATTTCTACTTATTTTCTCCTATCTCTATAAGTACATGGATTTCGGCAACATTTAGGTATGCCTGAGAAATAGAATAATCCTATTTCTTAAGTATGAATTCCAAATGAAGAATGTTGTACCATTGTATCATCAATACGGGTAAACTCCATCCTGGGACCTCAGAACTGCATTTTTAGCGTTATATAGTTAGATCCAGCATAGCTATAGTGTTATAGTTTAAAATACTATAAGATTATTTTTTGCCATTTTATGTCTTTACTTTAGCACATAAACGAAAAAAGCGTTAAGTAAAAGCGTTTAAAAAAAGGGTTACGGTTGGTTTTCTTATGATTTCCGCTTACAACCGAGTCGTTGCAAGGGAAATGGTACTTCGTCGTTGTTCATACCACAAAATTCGTTGACCATTCTTACGAAAGCTCTCAATTTATCCAACCATATTATGTTAACTACTGCGAAGTGCGTGGCCAACAAGCTGAGTTATGAGCATGGTTATTTGAATAATTGTGTACACTCAGATGATCATTGTCAATAATTGATATTGTGAACATGATTGCAACCGCTTGTTAATTTCTGATGATTTCGTTGAGCTGGTGTTTCGATGATTTGATTCATATCAAGTGATCCGAATATTGCGAGAACGGTTTGATTTGTGAAGCGGTGCGGGTGGTTAAATCATTTTAATAGGTAATTTCAATACTTTACACTTTAGGAAGCTGTAATTTCATATGTAGCCTTTTTAGGACATTTACTTGACGATGCCTAGGGTCCGATTCAGATGAGTGGCTCTTAAAGCTAATTTCTATGAGTCGTTGCTAGGGAAATGGTAGGTACTTCTTCGTTTTTCATCCCACAAAATTCGTTGACCATTCGTTCGAAAGCTCTCGATTTATCTAACCATATTATGTCAACTACTGCGAAGTGCGAGGCCAACAAGCTGAGTTGTGAGCATGGTTATTTGAATAATGTGTACACTCAGGTGATCATTCTCAATAATTTATTATTGATATTGTCAACATGATTGCAACCGCTTGATAATTTCTGATGATTTTATTGAACTGGTGTTTCGACGATTTGATTCATAGCAGGTGATCCGAATATTCCGTGAACGGTTTGATATGTGAAGCGGTGGTTAAATAATTTTAGTATATAATTTCTATACTTTACATTCTAGGAAGCTATAATTTCGTATGTAGCCTCTTTAGGACATTTACTTGACGATGCCCAGGGTCCGGATCAGATGAGTAGCTCTTACAGCTTGCGTACGAGTCTGCAACTAAAGACATAGAATGTCCTAATGTTTTGCAGACTCGTATGCAAGCGTTTCTGATGATTATCTTCGTATAGATTTACCATAAGACACAAAACACACATTTCACAGGGAGAAAAATAAGACATACCCATGTACCGATGTAACAGCATAAAGTGTTTCATCTTTCTACATCATGTTTTACTACAGTGTTATAGTTCTGATTCTAAATACTTTGTTCATCTAAGATAGTCATTGAGGCACTTTACTCAAACAAATCTTTATTAATATCAAATTAGGGTAGAAAAAAAAACCCCTCCCCCATCCCTGACCCCCCCCCCCTGATCATTTCACTCGACCGCATACCCCGCCTACCTCAATGTATTATAATATTATCATTAAAGTATCTAATTACTTTGTGCGATATCTTGATAATTACGACGTACTTCACAAAATCCTCTTCCTCCACATTTCTTCTTTTGTTACTTATTTTATATTAGATGAAGTTTTCATTTTAATTTATTTTCCATAATATTGGTTCCGAGTTGACGGAAAGGTAGCGGAAGCAATGTTTTCACTTTTGGGGAAAACAAATTTTTGGTCTCCAAAATCAAAATTTCCACTCATTTGACGTTTTAGACCATTCTGAACAACTTCAGCTCCGTCTCTGTCTGTCTGTCTGAATGTGTGTGTGTGTCTGTGGGTGTGTGTGTATTTCGTGTGTCCGCAAATCCTTGTATCAAGCTTGTTTTCCACAGTTTTTATTCGATTTGGACGAAATTTTCAGGGAATTTGCGGGCTAGGGGGCAGACAGACAGAGCATCGCAAATCAGTTGCCTCGTTCTTGACTCAATACCGCACTCTACTCATGCGCAAACGTTAATTCTACCAAGGATAATTTTCTCACGCACTAGCCGTCCGATCTCGATCGAATTCGGATGATAGTTGGGGGATGACAATTTGATCATCTTACATCAATTTCAACACGATTGTATAATTAATAGCTACTGCTCATGCGCCAATGTGAATTACTTGAAATGACCTTAATTTCCACAGTGTTCATCCGATTCTGATGAAATTGTCAGGGAATGCGCGGGTTAGGTTGTAGATGGTCCCGTACCTATTTAATGTTTTCAACTCATCAGTTCATTCTGCGCTTGCACAAACGTAAATTACATCGAGTATCATTTTTTCGTTTCTTAATTGAGCAATTATGACATTTTACGCTACTTCTTGATTTACTCTTTTCCGGTATGGAATTTTTCAATGCCATTTAAAATTTTCAATGATCTATGCATCCATGATAGGTAAACGAGGAAGCTATGTGCCACACCCATCTTAGCATTTTTTCTCTTCTTCCTCAATATTATTTATCATATCATATATTTTTCAATATCATTATCAATTGATATGATTATTATTAGGTATGCGGATCAAGGCATAGATATGATGACGATTCATCTGTATTATGCAACTGTAGAGGGTTTTATATCACTAGCGAAGATCACGAGCCACAATGTAACGCGCCACCGCCATTTTAAGAAACGAGGTTCTCTTCCTCACACCCACAATTTTGTCCATCACTACCACCACTAGCTGCAGAAGGTGAAAGTTTTGAATTTGCATTTAATAAATGTCAGTATTATGGGGAAGCAAAGAAGTTTCCACAAAGTTATTTGTACAAGAAATTTGTATTTTGTCTTATGTGGGGAAGTTTTTCACAATAATTCATATTATATAAATCATGAATTAGGCTGTAAAAGTGATTTATTACGTCATGCTTGTGGAAGGCTTTATGCAAGTGCAGCAATTTTTGAAGCCCATAGACCATTATGCCCGCCCCCCACCCCCACCGCCCATTCCGATCCCTTCGATTAATTTGAATAGATATACATGGACGTTTTACCTCTGAGCATTAAGAGGGGAAACCAAAGCAAAGCCCCATTTCTTTTTTACGAGATACTCTACCAAATATGTGCCTTCTTGCCACAGAAGTGGGTTGAGCGTGAAATCCCAGCATCACCTCTTCTATGAAAAGTTACGAGCAAATATCTTGTCCATAGGTTTTATTATCATTGGTCATGGTGAAGGATGTACAAGCACTGATGAAGCGATTAACGCGGGGTGAAACGTGGTTTGTAAAAAGTTGAAGCTTCCAGCAGGTGTAAACGTCTAGGACAGCGACGAAAAGTTTAGAAATGTTACCTTCCAAAGGGCCCATTAAATTTGTGAGTGGCATTTTATGCTAAAGGATCATCGACAAACTTGTCTGCTTTTAATACCTTGTCAATGTTCTAAGCAATTTCGGTTAATAAATTGTAATGAAAAACCTTTTGAGGATCAAGGCTTAACTTACCTAAACATGTGACAGTTCCCGCGAGATCCAAGAGAATGCGCTGCTCGTCCGTCGCTTCTCACGTTGTTGAATTGCTGTGGTTGGAAATGGATGAGGATCCGAGAATCGGAAAATCATGTTCTCCGAACGTAGCACATATGCTATTATTACGAGTTGTATCGCTTATGGTACTGTCACACCCTCCTCTCTCTATGAGTGCGGATTTAGGCCCCAATGTCACCTTTGGGGGCGCGTAAGTCCATTATATGGTAGCAGAGCGTGTTTAGGATTATGTACGGCTAACGCCTAGTAATCCGATCCACTATTTTTGGGGCGTTAATGTTTTAGAAGAAACATGGCCCGGGTATTCCAGATGGAATACCCATTATACTCCCTTGGATACATAAATACTTTCATTGGTTCTTGACTAATAATTTCTCAAATTTTCCCCTCATTATTTTTATTTAATATACTTAATTTTTTCCAAGGGAATTATTCCCAAACCCAGGGCATAAGTCCCCATAGTGGGCACCTTCCACTGTAAGTGTCCAAAGTTAAGCAAATCATTTCCCCAGGGCATAGTTCTCGTTTTTGTAAGTCCCCAAAGTGGGCAGCTCCCTACTGTAAGTCTCCTAGTTGAGCAAGTTATATTATTCCCGATTATTCCAATCTTTGATTGGAGGTTAATTACCTAATGAATACTGCATATGAAGATTCATTGACAATCCATCCAGTTTTAATTCCTCCCTTTTATCCTCAATCGCCAATACTGCTATTTATTAGTGAGCATCGGTTCTCAACCAGTAAACTATTCCACCTAGTTTATATACTTGCTCTTCAATCAACTATGTTTTTTAAGGGGGGGAGTGTGACAGTTCCCGCGAGATCCAAGAGAATGCGCTGCGCGTCCGCCGCTTTGGTGCCAGGCGTCTATTCTCACGTTGTTGGCTGTAAAAGTGCTTTATTACGTCATGCTTGTGGAAGGCTTTATGCAAGTGCAGCAATTTTTGAAGCCCATAGACCATTATGCCCGCCCCCCACCCCCACCGTCCATTCCGATCCCTTCGATTAATTTGAATAGATATACATGGACGTTTTACCTCTGAGCATTAAGAGGGGAAACCAAAGCGAAGCCCCATTTCTTTTTTACGAGATACTCTACCAAATATGTGCCTTCTTGCCACAGAAGTGGTTTGAGCGTGAAATCCCAGCATCACCTCTTCTATGAAAAGTTACGAGCAAATATCTTGTCCATAGGTTTTATTATCATTGGTCATGGTGAAGGATGTACAAGCACTGATGAAGCGATTAACGCGGGGTGAAACGTGGTTTGTAAAAAGTTGAAGCTTCCAGCAGGTGTAAACGTCTAGGACAGCGGCGAAAAGTTTAGAAATGTTACCTTCCAAAGGGCCCATTAAATTTGTGGCTGGCATTTTATGCTAAAGGATCATCGACAAACTTGTCTGCTTTTAATACCTTGTCAATGTTCTAAGCAATTTCGGTTAATAAATTGTAATGAAAAACCTTTTGAGGATCAAGGCTTAACTTACCTAAACATGTGACAGTTCCCGCGAGATCCAAGAGAATGCGCTGCTCGTCCGTCGCTTCTCACGTTGTTGAATTGCTGTGGTTGGAAATGGATGAGGATCCGAGAATCGGAAAATCATGTTGTCCGAACATAGCACATATGCTATTATTACGAGTTGTATCGCTTATGGTACTGTCACACCCTCCTCTCTCTATGAGTGCGGATTTAGGCCCCAATGTCACCTTTGGGGGCGCCTAAGTCCATTATATGGTAGCAGAGCGTGTTTAGGATTATGTACGGCTAACGCCTAGTAATCCCATCCACTATTTTTGGGGCATTAATGTTTTAGAAGAAACATGGCCCGGGTATTCCAGATGGAATACCCATTATACTCCCTTGGATACATAAATACTTTCATTGGTTCTTGACTAATAATTTCTCAAATTTTCCCCTCATTATTTTTATTTAATATACTTAATTTTTTCCAAGGGAATTATTCCCAAACCCAGGGCATAAGTCCCCATAGTGGGCACCTTCCACTGTAAGTGTCCAAAGTTAAGCAAATCATTTCCCCAGGGCATAGTTCTCGTTTTTGTAAGTCCCCAAAGTGGGCAGCTCCCTACTGTAAGTCTCCTAGTTGAGCAAGTTATATTATTCCCGATTATTCCAATATTTGATTGGAGGTTAATTACCTAATGAATACGGCATATGAAGATTCATTGACAATCCATCCAGTTTTAATTCCTCCCTTTTATCCTCAATCGCCAATACTGCTATTTATTAGTGAGCATCGGTTCTCAACCAGTAAACTATTCCACCTAGTTTATATACTTGCTCTTCAATCAACTATGTTTTTTAAGGGGGGGGGTGTGACAGTTCCCGCGAGATCCAAGAGAATGCGCTGCGCGTCCGCCGCTTTGGCGCCAGGCGTCTATTCTCACGTTGTTGAATTGCAGTGGTTGGCGATGGATGAGGATCCGAGGATCGGAAAATCATCTTCTCCGAGCATAGCACATATGCTATTAGTACGAGTTGTATCTCTTATGGTACTGTCACAGCCCTCTCTCTCTCTCTCTCTCTATGAGTGCGGATTTAGGCCCCCATTGCACCTCTGGGGCGCACTAAGTTCGTTACAAACACAACGGTAAAGAAGTATTGAAAATTCAAGATACAACAATCACATGAATTCAAAATCACATGTTAAAAAATAGTCAAGTAGGAATTAGAAAAGGATCACCACACGCCCTTGTCCCGAGTCTGAGGAAAATTATTGAACAAAAGATGAGAGCTTTCATATCAAGCCAGCACAAATCATCCTTGAAAACATCACACGGCTGACGTACCATGACTCCCAAGCCATTCGAGTAAAAGTTTCAACTGTTCCAGGCTGTGTCATGTTTATGTGAAAGCTCGAACGTTTGTGTCGTTACCGTGTGGATCTTAGGCAGAAAAATCGTGTCCTGATGTTTGTGTGAAACTAGACTGATAATGGATGGAAATAAATAGCCCTACACAATTTAGGGAGTGAATAAAATCAAAGCCGAGATTTTTATAAATCAGGACTTTCATTTATTCAAATTTTTTATTGTGAATCATCGTTGTGTGTTGCAGGTGGTCGGCGTTATGTCCGTATTCTTCATATTTGTGAGCGTTCTAACGTTCGCTCTCAAGACTCACCCAGATCTCAGGGTGCCCGTTATGCTCAACCTTACCAGATTCGGGTCCAACAACACGACATGGACTGAAATCAAACTTAGATCGGACCCTCACATGTCTTTCTTCTTCGTTGAGCTCGTTTGTAACGTGTGGTTCACATTCGAGCTGGTCGTACGCTTAATTGTGAGTACCTTTGGTTGATTATTTCCAAAAATGAACCTTTGTAATTGGCAGAGTAAATTAGAGGGCTATATATTAATTAGAAGCAGCAATACCCCACTGTAGGAGCTAATTAAACCCTTTTGAATTCGAAGGACCACTCCAGTGAATGACTGGAGACACTTGATATTATATAGGTGCCGGCTTAAAGAATAACATTTCATATCCTTAAGAGTCTTCACTAGATTTGAACATGCCTAAGTTCCGACTGAATTAGATTAAGAATCAAAGTAAGGTTAACGAATGATACGGCAAAAAACATATATGCTTCATATTGGTACTTCATTTACTAAACAAGTTGGGATTGCTCAGTATCCTACCTACCTGCAGTCGCCATTGGTTGAGACTGTTGCGATGGATTACATCCAAGGGTTCTCCTTTTCAAATTTTAGCTTCATAGATTGAATAACACAGAAATCAGCTCCAGAGCTTTGTGACAGTTCCCGCGAGATCCAAGAGAATGCGCTACGCGTCCGTCGCTTCAGCGCCAGGTGTCCATTCATCACGGTGTTGAATTGCTGTGGTTGGCGATAGATGAGGACCCGAGAACCGGAAAATCATCATCTCCGAACATAGCACATATACTATTAGTACGAGTTGTATCTCTTATGGTACTGTCACACCCTCCTTAGCTCCAGAGCTCACCCAACTGATTTAGAGAGCTTCAGACCTTAGGGTCCGTTTTTAGTTGTCTCAAGAGGCCTCCATTTCAAATTTCAGCTTCATAGGTTAGATAGCAATGGAATTAGATCCACCGCTACTTTAGTCTCGTTCTTGGTGACATTTTTGGTGACTTTTGACATTTTATGTCTTTACTGTGGCACATAAACGAAAAAAGCGTTAAATAAAAGCGTTTAAAAAAAACGTTACGGTTGATTTTCTGATGATTTCCGCTTACAACCGAGTCGTTGCTAGAGAAATGGTACTACGCCGTTTTTCATCCCTCGAAATTCGTTGACCATTCGTTCGAAAGCTCTCGATTTCTCCATCCATATTATGTTAACTACTGCGAATTGGGTGGCCAACAAGCTGAGTTATGAGCATGGTTACCTAAATGAATAATTGTTTACACACAGGTGATCATTCTCTATATTCTGAACATGATTGCAACCGCTTGTTAATTTCTGATGATTTCATTGAGCTGGTGTTTCGATTTATTTGATTCATAGCAGGTGATCCGAATATTGCGAGAACGGTTTGATTTGTGAAGCGGTGGTTAAATAATTTTAATAGGTAATTTCCATTGTTTAGAAATTAGCTCTTAAAGCTAATTTCTATGCTTTACACTCTAGGAAGTTGTAATTTCGTATGTAGCCTCTTTAGGACACTACTTGACGATGCCCAGGGTCCGGATCAGTTGAGTGGCTCTTGGAGCTTGCATACGAGTCTGCAACTAAAGACATAAAACATCCCAATGTGTTGCAGACTCGTATGCAAGCGTTTCGTTTTAATGAAAAAGGAATAAAAAGGTCATGTTAATAGAAAACCTTGAAAATAAACTTTCAGTGTTTTCTGTGGGTAATGCACCGAGCTGCATACTGGGAGGATATCAACTTAGAAAATTCATATCTTCAATAATATTCGTAATAGAGACATGCCGTTGGTATTGGAATGTTCAGTAGATGTTCCACTTTCAAAAATAGTAAAATCTTTTTTTTTTAAACGTTCCTAACCCTCTTAAGTAAGTACCTACTTTTAAGTATGGACTTTTTTGAATCAGATCCATAGGGATGTCCCAAAATGTGATGGATGAGGGGGGTCAACCTGTGCAACGCTAGTTGAATTTATGTTGGACTAATACAAGCACATTTGACCAGTTAGGTGAGAACCTTATTTAAGTAACAGATGCACAGAGAATCCTCAGATGTAAGAAATGACAACTTTTTGTGTGTAGGTACATACTTCATAAGTGTTATTGAAATGGTTAGATTGAAATGATTGTTGAGTTGTTTAAATTATCGATTTTTAGTTTACGGTTATTATTTTTTCTTTTTTTTCCGTGGGGTAATAGTTAAGTAATATTCACGGGCATAATAAGTAATATATTCACAGGAACTAAATATATGCTAAAAAGGAGCACCAGTAGGTAACGCGAGTTGAGTGAGGTTAAAAACAACAACACAGGTTATTTCACTTCCAAGTTCTGAAATCGTTCGCAGTGCAGAACGCGGTTCCACAAGTTCCGGAACGCCCCAGATTTCCCGTCCCAGTTCTGTTGAATTCGAGAACTTCAGAATGTTCAATGAGAACGAAGCTCTACAGAGTTATAGATTGATCGGCATTTATATGTGCGGGGATGAGAATAAGGATGACGCATACACGCTCAAACGGCTAGCCCGATTTGTGTACGGTTTTAGCAAAGCTATTGCCATTTATATATATGAGATGAATTTTAGCCGTATCCAATTCCATTGAAATATGGGAATTTGGCGTAAGTTATAGACCTATGACGTCACTCGCGCTCTAACTTTTGGAGGTTATGATGCATAATACATTAATATACTGTCGACTATTCTCAGAAACTGCAACGGTTATCGAATGTATTGATATTTGGCCACTTCCATCATATCGCCAGAGTGTTAGAAGACTGCGCTTGCCCTGAACCGTTCCGAACTCGCAGAACGAGCGCTGAGAACGAAGCTTAGATCAATCTATAGCTGTATAGATGCGTCGTAAACACTGCGGTATGCTTGAAATACCGTCCTGATTAAAAAGAAAATGTCTTCGTTGGTTTGAAGTTGCTCATGAGTTCCCCTAATTTATAACCCTAGACGAATCCCATTTAACACGGGATTAATTCACAGTCATTAGTTAAGCCCCGCCCCCCCTCCTGCCCCTCACCCATGCCCTGATAATCTTTCAACTCGGATGAAGTTAATTTGGAAAATTAACAAAATTTTCTTCCTTCAGAGATTGATGGAAACCCTCTCATAAAATTAATCGCCGCTCGTAGTGAAGCTGTGTTGAGGGAGCGTGTTATCGTCGTTCTTGTTGATCCTCGCATGACCTGTTCCATCAACCAAGCCTGCTTGGTGATCCCCTCTCAGGTTTAATGAAAAGTTAGTAAACGGTATTAGGAAATCTCTTCTCACAACATTTCACTTCAGTATTAAAGTATTAATAAATATTAAAGCATTCAGTATTAAACGCGTTAATATTTACATTGACTTAAGCGCTGTTGTTTCGGAATCACAACTAAACCTTTTCAGCCATTCTAATTCTCTAACTGTTGGAAATGAAGTACTTAAGAAGCAAGTGA
The DNA here is from genome assembly GCA_030762985.1 of Adelphocoris suturalis. Lineage (NCBI taxonomy): Eukaryota > Metazoa > Arthropoda > Insecta > Hemiptera > Miridae > Adelphocoris > Adelphocoris suturalis. Next base: position 57,614,487 of record CM061043.1, read on the forward strand.
CCAGCGAATTCATGCAGCCTGATCATATGAACGACTTTTCATAAATTATGGTATTATGTAACATTATTTGAAATTTGAGGAATTTGAGTGTAAAGAAATAGTTAACTACCAATTTAATGACAAAAACACTTCTAAAAACGTCGAAGTACCATTTCCCTAGCAATGACTCGGTTGTAAGCGGAAATCATCAGAAAACCAACCGACACACTTTTATTTAACGCTTTTTTAGTTTATGTGCCAAAGTAAAGACATAATAATTATAGGTCTCAATACTAAAGCCTATTCAAAGAAACGCTTGCATACAAGTCTGCAACAAATTGGGACATATTATGTCTTTAGTTGCAGACTCGTATGTGTTGCAGACACGTATGCAAGCTCTAAGAGCCACTCAGCTGATCCGGACCCTGGGCATTGTCAAGTAAATGTCTTAAAGAGGCTACATACGAAATTACAGCTTCCCAGAGAGTAAAGTATATAAATTACCTATTAAAATGATTTATCCACCGCTTCACAAATCAAACCGTTCTCGCAATATTCGGATCACCTGCTATGAATCAAATCATCGAAAACACCAGCTCAATGAAATCATCAGAAATTAACAAGCGGTTGCAATCATGTTCAGAATATCAATTATTGAGAATGATCACCTGAGTGTAAACAATTGTTCAAATAACCATGCTCATAACTCAGCTTGTTGGCCACGCACTTTGCAGTAGTTAACTTAATATGGTTGGATAAATCGAGAGCTTTCGCACGAATGGTCAACGAATTTTGTGGGATGAAAAACGACGAAGTACCATTTCCCTAGCAACGACTCGGTTGTAAGCGGAAATCATCAGAAAACCAACCATAACGCTTTTTTTAAAGGCTTTTATTTAACGCTTCTTTCGACTCTTTTTTCGTTCATGCGCCAAAGTAAAGACATAAAATGTCAATAATGTATTGAAATTTAAAAAAGATTTAGTTACCTAATACATTCACTTGGTGAATTTTCGTGGGAAATGAAGCAATTTATTATAATTCATTTATTATATGCTAATATTTTCACAATAAAAATGTTCGAAAATTTCCTTCATTTCCATTTTGAGACATTCTGAAACGGATCCTAGAGATGAACTCTCTTTCACAGATACTTTTGACGATAACTCTCCTCAAGATTGAGATAAAAACTCCGTTCTTACGCCTAAAAAATCAAGCTTTCCGAATGAAAGGTTCATGTTGTTGTTCAGCACTTTTTGAGCAAAATAAATGTATAAACTCTCAAAAAATGTGCTTAAACAATTGCCGAAAATGTCCAAGATACCTACAGGGTCGTTCACTCGTAATTAAAAATGAAATATTGCGTGAAACTAGACCAAAACTAAACTAATTAAATTAACAAGTTTTGCCCCTGAAAACATATACAGTTGAGCATGACAAATGAGCTACAAATTTGCAAGTTAAAATTTAAAACACGGTCATAACGGAGGTTCGAGATCTGTAAAAATAATACCGTACAATTCACCGAGAATAAATACATGAAACCTGACCCCAAACTCAAAGGTTCGTAAAGGGTCAATTTTCAAAAAAACCCAAGATTTCATCGAAAAAAAAACATGTTTCTCAAAATTAAAACATAATTTTATCCCTTATTTAGCGAAGTAAAAGTAAAATTTATACCATTGGGAAGAGTACCGAATGAAGCAGATTTGTGAAATTAGCTGGTCTCTAAAATCAATTTTGAGAGAGTGGCTGATTTTCAAAAATTTTTAAATCCCAAATTCCAAAGAGTTAACTTTTTTTAATAATAAATGATTCTGAATAGTGTAAAATAAACATGAAAGTAATCTGTTCGTATATGCGATTTAACGCTGATCATGAAATTATATCATAAGTTAATTTAAAGAGTGCAAATTTGCGATTTAATCAAAGACGTACTAGTATTTTTTCGGTGAAACAAAACACTTTAAAAAACCGTATCTCGAATACGGATTTACTCGGACTTCGTTCAATAATCATAGACAAGTGTTCTGCATAGAAAGCCTATCTAATACGGAAATAATAAGCCTCTGTGTAATGATTTGCAGCGTTTTTTGAACACGTCTATACAATGTTGTATTATTCATACGTTTAATACATTAATCTTCTCTGAAATTGATTTAATAAAAGTTGAAGGAGGCAACAGCCATCATCTTCTCTCCGACGGTGTAAACATACGAACGATTAATCATAATTTGTTGTGGAGAAAAACCTTTCTCTGATTCTGCAAGGTACCTATTTTTTACAACTCAACCAGGGTCTACTTGTTCCAATTATTGACTTCAAACAAGTTTTGCACTAATTCTGTTATATCCCCGCATTTGCAAACTATTTTCTATAGAATGGGGATTGATCGGATTGATGATCCCCAATCATTTTTATTTCCACTGTGGTAAAATAGATCTGAATGCTGTGTATAGTTTGTGGTCTGGATGCTCGCAAGATCGCATCTAATAAATACTTTACGTCAAGTAATCAATCCCTTACTAAAATTGAGATTAGTTCGACATGTAGGTATGAATGATGTGTATAGTTTGGGGGTCTGGATGCTCACAAACTCGCATCTCAAAAAGACATAACATTAAGTAGTCAATCCCTTAGTAAAAATACAGATTAGTTGGACATACAGGTCAGAATGAATAAACAGTAGAGAATTTACGGAAATATGCGGGGATATAACAGAAAAGGCCCATTATTTGTTTAAATTAAATGTTGAATTATTTGCCCAATGAAATGTGTATGAATGATGGTTTAATGTCCAAGTATTACGCGTGACTGAATAAATAGTGCAACAGTTTGATTTCAGAATAATTTACGCGATGAACAATAGATGACCAATTATTACCCGGGCAGTTTTTTCTAGTTACCTAGTTACCATCAACCTAGTTACTAGGTATCTAGTTTCCATCTAATGTTAACGTGTTTGGAGCTTCGAACGTAAAACCTATTGAATTGCTTTAATATCATTAATATTTTGTTCAATATCATTTATAATATTCGTTGATTTTTTGAAATTATTTTACATAATTTATAATATTCGTTGATTTCGATCGAGTTCGAATTCGTATTGAGCACTTCAACTGTGAATCAAACTGTAGGTATCAGCTGTTGGTGCGCGGCCATATTGCTCGATATCATTGTTATTATGGCTAAACGGAGATTGGCAAGTGTAACTGGCCGGGGCTTGGGAGATTAACCTCAAGCCACCTCGTTAGGAGTTTAAACTCGTAAAGTGTCTGGTGAAAGACGATGAGCTGGAATTTCCGTTATTTTCCAATCTTTTCTAACTTAAACTCGTTTATGTTGTTGGTGAAAGTGGCCCTAAATAGTACATTCAACCGTTCAATCCCTGAAAATTTCATCGAAATGGATGTAAAGTGTAAAAGTCCTCATTCCAAGGATTTGAGGTTTGAACTTACGCAGCATCACTAATGAAAATCGTGTTTTGACTCATATGGGCTGATCACACCGTCATTTTCCAACTAACCCCTAAGCTTGAGCGAGATGTGATAAATAGGCTATGCGGAAATATTGATTTTGTTAGGTTTACGTTTACGCATACGAAGAGTGAAGTATTGGTTCTTGAGCGATGAAACTGATAGGAAAAGTTCCACAGTGTGTTTTATCGTCAAAACGGCGAAATGACCGTTCCACCAACGCTTGACTGGCAAGATCTTTTTGTGATAACGCACGGATTCCGGAATCCTTCCATTGGGTTCGGTTAGCTCAGGTTCAGCGTTGATCCGCAACTTCATCGCAACTAGCCATCATGAACCTGTGTGCACCTAAACCTGCTCTTCCGTTTGTGTTTTTCTTCATAGCACATCCCCACCTTATTCCTGTGGTCATTAATTTCTTATTCTGTCGTAATAAAGACAGTCTAGGCTGCTATATGTTATTTCTACACTACCGTACCTATTATTTGGTGGTCTACCAGATCTGAGCCATTCTTTCTTGATTTCTACCGACTAAGGGCCTAATTATTTCTTTGTTACTCTACTTTCTACAAAAAATAATGGACGTGAGTTTTTGTTGAAGACGAATCACAACATCACAAGAAAACTTTATTATTTTTTGATAACCATAAGAATCAGAATCGTATATATTGTCATAACATGATAGAATGTAGGACAATTGTCAATGTGATTCGTAGCAGGTAAATTAACATTCATTTAGCCAATAAAGGAGGGAAAGAAAAAATGGATTAATTAAAATAATAATAATAAAATTAAATAAAATAGTGCAGGCTGGTCATTAACCCGCCATGAAGGCGGCTCGGCCGGGGCTTCCCTACCGAGCCCGGACCCGACCCACCATGGCGGCCTCCCGGGAGGGCCCACCTATTTCTAGGTAAGCACCCCTTGCTACGATTCATAAATCGCGCAACCGAGAATCACCAGGCGAGACCGACCCCGACCCTATCGAGAGCCCCAAACCTAAACAATAATTAGCTCGCTATAAAGCCATACACTCAATAAATATTACAAACACGCTAAAACAATAACTCATACAACTTATATAAATCTAAAAAAATAAAAATATTCAACAATTAACAAGTTATCACAGTTATTATAAATATCTAAAAAGCTAACTCGAGTACTTTTATAAAATTCCTCGGTTGCTGACATAAAATTAACAATGGCTACAAGATAAAAACTATTCAACAGTGAATAAGTGGAGTATAAAGTCCCACTAGTCAAAAAAAAATTATTGCTTGATTTTTGATTGCTTGAAAAATTGACTACCTACTAATTAAAAATGGTACATTTCATTTTGAAACTCGGCCCTTCGGGCCCTGCCCCCTTGCCTTCGCCCCCCTGGACCCCCCCGGATGTTATTACTTTGAGCCTGACTGCTAAAATGTAAAAAACATGGAATCATGTTTTAGCTACTCGCTCTCACTTTATTATAGAAATGATCACGACGATTGAGCTCTTGTGAGATGATGATCTCCTAATAGAAACTCGCGAGTAAACATTCACTTTATTATAGAAAGAGGCTAAAGAGGCTACATACGAAATTACAGCTTCCTATAGTTTAAAGTATATAAATTACCTATTAAAATGATTTAACCACCGCTTCACAAATCAAACCGTTCTCGCAATATTCGGATCACCTGCTATGAATCACATAATCGAAACACCAGCTCAATGAAATCATCAGAAATTAGCAAGCGGTTGCAATCAAGTTCACAATATCGATAATTGAGAATGATCACCTGTGTGTAAAAAATTATTCATATAACCATGCTCATAACTCAGCTTTTTGGCCACGCACTTCGCAGTAGTTAATATAGTATGGTTGGATAAATCGAGAGCTTTCGAACGAATGGTCAACGAATTTTGTGGAATGAAAAACGAAGTATCATATCCCTAGCAACGACTCGTTTGTAAGCGGAAATCATCACAATTATTAGCGCTACTTTCATCTCACTTTGTAGTCTCACTTTTCGGCGGGGGATCCATCGCTAAAACATGATTCCATGTTTTAAAAAAAACGGACCTACGGTTCTACAGTCAGATCATTTAATAATGATTAATTCAACACATTATTAGTTCATTATGGTTATTAGCAATATTAGTTTATAACTGAACGTAATAAATCAGCTTTCCTTGACACTACAGAGGCTTAGGGATTATGAGATGCTGTGATAAAATGAGAGCATTCCAAAAAGTGGCTAACGATTTTCCTGCTATGAAAACTAAGGGAGTTACACTTTCCTAGTAACGCATTGGTTGTACGTGAAAATCAATAGTAAACCCCACCGTGACGTGACGCTCGTGACGTGACGAAAACAAATGGAAACGTCCTGTTGGTCTTAAAAATTAAATGATAAAAATCGCTAGTGTGGTACAGTTCTTGCTCAATGAGTTCACGTTGTATAGTGCGCTTGAAATGTTCGAAAGAAAGCTCTTTAGTCTCCTCGTTAAGTAGATTGAACATACGGCATCCCATTTGGTAGGGGTTCGAAATCATTGAAGAATTAAGTCTAACTTGCGGGGGGATGGAGGTTCTGGTGGATCTGGTCAAATGGTTGTAATTAGACGAGCCCTCGGAAAACCGTCCGGAACTCCGTACGTAAGTACGATCGTTCTTTCTAAAGGCAAGAACATTAAGAAATCTAAATGAAATTTTTCCTTGGGGGGAAAAACAATAGATCATGGAGATGTCCATTGTTGGAGGTGTAATTAGAAAATTGAAATGATAAAAAAAAATAAAATACACACGAGATATTTTATGAAAAATTTATTAGCATTAATGAACAAAATTGTCAAAATTTGGAAATATTAGCGGTAGCGTTAGTAATGCTCAACATTGGTTTATGGTAAGAAAAATATGAGATAAAATGTCTTGTTCCCACTGTATTGTTTCTGGTTGTACTCATGAAAGTTACAAATTCTGCACCTTTTGTGGCCTTCAAATTCACATTGAGATCACCACATAGAATTATTGGAATTGGACTCAACTCAAGTTCATCAAGTACCTTTATGATTCACACAAGTTAGGGACTGTAGGCCAATAGATGAAGTGCGAAAAATTGTTCCAATTTATGCATAGGAGTCACAGGTGTGATGTAAACGGACATGAGTAATGCTCTTCTACCATCGATTGTAGTTTGAATTGTACTCGTACAAATGTCACCAACTCCATCGTGTGATGTAGTTATTCTCTTCACTTGCATAGCAAATCTATCAAATTTCTGGAGCTCACGGATTTCATATTGAAGAACGGATGAACACTCTTCTTTCTCGTAGATACAAACACCTCCAGCGCGTACAGTATTACGTTTGAATTGCGGTAGTACCTCATTGATTTCTACCTAGTCTTCACTTTTCGAGTTAATAATAATCTAAAGTGACGGAGCGTTGCATTTTGTATCGAGAAAAAAAAGTGTCGCGAAAAATTCCTTGACCCCCAGCCAAAAGACATATCTATGTCAAAACGTCCAAATTCGTCTTCACAAGCAACAAACAATTGAGCGCATAGATACCAGGGAGACACCGGCTCTGGAATGTTATAAGTACGGAGCAGCGAAAATGAATTGGAATTATGAACTTGATTACCAACATCTACTCACCAGCGAAGATCCAGAGTTGAAGACGATCAGCCCACATTGTTAGGCACAGATTCGTCGTTCCCGATTACAATGTTCTTATTGGGCTTCAAGCTGTTGTTTTGATCTGAAACATAGAAGCCTACATAGCTCGTCGCCAATTTCTTTTGAAACCACACATATATGCTCGCTATGAGATGAAATGAAAAACGCGAGCGAAATGAAACATACATATTCAACGAAAAATTGCTCTGTCAGTTACAACAAGGGAGCTTCAGTGAAGGGAAATTGTTTTTTCTTTGACCTCGTGCTTTGCGAACACCGCCGTGGGGTAGGTAGGTACCAGTATTATCACATAATCTATTATTTGTCATTCTCTTGATTCGTTGAAACGATGAGTCGAATTCACAAGACACACATAGTAGTTAGCAACGAGTACATGGGCAGATAATCTAGAAAGCTCAGAGGAAAATAATGAACACCTGCGAATTAAAATTGATATACCAACATGGAACCTTTTGTAACGTTAAAAAATTGTGGATTATTTGGATTACTGCTGTTATGATATAAACGTAGGTACATATATATGTATCACCAATATATCACCGTTATTTAATAATGGGTACTACAACATTATGCAGGGTGTTAATCTTTGGTACCTGTCACACACCAGGGATCGATTGAACAACTAACTTGCAACAAAAGTTGACTCCGCTTAAAACCCGTGTTTTATTACCTTTTAAGAGTTGACATTTTATGTCTTTAATTTGGCACATAAAAAAAGCGTTAAAAAAAAAGTGTAAAAAAAGCGTTACGGTTGGTTTTCTGATGATTTCCGCTTACAACCGTGTCGTTGCTAGGGAAATTGTACTTCGTCGTTTTTCATCCCACAAAATTCGTCGACCATTCGTTCGAAAGCTGATCTATCCAACCATATTATGTTGACTACTGCGAAGTGCGTGGCCAACAAGCTGAGTTATGAGCATGGTTATTTCTATCCAGCTTACAATTGTTTCTCATGATTTTGACCTTAACGCACTAAAACGGCCATAACTTCATTAATTACCTAAGAAAATTCAAATGATTAAACTGTGAAGTTTTGTATAAATGAAACAACCCCTTTTCAACACGGAGTTTAGATTTTTAATGAATCGTTAACATTCACGTAACTTTTAGTTGTAGACTCGTATGCAAGCTTTAAGAGCCACTCAGCTGATCCGGACCCTGGGCCGCCTCGTCAAGTAAATATCCTAAAGAGGCTACATACGAAATAACAGCTTCCTAGAGTGTAAAGCATAGTAATTAGCTTTAAGAGCCACTCATCTGATCCGGACCCTGGGCATTGTTAAGTAAATGTCATAAGAGGCTACATACAAAATTTCAGCTTCCTAGAGTGTAAAGTATAGAAATTATCTATTAAAATGATTTAACCACCTCTTCACAAATCAGTCTGTTCTCGCAATATTCGGATCACCTGCTATGAATCAAATCATCGAAACACCAGCTCAATGAAATCATCAGAAATTAACAAGTGGTTGCAATCATGTTCACAATATCAATTATTGAGAATGATGATGTGTAAACAATTATTCATATAACCATGCTCATAACTCATCTTGTTAGCCACGCACTTCGTAGTAGTAAACATAATACGGTTGGATAAATTGAGAGCTTTCGAACGAATGGTCAACGAATTTTGTGGGATGGAAAATGAAGTACCATTTCCTTAGCAACGACTTGGTTGTAGGTGGAAATCATCAGAAAACCAACCGTAACGCTTTTTTTAACGCTTTTTTTAACGCTTTTTTCGTTTATGTGCCAAAGTAAAGACATACCTAAAATGTCAATGTCAATGAGCATATGTATATGTCAAAGACACTTGAGGTAAGTGGACTAGGAGAGGGCTCTTATAATACAAAGAAACACGGTTTGGTGCATTTCGCGTTAATGTAACTGTAATTGTGGCTCTCTCAACTCTAACTGTAACTGTAGCTGTACTGTACTGTACTGTACTGCAACTGTACTGTCACTGTAGCTGTGCATTCCAACTACAACTACTGTAGTTGAGAGAAAGTAGTTGGGGTGACCAACTATCAACTAGTAGTTTTTTTTTTTTTTTTTTGTCTAAAACATAAAATGTGTGACAATTGTCAATAAGAGATACATTCAACATGACTATAATAAACCCATCCATTGATCAAACGAAAAGTTCTTCCTGGAGCCAACAAGCGATTGAAAGAGTTTGAGGGCCAGCAGACTCAAACACCCGCCCATGGGCGGCTCGGCCAGGGCGTCCCGGCCGAGCCCGGACCCTACCCACCATGGCGGCCTCCCGAGGGTGCCCACCCGTTGCTAGGTGAGCACCCCTGGACACGACTGAATAATTGAGTCAAGAGAAAACCCCAGGCGAGACCGCCCCCAGGCCAACCGGGACCCCCAGGCTGAAATTAATTGAATAAAATATACCATCTAGTCAATCTATAAATTACCCGCACACAAAACATTCATTCATACAATTAACAAAAAAATATAATAAGAATGAATAATGTATCTAATGGTTAACAATAATATTATCAACAATTCTATCACGGAGAAACTATATAAAAAGCTATTACGAGCACGAGCACTTAGCACGAGTACCTTTATAAAATTCCTCGGCTGCTGAGAAGAAAATCTACATTGGCTACTAGAAAAACATATAAAGAGACTTTACACAATAAATAAATAAGTTGAAACATGATATGGTAGGTATAACGATCATCGAAGATATTGCCTTAAAAGAACATTTAAAAAAAATCGTTCACAGTAAAGTTCAGCTTGAATTAATAAATCTTGACATTACTTGGAAGTGATTTCATAGGAGCCGGCAAGTGGTCAAACAGGCGAGGCCCTACTTAATCAGACCCTAGTTTTTTTTTCTTTTGTGTGAATCTAAAAGGAATTATTGACAAGAATAGTTCACATGTAACAAATGCAGTCAATAAGAAAAATTGGAATAATTCCACAAAATGGCCATTTCTAAATACTAAAGTAGGTTTAATACATCCAGTTGTAGTTGTAGTTGAAGCGACTTAAAATGTAGTTAATAGTTGTAAATAACTTTTACCTAGAATTTAGGTTACACCACGTAGTTTTAGCTTGAATTACTCAAGGTTTTCGAAAGTAGTTGCCTGCGTAGTTAAATACAAATATGGTCAACTACTGCCCAACTCTGACCGTTAGTATAAAAAATAAATTGCCAGGTGTAGTTGCCAACATGTCCTTGAGACCGAAGAACAAGAGGTGAAGGGGAAAACGTTTGTCAGAATGAGATACCTACCACCTATCCGGGCGGCCAATAAAATTTGGCTAACTGGACGGGAGAACGGAACGAGGGATTTATGGCTCTCTAACCGCTCCCTGGAGAGTTTTCCAACAGTTTTCGTATCCGCTTGAGTTTCTCCGTCGGTTTTCGTGAGCCATTTAAACGAATTAGGCCCGTGAAGCGCCTGCCAGAAGTTATTTTACTGAGGCTTCAAACCTTCCTCCTGTTTCACCCGAAAAATGGAGAGATTCCACAGTGAGACGTACGCTGGGTGTCAACCTTGAAGTCTTACCACAGTCCCTGGTATTGGATTTAGAAATAATTCCCAATAAAATGTTGAAATTTTGACATTTTATGTCTTTACTTTGGCACATAAAATGAAAAAGCGTTAACAAAAAGCGTTAAATAAAAGAGTTATGGTTGGTTTTCTGATGATTACCGCTTACAACCGAGTCGTTGATGGGGAAATGGTACTTCGTCGTTTTTCATCCCACAAAACTCGTTGGCCATTCGTTCGAAAGCTCTCGATTTATCCAACCGTATTATGTTAACTACTGCGAAGTGCGTGGCCCACAAGCTGAGTTATGAGCATGGTTATATGAATAATTGTGTACACACAGGTGATCATTCTCAATAACTGATATTGTGAACATGATTGCAACCGCTTGTTAATTTTTGATGATTTCATTGAGCTGGTGTTTCGATGATTTGATTCATAGCAAGTGATCCGAATATTGCGAGAACGGTTTGATTTGTGAAGCGGTGGTTAAATCATTTTAATAGGTAATTTTTTACTTTAGGAAGCTGTAATTTCATATGTAGCCTCTTTAGGACATTTACTTGACGATGCCTAGGGTCCGGATCAGATGAGTGGCTCTTAAAGCTAATTTCTATGCTTTACACTCTATGAAGCTGTGAGAAAATAAATCGTTACCTGTTCTTCACGTAGTCTTCGATAGAAGCTAGGGAAGTGAACAAACGTCTCAATAAACTTAATGAACGTCTTGATTTATATTAAGTAAGTAATTACACGCTATAAAAAGAGCGATTGGAAAAGTTCACATCGAATCAAACGAAACTAAATAACACACTAAGTTCCAAGTCCGCAGTGGTGTCGAAAACCCCCGGTGTCCATGGCTCAGTAGCGCTATTCAGCGGTGTCTCGATGAAGCTCGAGTCCTCCGCTTTTCACTCCCTCCCGATACTGAACATTGACAGCATAAGTGAGGTTGCTGCTGACACAGAGCCTTCTTCCTTTGTAACCAACACGTCTTTAATTATGTCACGTCTTAACGTTTCCCAGTAGACCTGGGTCATCCCCATTGAACGTTTTTCAAGATAGGGATCTTCACGTCTTGACATTTAAATGAGTCTGTCTGAAAAGAATATGTGCATAGGTTATTTTAATCAGACTCCAATCTTACAAGCTCATTCCGAAAAAATGAGAACTTACTACCATTAAGTGGTTTTGTGAATATGTCTGCAATCTGGCAATCAGTGCTAATCCAGTTGAGAGTAATGTTATTTTTTTTAAGTTCCTCCCGAACATAATGGAAGGACAATTTTGTTAAATGTTTGAAAGTGGTAGAATCCTCAGTCTCTGCAATTTTGATTGCGGTTCGATTATCTTCAAAAACGTCTGGAATGATATCAATGTTAAGAAGATGTTTGGTCATAGCACGAAGATTTGCCAGTTCGCGACATGCTGATGACATAGCAACAAATTCACATTCTGCTGAGGACAAAGAAACATGAGTTTGCTTCTTGGTCCTCCATGAAACGCAGTCACCAAATATTTTAATGACATATCCAGTGGTTGAATGTCCCTTCTCGTCATTTAATCCCAAGGAAGAGTCTACATAACATTGGATTACATTGTCCAAAGATCCAATAAATTTTAGTCCATAATTTGCTGTTCCCGCTAGATATCGGAAAACACGCTCAACCAATTCCCAGTCATCTTGAGTATAGTTTGATTGACGTCGGCTAAGTACATTAGTAGCATAGGTAATATCCGGCCTAGTGCCATTTTGGAGATAAAGCAAAGACCCTATGGCTTGGCGAAAAGGGATGTTCATTTGGCTACAATTAACCCTACCAGTTAGCCTATGTCGTTCGTCACCAGGGCGCATGGGTACTGAAACCGGTTTACAGGACAGCATATCAAAGCGTTTTAACATTGAATGAATAAATTCTGTCTGGCTGAGAAATATTTCACCCTTTTTTATATCTCTTTTGATTTCTAGTCCAAGAAATTTAGTTGGCTCTCCAAGTTCGCTGATGGCAAAGTCGTTCTTAAGAATCTTTTGAATTTCATTTTTCTTTGATTCACTATTGGTAGCAAGAAGAATATCATCCACATAAAGTAGAAGCAAAGCAACTTCATTTTTATCATGCCAAACAAAGAGGCAGTTTTGGAATTCATACGTTTTAAATTTCAATTTTTTCATTGTTTCTAAAAACCTAATATACCATCTTTTAGGAGAGACTTTTAAGCCATAGAGAGCCCGTTTCAGTCTACATACAGAATTTTTCTTTAAATTTTCATTTTCACCTAAGTATTCAGTTAAGCCATCGGGGATGGCCATGTATACCGTTTTTTCGAGTTCACCGTTTAAAAACGCAGTTTTTACATCATATTGGCACAATTCGAGATTGAATTTATTAGCTGCAATAAGTATAAAGCGCACATCTGCTAATCTTGCTACTGGAGCATACGTTTCAGAGAGATTGTACACATTTTTATCAGCAAACCCCTTTGCAACAAGTCTACTCCGGTATCGAAGGTTTCCGTTGGCTTCATATTTAATTTTGTGGACCCACCTTGATTTGATTGGTTTTATATTTTTAGATAATTTTGACTTGTGTACAATGTCCCACGTATTGCATCTAGTTAACGCATCAAATTCAGTATTGATTGCATCTATCCAATGGTCTGCATCTTTGCTATAGATGGCATCCCAGTATGTTTCTGGTACCTTGTCATTTTCCGAAAAATCCGGACCCAAGAAGTGTGCTTCCTCTGAATCACTATCTGATTCATTTTGATAAAAATCAAATTGGTCTGTCTGACCTATCCATTTTTCGGTGGTTTTACCATCAGGGGGAAGTGGCACAGACCTAACAGGATTCAGGGTAGGCTCTTCACTTCTGCTTATGGAGGTAGATGGTACAGGGTCTGTGGTAAACATGTCATTACTACATTCAGAGGTAGATGGCATAGGCTCAAAAAGGTCTGGGGTGTACAAGTCATTACTACTTTTAGAAGTAGATGGCACAGGCTCAAAAAGGTCTGGGGTGTGCACATTATTACCCATGTTAACCTTAGTTGAGTCAGCATTCACACATGCCTCCGACGAAAAGGTGCCTGATGCAGCACTTTCAAATATCCCGGGGAATGGCACGTCCTTTCCCAACCTATCACCATAAACTCTGGATTCAATAAAATCCACATGCTTGGAGCGGACTAATGTCTTCTTTTGAAAATCAAGCAAGACATAGCCCGTTTCGGTGCATTGTAGCAAATGAGCCAAATTGGCCCTTGGGCTGAATTTAGGTTTTGATTTCACATGCAAATCCAACACATAGGCCTCACAACCGAAACGCCGAAGGTACTTTAGGTCTGGCGGTTTTCCGTACAATCGTTCGTAAGGTGAAATGAAGCCATTGGATGCATTGGGTGTTCGATTATGCACATGAATAGAATGTCTCATAGCATGCCCCCAGAAATGGGCAGGCATTCCAGCCGAAATAAGATTTGCCCGAATTGCTGAAGCTAAAACAAAATTGAAGCTTTCAGCACAGCCATTGTGCTGTGGTGTGACTGGCTCACACGCTGTAAGGGAGATGTTTTCTTTGGCAAGCAAATCTTTCATTTCTCTAGTCTTATATTCTGTACCTCCATCAGTGAGTATGTGGCCTAATTTAGTGTCTGGACCTTTAATTTTCCGAATCTCCTCCAAGCAGGATGAGAGCGCCTGATGGACCTGTGTTTTGTTAGTTATCTCGTATGCCATTGCATATCGAGTTGCATCGTCTACAAAAGAAACAATATATTTCGTGCCAGACTTTGGAGAAGTTGGCTTCAATGGTCCCATCAGGTCGCTCCACACTCTATGAAATGCTATGTCTGATCTCCGTCTCTTATCGGTACACGATTTTCTTTTAGCCTTAGCCATTTTACAAGTTTGGCAATCAAGTATATCTGAACCAAACTTGATGTTTTTTAAAGTTGGAATTGATTTAGTAGCTATCTCTAAGTATTTTTTTGATGCGTGATTGAGGCGGTAATGCCACAATAGGCCAAGATTGTCACGTAAATTATAGTTTACATTTTTAGTTTTAGTAGAATCGACATTGCTAATCGGACTGGGTTCAGTATTGACCTCTGAGGTCTCTATCAAATTTGAAACCCCTTCCTCTGAACAGATCAGCCCTGTTGCTGACTTAAACCTTTTGGAGGGTGGTGCTTCAACGCCCCTGATGGATGCATTCCTAATATTACGCTTCAGAGGCGCTTGGGGTGTATTTACCATTGCACCTCTCCCTCCTAAATCCACATCCAAGTGACTAAGGGAAGATGAGCGACTCCCTCCCAAAGGTGTGAGGGACTGGGAGCTATGCCCACCCAAGGCCAATGACTGATCACCAAATACCTGATATACAGATTTCAAGATTCTATCACGCTCAGAAGGAGAAGCTTTTGGCAAGGGAAGATGAAAAGTGAGCCACCAAAACTTTCCCTGATATCTACCAGTTTTTACTAGCTGACCAGTACCAGAATCACTAAGTTCAATACTGTGGGGACCTAGAGTAACTGTCAAACCATTTTGCACTTGCTTCCGGAGTGAGAAAAGATTCTCGGTCAATTGAGGAGCATAAAGGACATTTTTCAAACACCCATAGGTGTCTGTTTCCTGATTATAGAATACTACATCCCCAAACTCGTTGATCTGCAAATCAGCATCGGAACTGCTGTTTGCACACCCAATTTTTTTCGTTTTTGACAATTTATGTATTTCTGCAAAGCAACCTGGATCGTTAACAATGTGCTCAGTGCTGCCACTATCAGCAACAAAGTGTATTGTAGGATATTTTGAAAACTTACTATCTGCTTGATAAGCCACGTCTTTGAGTGAGTCCTCCTCTGCTTCAG
This sequence comes from Adelphocoris suturalis, assembly GCA_030762985.1. NCBI lineage: Eukaryota > Metazoa > Arthropoda > Insecta > Hemiptera > Miridae > Adelphocoris > Adelphocoris suturalis. The sequence goes on from CM061043.1 coordinate 57,630,018, forward strand.
TCCCAGGGTCAGAGTCACAATCACGTCTTGCAGCATAAAACACAACGTCTGATGTGTCTGCAGGAGCTAATTCTTGCAACCAACACATTGGTTCATCATCAGGAGCACCCTCATCGTCAGTTTCCATGGTTATAGCAAGTTTTGCTTGCCCAGATTTGGCTCTTTGCTTTGAAATTTTTAGAGCATCTTTGAGAGGCACACGTCTTCTCTTAGATTTCATTGCTGTACCTTTGACAGCACCACGTTTTTGCTCTGATTTTAATTTAGACAAGCGGTTGCGTTTGGTGAAGGACGTCTCCTCCTTAGGACAATCTCGGGAGATATGACCATCATAAGAACCACAATTGAAACATTTTCGCTTCTCTCTGTGGCACACATCTGCTGAATGTCCCCAATTACCACATGTCTTGCATTGCCCCTTGTTATGTTCGGTGTTTTTGTTACTCTGAGCAGCATGACGCTTCATGTTGAAACGGTGATTTCGATTTTGACCATTATTTTTCTTGATATACATTGCTTTGTCAGGATCTGTACCCCGTGTGCGTCTGTAGATTTCAGCAAGACGTTGCTCTTCGTCAAGCAGCAAGTCTTTCAACTGTTGCACTGTTAAGCCTGGAGTTGGGGTTGACAGCTCAAGGTTTTTGATTGTGGGACAAGATTCTGAAATAGCCACAATCAAGTTGTATTTTATCTGGCTCTCACTAAGTCCTGCATTTGGACACTTCTGTATCTTTTCAACGAGGCTGTCAAACTCTGTAAAAAAGGAGAGAACTGTCTGTTTACTTGGGTCGAATCTCAGATTATTAAATTTTTCACGATAGTGGTGTTCCGAATAATTACTGATAGGCTCACACAATTTGTCCAGGCAACTCATCAGTGCTACTGGTGTTTTCGCATTCCGCACATGACGTTGATGTCTTTCTTCAAGGTTAGATAACAAGTATGATGTAACGGCACTTGCCATTATTTTACGTTCACTTTCAACATATTCCTCAATTGGTTCCACTGATTTATCAATGAGGAACAAACAGTCCCATGCCTGTAATTCGTGTCTTATTCGAGCTTTCCAAAGAGAATACTCATTATCATTGGTCAATTTATTATCACCTTTTTGGAATCTTGGTCGAATTGGTGGTCTTCTGTATGCTGTTTGAATTTGTGATGTTTGCTGGAGTTCCCTTTCATTCATCCAGGAACGTCTTTTGTCTGACACGTTTTTCATAGCAAGCTGAATGTTTACATTCTCTTGTCCTTGATCATTTGCAGTATCCGTCAATACATGATCCTCAGTACAGCCCTTGGGAGCATCTTCCCTAATAAGATCATTTTGATGTGCCACGTCTTCAAGCTGAGAATGTTTTGGAAGGAGAATCGCAGTCATCTGGTTCTGAGTATTTGGGTGCTCAACCAGGTCCTGAACGTCTTGAACCTGATCCAAGCTGGCATCAGAAATAGCTCCATCCATAACTTCAAGAAATCTGTTTACACGACTTTCATAGTCATTTCTCACGTCTTTCAGTTTTGCCTCCATTTCGTCCCTATATTTCTGCAAATTTGCTTCCAGTTCCTCTTTGAAAACACGTATATTGTTGTGGAGGACCCCCATCAATTCTCTGCGCATTATGCGCTCACGTCTTTGAGATTCCATGCGTACGTTTTCAGAGTCTGTCTGCACGTTTTGATCCATGATAGGCCCTGACACGTCTCACCACCTGTTTGCAATGAAACTACGCATTACCTTTTCGTCTGGTGGTTTTTGTACTACCTTTTTTTTTAAGCTGGGAATTTGACAAAAACAAAAAAGTACGTCATCACACATAGGTGCCTGCATCACATAACACGTCATTTTGAAAATCAGGCCACTAGCTAAACCACTTAAGTCTTTGTAAAATTTCTTAATAATTTTCGTATGTCACCACTTGGAACCATAACAATGATTTTATACTTCCATTAATCACCCTAATTAGGACTTGGTTATTTTACGTTTTCTGAGTTACTCATTTCACGTCTTAGGAATGTCTAAAATCACCATCTCAAGTATCCAGTTCCAAAATCACACGTTTTAATTAAGTAGGTACCTACCTACTTTTGTGTAACAACTTCAGTCAGTTTATTTGCTAATAAACCAAGTCGGTTTATTTTGATTAAAATAATTATTTTATAATTCTAATTAGTTATTATTTATATATAATCATCTTAATTTCACGAGAGTATGGACGTGAGGCAACCCTAGTCATAAAGCATATAGCTAGGTGGGGAAAAGCAGCATCTATCAAACCGTAGCCGCTTTCAAGCTGGAGCCAGTTGGTGTCAGGTGCTAGACCTGGCCAACTGTGACATTATGGGGAATTGCCACCTACCCTTTTTTAATAGGTAAGTACTGAATAAGGAAGGCGGTAATGAAGAATCAAGTCCTCGTTATTACCACGAATCAGAGTGTTTTGAATGATGAAATAAAATCGTCTCACGTCAATACTGTGTCCGTCTCAAGGACATAGTGGTTTACTGGAGGAGCTCGCAGGCACATAATGTACCTATCCCTTTTCGTTGCAGGTAGAGAAAAAAATATGGTTCATACGTATATAGATCACGTTTTGATTACACATGCATATATTAAACAAGTTTAGTGGGAAGGTACTCTGTAATTGCATAAAAAGGTACATTAACAATTTTATCAGGTACGTCATCACGTTTTGTTTTCGAGTTTACAAGTACTTTCACATCCACGTTTTAATAGGAAATACTAAAACTCAACACCCACTCACCTGTAGATACACGTCTTACAATAAAATGCTAAGAATTAGGGATTTAGGTATTTTTCCATTTATCAGATTTAGGTACGTCTAAACCGTTGAAACGTTCGTAGAATAGCCCCAATTAGATGGGCGTCAAGTAGGTAAACTTTTCCCAACAAAAGTTCCCTACGTAAAACACGTCTTTGGGGTCCTTTGGACGTACGTACATATAACAATATTTGCAGCCATGGACGCAAATTCTAGGTAGCCAAGCTTTCAGAAAATGCTAAGATATCATTTCCTCAACACGTCTTGAGAGTTGAAAGGCCCGTCCAAACGTTCTATCGTCACCATGGGCTTATGCATGAGGACTTTCAAGGTACCAGCGCGACATATGGTAATTATGGATAGGGAGAAGCCTCAAAAGAACCCCTACGTTTTCGTCTTTTTCATCCCCCTAACCGGCCTCAACTCTCACGTCTTAAAACGAAGTTTCACAAGTAGACATAGGCCAACTGGCCTGTTCGCCCAACTCGGAAAACGACCAAACGATTTCAACACGTCTTGAAACCAATCTGGGCACGTCTTACTACTTGGGAGAGGAAATGAAACGTCTTTCACGTCATCTTGTAGGTACGTTTAGGTGATTAAATGAAAACATCTATCCCAATTCAGCGCATTTTTTAAGCTGTAATTTCGTATGTAGCCTCTTTAGGACATTTACTTGACGATGCCCAGGGTTCGGATCAGCTGAGTGGCTCTTAGAGCTTGCATACAAACCTGCAACTAAAGACATAAAATGTTCCAATGTGTTGCAGACTCGTATGCAAGCGTTTCTGATAATTATCTTTTTGAAGCTATTGAGGTACTAAACGGTAAGTAATCTTTTAATATATGATATGTTATAATATCGTGTTATGAGCACTAGTGTTCCTCTATAATTGAATGGATACTAGATTACCTATATGATGGATAGTGATGGATAGTGATTACCTATGTTACGTAGGTGACTAACAGAAGAATTTTTGTTCATCTTCGAGGATTTGATTTAATTTTGACTGAATGGTGTAATAGTTCCGGTCCAAACGCAGGTACAGGTCGAAGGAACTGTTACTCGGAACTTTTCCAAAGATTCATTCAACGTTCCGCCCCATCTCATTCCAGATCATAACATCTTTAAGGTAGGAGCTCGCTCATTGTGCTTGTATCAATTAACTATTATTCATAACCTATCGATTTATTATATATATATATATATATATCTCTAACCATATAGCTATCCGCACCTACCCTCACCCTTCTGCAGTATCTATTTACCTATTATAGAATTATATTCAATACCTATATTGACATCAAAATTAGAGAATCCTCTCTCTTCATCCCTTTCTTGGAACGTTATGGTACCTATTGAAATTTCAGTGATTAATTTTCGTGTCTCATTTAGTAACCTAAACCACAATAAATTAATATAAATATATATTTAATAAAAATCAATCACGAAAATCACTAAGATTTTCACATGGTAGCAAGCTAAACATCCAAAAACCGCCTCCCCTAACTACGAAATATATTTATATAATTTCATCTCCTTTCGAGAACTCAAGTTGAATTCCAGTTCGAATAGAAAGTTTCCACTGCACATCTTCAGCCCATCGACTCATCCTATAATCATAACCTACACCTCCATTCGTCGTTTCATGTAAATAGACTTTGGTGAACTATCACCCCTACAAGCAGCCAATATCGAGCGATAACAGCAACAATACATTCACCCTAATATTCGTTCACCTTATGTTTCTGCTCGGAGAAAGAATGTCAAATCAGGTGCAAGAATGTCGGCTGACATTTTGACATGGATATGCTCTGGGGGGTCAACCAAGAATTTCCGTGATGCAAAATTTGTGTCACAATTTCAGTGTTTTTCACGTACAACCCAGCCGTTGCTAGGGGAATGGAACTTCCGCAGTTTTCATCGCACAGAAATCGTTCGCCACTCGTTGGAAAGCGCTTGATTTATGAGATAAATGTTCACATCTCAAGCTACCAATTTCCCCCTCCTTACGTACCTGGCTACATTCCTTAACTAAGTTGATTGGACTATAAACAATTTTAATAAGCCGGATACTATATTCTTAACGTAAAGCAATAGCATTATTTACTCCACTCCATAGGAAACTTTTCATCGTCTTGACAACAGTCGACTGTTAACAACAACTCATTGTAGTGGCTTCTCTCCACAGTTATTTTCAACATTTCTATAAGTAAACCGTTGTTTTGTTGGAATTAGTCGGGATGCGGCCCAGGGATTTGTTTAAAGTTAAAGGATTTGTTTACAACTCTCGAGGACAACCGTTATAGAATCCCCAATCAAAGACATATCCATGTAACATGGTATCTGCTTTTAAAGCAGATAGTGGAACTCGTTTACGAGTTTTTAAACACATTTGCGGTTAATAATTCTGATACTTTTCCGTTATACCCCCCCCCCCCTCCCCACCAGTCAATTTGTCTTCAACACGCCCGCCCGATGTTTTTAGGCATTCCTTCTTTCTTAGATTACATATTTAAGTACGTAGAATTGGTGACAATTTCAAGTAGTGGGGAGAAATGATATTATTACAAAAATAAGGAAAAAAAAAAATTAGGTAGACCGTGTTCTCAGAAGTTGCCGATGTCGGTGAGGATTAGTTGAAACAAATTAGCGTAGTTGTTTGATTGCCTCCACGTGGATTCGCACAACTAGAATGCACATGAATTCGCACAAATAGATCAGAATGCTATGTATAGGTTGGTGGTCTGGATGCTCGCAAGCTCGCATCTCAAAAATTCCATAACATCAAGTAGTCAGTTCCTTCAGTAAAAATACAGATTAGTTGGATATGTAGGTCAGAATGATGTGTATACTTTGGCGATATGGATGCTCGCAAGCTCGCATCTCAAAAATACACAACATTACATAACACAATCTAAGTAAGAAGTAATGCCTAGAAACATCGGGCTGGCGTGTCGAAGACAAATTGGCTGGGGGGGAGGGGTGGGGGGGGGGGGGTATAACGGAAAAGTACCATAATTATTTGGTTATAACCATAGCAATATCCAAACATCATGCTATAATGACAAATATAAAATATTTACCCCTCCTCACTTACCAGCTATTTATGAAATCACTGCTTCTACTGTGTCTTCGATATTCCGATATTACGGAGAGAAATATTCTTGTTCATGAAGATGAAACAAGATTTAGAATGGTAGGAAATCCTAAACCTGCGTTGTCTCTAACTAAATGAAAACCATCATATATATTTTGTACCGGTATTAAAAAAAATACACTGCCAAAGACTTGGCACAGAAGCTTCCTCGTGGCTTCAACGTGACTTCAGCAAGAAAATTACGTTCACGCATGCGCTGAGCTTACCGTTGATTCAATCATGATGAAACTAATAGGGGACTATCTAGGGCTAAACCCACACTACTCCTGAAAATGTCATTGAAATCCAATCCAAATTGTGGAAGTTATGGCTGTGGCAAGGAAATATCCGGATTTTCTTCAAAAAGGAAAAAGTAGGGAGAGAGAGAGAGCGAGAAAGAGAGAGAGAGAGAGAGAGAGAGAGAGAGAAATCAAAGAACATATATGGAATAGCAAATATTCAAATAGGAGGAGAAAAAATTAAAAAATTAATTCCCGGCCGGGAATATTCCCTGCAAATAAATTCCCGACATGATGCGCACAATCACTGATAGTACCGTGCGATTCGTATGGCCCCTCAAGGGACTCTACCGGGATCATCTCTGAAAATTTGAACAAAATCCGATAAAATTAACTAAGCTGTGACCGTAACAAAAACATCACTTTCGCGCATGCGCCTAGCGTACCGCTGCTGATGATCGCGAAGAATGTGATACGGGACCTCAAAAAACCTTGCCCGCATCATCCCTGAAAATCTGACCGAAATCCGTTCACAATTGCCTGAGTTATGACCGAAACAAGAAAATTTTGTTTGCGCCTGCGCAGAGTCTACCTTTGATTCGATCATGACGGAACTGATAGGAGACCATGCAAAGCTATACCCGCACGATCCCTAAAAATTTGAAGAAAATCGCATCAAAACTGTTGAAATTGCGGCTATTGCAAGGACCGTAACAAGAATATTTCGTTCACGCATGCGCAGAGCGTACCACTAATGCAATTATGATTATTGTCCTATGGAACCTCAAGGAACCTTACCCACATCATCCCTGAAAATCTGATCAAAATCCGTTCAACATTGACCAAGTTATGACCGTCAGAACGAATTCACGTAAGCGCCTGCGCAGAATCTACTGTTGATTCGATCACGATGAAGTTGATAGGGGACTATCTAAAGCTTAACTCGCACAATCCCTGAAAATTTGGTTAAAATCGGATCAAAATTGTGGAAGTTATGGCTGTTACAAGGAAATGTGGACGGAAAGACAGACAGACAGACACGGAACCAAATTTGTTCAGGAGGCTTTGAAACGCAAAATGCGAGTGGAAATTTTGATTTTGGAGCAAAAAAAAATTTTTCATTTCGAAAGTGAAAACAAAGCTTCCGCTGCCTTGCAAAATCGGATCAAAAATGAAGAAATTCTACAAACTGTTTGTCTGTCAAATCAAAATTGTAACTATGATTAGATTCATTAAGATGTTTTGCAAATGTAGACTTACCCTTATTTTCCCTGAAATCCTCCATATGCTCGTCTATTCTTTCCCTAAATTTCCTACCAGTCTGACCGCAATATTCGTAGCCACAAGAACATTTTAATTTATAAACTCCACTTTTATCCTGCACACTAATTTTATCCTTAACGGATCCTAGTAATGCTTTAAGACTATTTTTATTTTTAAAACCTACTTTATAACCTCTCGAAAATTGTGGAAGTTATGGCTGTTACAAGGAAATGTGGACGGAACATTGAATTTTCACAAAATTTGGAATTACACTGACAGACAGACAGACGACATCAGTAACAAACAATAACTGAAGACACATTAGGAACCAAATTTGTTCAGGAGGCTTTGAAACGCAAAATGCGAGTGGAAATTTTGATTTTGGAGCAAAAAAAAATACCTCCCTTTGGGCAAAAATGAAGAAATTCTACAAACTGTTTGTCTGTCAAATCAAAATTGTAACTATGATTAGATTCCTTCAGATGTTGGAAGAAAGGATTGACGAAAAAGAAGATTCTTAAATTATCACAACTTTTGAAGTCTAAAAAGCCAGTTCCTAAGACTCCATATCCTGCCCATTCTTCAAGAAAGTGGAGAACCTGTCGGATGTCACATTTTCTCCGGCAGAAGTATCTCTTCTTGAGAAAGGGTTGAAGCACAACCCATCTTTCTCCCTTGGAGCTTCAGCGATTCGGGATTTGGCATTTTCCGTCGAGGCTTCGAATGGACCATCAGCCACCAAAACACTTTGTGCTGAAGAGATTCAGTCCTCATCAAGATCACTAGGACCACCACCCGGGAAGGAGGAGACTATTGCAGCTGTTCTAAAGAAGAAGTTTGCCCAGAAAAATATTGTTGCCCTCAAAGCAGATAAAGGTAATACAACTGTCAAGATTATGTTTCGAAAACTGTAAAATTTCTAGAAGATAATAATTGTTCAAATCTCCCATCTGACCCAACTTCAAAATTTCAAAGATTAGTTCGAAAAGTTCAGAAGATAGCCTACTAAAAAATATGTACATTCCAAGTTTTGTAGAAATGAACCCTCATGCGCCCAGGTTATCCTGTCTCCCTAAAATTCATAAGGAAGGAGCGCCGATGAGACCGGTGGTGTCTTATATTGGTGCTCCTGCCTACAAATTGGCTAAAAAACTCAATATTTTATTTAGAAACAAAATCAACTTTCGGCCTCAACATACTGTACTAAATTCTTATGATTTGGTCTCCAAAATTAAGGACATTCAGATTGCTAAACTCGCCTCTTTTGATGTGGTTAGTCACTAATATCGATGTAGCTAGTGATTCACGGCTCTAAACTTAATATTTTCGAAAAGGATGAATTGTTTAATTTGATGTCTGTCTGTATGGATCAAAATTACTTTTTATTCGAGGGGCAATGCTATACACAGCCAGGGGTTGCTATGGGTTCTCCGTTATCTCCTCTGCTTGCAGATATTTACATGGATTATCTTGAAACAAATATTTACAACTTTTAACACAAATAATCTTCTCTATTGGTATAGATATGTCGATGACATCATCATTCTATGGAAGGGCACAGAAAGACAACTAAATTCTTTTCACGAAAAAATCAATAAATTAGATCCCTATATCAGAATTCGGCGGGAATGATCCCATCTCTTTAGTAAATGAGAAGCATGATTTTTCAATCTACAGAAAAGATACATATAGCGATATAACGATCCATAGTAGTTCAAATCAATTGGAGTTTATAAATTAAAATGTTCTTGTGGCTACGAATATTGCGGTCAGACTGGTAGGAAATTTAGGGAAAGAATAGACGAGCATATGGAGGATTTCAGGGAAAATAAGGGTAAGTCTACATTTGCAAAACATCTTAAGGAATCTAATCATAGTTACAATTTTGATTTGACAGACAAACAGTTTGTAGAATTTCTTCATTTTTGCCCAAAGGGAGGTATGTTGAATGTACTTGAAAAATTCGAAATTATCAAAAGTGACAGGTCTGGTAAATGTTTAAATGAGGATATACCTCAATATATTTCACCACTGATAGGTCCATTTCTGTAAACCTTGGAATTATCCCTTCACACTGTTGAAACCCTATTTAGTTATTTCCCCCCTTTCACTTCATCTGATTAGCTATAATCCCCTTTCACTTTGTATGCACTTAATTGGTTGTACCTCCTGCCCCTTTCTTTTCTCTCGACCAATGGGATTCAATCTCCCTTTCACTTTGTATGCACTTGATTGGTTGTACCTCCTGCCCCTTTCCTTTCTCTCGACCAATGGGATTCAATCTCCCTTCACCTGTCTCTATATAAGCTGTGTCCTTTCTAATGTGTCTTCAGTTATTGTTTGTTACTGATGATGGCCTAACCGTCGACTCTTTATTTTTCGTGGAAATAGACAACGTTTTTCACTAACTTCCGTTTTATAATGGGTTTCCACAACTTCGTCGCGAGTGATTTAGTTCGTAGGCATTTTGACTTTGACAAGCAATTAAATTATGTTTTTTCGTTTGTTCAAACTTGGAGCTTACATCTATTGCTGCATCAGGATGTCCTCAAACTGCTCGGCACTAATTCAAGCCACGAAACATCATAAATTTGCTTTTTCGAAATCAATTTTTTGACCCTGTATTTGACAGTTACACTTTTTGTTGTACCAGTTATTGACACCCTATGATTGACATAGCAGTTGTATTGCAATAAATAATTCCTTGTATCAACAAAACATTTTATTCCAACATTTTTCATATGAATTGAGCATTTGAACTTTGTTTTATTAATCTAAATATACAATTAATATGAGTATTTATAAAGACAAAGTTGAAAATATCACCGGAAGTTTCGTCACAAAATAGGTACAATGTTTTTTTGATACCATAGGCACAATACGATTCTAATGGTTAACTAGCAGCTTGTGAGTTGCTATATATTTATATAAATATAAAAAATAAAGAACGAATGATAAGAACGAATAGAGATCCATATTGACAGCACTGTCAATCACTGAGGGGAGCATCAGTTTGGGAACTAGTAATTGACATTTGCATTTTTACATGTAATCTTTGGTTATTTCCACACAAAAAATGATAGAATAAATGCAATCTACACAAAAAACTGGTCGAGAAAAACTATAGAAACAATCAAATTTGAAAATGTGGAGGGCATGGTGAAGCAAAAACACAAGAAACAGCACCAAAGAAATTACAACACGAGATTCTGTTGGGTAAACTTCTCCAGATTTCACCAAAGCCGCCTGAAACCTTTTCCCGCCTTTATACTTTACTGAGAAGATATTTTGCCTCAAAATTCATATGGATCAAGCCCGTAAAACACTTTTAAATGCCTTATTATAAAAACTTCTTGGTGAGACGTCAGTCACTAGGTCCCTGTCAATCACTGGTACCTCCACCCTAGAATTCTTAGTTTTTTGCGTTTTTTATCGATTTTTTAGCAAATATTAATGAAATTTAAGTATATATTCCACCATAATTTTGTGCATAAATTTAATAATGGTCCAGTTCATCGTTGATAAAAACTTTTTTGACTACGTTTCTGCTAACCGATACTAATTTAACGATTTTCAACCATTTTAGTAATTTTGAGCAAAATGAAAAAGATCTAGCATTGCCACTCGTTATGTTCGTGGGATTAGTTCTTCATTAACTTCCGTCTTTTTTTAATTATTATTTTATTGTATTAAATTTACAGTAGATTGTTGGGAAATTAGATCACATTTGTAACGGACTTAGAGCGCCCCAGAGGTGCAATGGGGCCTAAATCCGCACTCATAGAGAGAGAGGGGTGTGACAGTACCATAAGAGATACAACTCGTACTAATAGCACATGTGCTATGTTCGGAGAAGATAATTTTCCGGTTCCCGGATCCTCATCTATCGCCAATTCAACAACGTGAGAATTAACGCCTGGCGCCAAAGCGACGGACGCGTAGAGCATTCTCTTGGATCTCGCGGGAACTGTCACACTCCCCCCTAAAAAAACATACTTGATTGAAGAGCAAGTATGTAAACTAGGAATAGTCCACTGGTAGAGAACTGATGCTCACTAATAAATAGCTGCATTGGCGATTGAGGATAAAAAAGAGAAATTAAAACAGAATGGATTGTCAATAACTCTTCATATGAAGTATTCATTGGGTAATTAACCCCCAATCAAAGATTGGAACGATCGGGTATAATATAACTTTCTCAACCAGGAGACTTACAGTAGGGAGCTGCCCACTTTGGGGACTTTCGAAAATGGGAACTATACCCTGGGGAAATAACTTTCTCAACTGTGGAGACTTACAGTGGAAGGTGCACACTATGGTTCCTATATGGAACGATGCCCTGGGTTTGGGAACAATGCCCTTGGAAAAAATTAAGTATATTAAAATAATATGAGGGGGAAAATTGAGAAATTAATAGTCAAGAACCAATGAAAGTATATATGTATCCAAGGGAGTATAATGAGTCTTCCTTCTGGAATACCCGGGCCATGTTTGTTCTGGAACATTAACGCCCCAAAAATAGTAGATCGGATTACTAGGCGTCAGCCGTACATAATCCTAACCACGCTCACACTACCATGTAACGGACTTATTATGCAATAGTTCCCTAGAACCTACCGGGTGTAAGTCAAATCATTAAGAAAGTGAGGTTTCATAATTTCGTAACGTTATTTGTAACGAAATTAGATCGCCCCCAGAGGTGCAATGGGGGCCTAAATCCGCACTCATAGAGAGAGAGGGGTGTGACAGTACCATAAGAGATACAACTCGTACTAATAGCACATGTGCTATGTTCGGAGAAGATAATTTTCCGGTTCCCGGATCCGCATCTATCGCCAACCATAGCAATTCAACAACGTGGGAATGAACGCCTGGCGCCAAAGCGACGGACGCGCAGCTCATTCTCTTGGATCTCGCGGGAACTGTCACACATTGAAATGTCAAAATAATTTTTATACAAAAAAAAAACTTTCTCTTAGTAATATTGATATGCTTTTCGAACAGAATCTGGAATTCAAGAATTACTTTCACAGTTTTTTTAGAGTTTTTAATCATATATTAGTGAATCAAAGATCTTTTTTTCAACATAATTTTGTGTATACATTTTATAATGTTCTAGTTCATGGTTGAGAAACTTTTTTTGAGTAATATTCTGCTAAAAATATAAATTTATTGAATCACAGATAAGAGTTTGTTGAAACAGATCATGTTCACTATGCCTTCATTCTTGGTATTGACAATGAAAAAGTTTGGATACATTCAGCTGTTTTGCTGAAAACCTTATAAACGTCCTCATTAGCTTGGTGAATTTCGTGAAATTCATTTTTGTAAATACCGGTAAGTATTGTAATCAGTGTTGGCCATAATCTTATCGTCGAATACGAATACGGTTGTAATCGCGACAATTATTCGTTGATTCTGAGTCAACTGCGATTATATTCGTATTAGTGTAATCGTATTCGTCTGTCGGCGATTACACGAATACAACCCATAAAAATGCGTCACGGTCATCAATTTCAATAGGGCGTCCCTCCTATAGTCTGCGAAGCCTTGCTAATATTACCTAGCTTTAGAGGGACGTCCTATTGAAATAGATTTGAGACAAATAGGCTGGTTTCCAATCGTTGAATTCGCTTTAAGGACGTCCCTCTGAAACTAGGTAATATCAGCAAGGCGATTGGCCATTGGTCCTATAATGGCTAGGGAAGATGTAAATTTAGAAGAAAAGCATTGGATAAGTACCTATACCTTATTATGGGAAATTTTTGGATAAAATCGGCAAAATTATATCATTGAGAGGTTACAAAGTAGGTTTTAGAACTAAAAATAGTCTTAAAGCATTACTAGGATCCGTTAAGGACAAAATCAATGTTCAGGCTAAAAGTGGGGTTTATAAACTAAAATGTTCTTGTGGCTACAAATATTGCGGTCAAACTGGTAGCAAATTCAGGCAAAAAATAGACGAGCATTAGTAGGATTTCAGAGAAAATATGGGTAAGTCTGTCTAGAGAAACATCTTAAGGAATTCAATCATAGTTACAGTTTTGATTTGACAGATAGAAAGTTTGATGAATTTCTTCATTTTTGTCCAAAGGGAGGTATGTTGAATGTACTTGAAAAATTCGAAATTATCAAAAGTTACAGATCTGGTAAATGTTTAAATGAGGATGTACCTCAATATATTTCACCACTGATAGGTCCATTTCTATAAAGCTTGGAGTTATCCCTTCACACTGTTGAAACCATATTTAGTTATTTTTTCCCCCTTTCACTTCATCTAATCAGCTATAATCTCCCGTCACTTTGTTTGTACTTAATTGGTTGTATCTCCTGACCCTTTCCTTTCTCTTGACCAATGGGATTCAATCTCCTTTCACCTGTGACTATAAAAGCTGTGTCCTTTCTAATGTGGCTTCAGTTATTGTTTGCTACCGATGATGGCCTAACCGTCGAAATCGATTTAACATTGTAACTCTTTATTTTTCGTGGAAATTTATTTTTCACTAACTTCCGTTTTGAAATGGGTTTCCACAACTTCATCGCGAGTGATTTAGTTCGTAATCTAAATGTCCGAAAGGAACGCTTCAGTACCGTGGGTTAGTAACGATTGAAATTAGACACTCAATGGATGATTGGATTGCATTAGGACACTTATAATGCATTATTTTCCTAAGTCGTTCAAGCATTAAACAATACTATCACCGACATAAAGGGACGAGCTGAGTGAACATTTCAGCAAACTAACAGAGCAATGCAGGTATAAAACAAACCTCATTGGTTCAAACTCAGTTCCTACGGGTCCTGGGAATCGTTTAACGGGGTTCAAAATATTCTGGAAAACGCTCTTCCCATATGTTGGATGGATTCCAGATAAAATCCCTCGGCGCAGCAGACGACCCGGATAGGTTTTGGCCGCCATCCAGCTCTCCGTTACCCTCAATTATCTCCATGAGAGAGAAAGTAATAATTGCTCGGAGGGGCCGAAGAAAGAATGGTGATGCCTCCCCGACTAAGCTGAAGAGGCGCTTTTGAATAACTTTTAACCCAATTCGCTTAGTAACTTCTCATAGTCTTTTCTTTTAGAAGAAGAGAAAAAAGAAAAAAAACCTCGCAGTACTTAAACTTTTCTAATAAATGTTTGATGAGGCGGATCGTCAATGAGGCGCACTGATTTCTTCAGTAAATTATTTATCGAACTACCTATTTACCCTTTAAAAAAAAACGCTGCAAATTATTTCACAAAGGTTTATTATTTTTTCAATTGAGTATGATCGTAGTTTTAGTTGGCTTGAATACGTCATAAGGCCCGTCCAGACTCCTCCCCCTCCCCCTTCATGATCCTCTGCCAATGTTTTCATCATTCCACTAAACGTGCCAGGCGTGTGCGCGTACGTCAGTCTAACACCCAAAGTCTCGAAAAGACACTTTTCCACCTATTTTTGGCTCATAGCACCCATGGGTGTGGAGCGATCAAGCTGGCGGGAAGTTAGGACCAACTAGACCCCAAGTGGAGTCTATGTGCGAAAGAACGGATTTTTTAAGTCAATTCTATGGCCTTTTATGGTCCGAACGGCGGACGGCGGACGGACATTGCAAATTTGGATTCTACGCACTTTGAAATGTAAAATGACAAAGTTTGAGGGGGGGTTATAAAAATTGTTTGCTATACGATCACATAGGCTTATCTATTACTAGCCGCTCCGGCTCGCTACGCTCGCCTCCACGTCCAGCCGAAGGGCAAGCTCGCTTCGCTCGCAAAATGTGGCATGTAGGGAATTTTGCTCGCTTCGCTCGCAAAGTGTGGCATGTAGGGAATGTTGCTCGCTTTGCTCGCAAACGGTAGATCCCTAAGGGTAGGTTTAACGTGTGTGGGGGATGTTGCTCGCTTCGCTCGCAAACGGTAGATCTCTAAGGGTAGGTTTAACTTCTGTAGGGGATGCTGCTCGCTTCGCTCGCTTGAGGAAGTTATACTGCCCACCCAACTTGGCAGACGTTTTTTTCAGTTGGGAATTCTTACAAACAAATTAAATCTTATAAAACTACGTGGAACCACGAAAAGTTTATTCGGGGATGTTGCTCGCTTCACTCGCAAGGTATACCTGTATATGTGTAGGGGAAAACCCGTATTTATTCTGTTGAAATGGCTCTCGCTTCGCTCGCAAGGTACCTATGTGTACCTGCTCGCCTCGCAAGGTATTGCGTAGAAGTGCATATGGGAACCCTCCTATGAGTCATCGAGTCCCCTCTGGTAAGCAACGTTGTGAAACGGGCGGCCCGGCTCGATTAAAAATGTCATATTAAACGCTTCCCTCGCTTCCCTCGCTTCCGCTCGCAATTTGACCGAGTTCTCGTCACTTTTTTCGATATCTGATTTCGGATTCAGATTCGGCGGGATCAAAGCTGTATTTCGCCCGCGAAAACCGTTCCAAAAAACGTACCTTTATGGGGTATATTTTAATCGGAAAAAACGTAGTTTTTCGTCGGACTTTTCGAGAAAACACGGTCCGTACTCTCGCATTTTTTTAACGCATTTCCCGATACTTTTTTCGCGATCCGATCGCGCCGTCGTCTTCCTCGTTCAAAAACCTACGAAATCGGTATTTTTCCGGAATTTTCAACGACCGTTTGGAGGGGTAGGGGAAGCGGGGAAGTCCAAAAAGCGCATATTAACCGTTACTTCGACCCCCCTCCCGCCCTACGGCCCATGGTTCGGGTGGGATTAGAAAATTTTAAATTCGCTCGCTCCCCCTTTCGGAAAATCCCAAGAAGATCCCCCCACTCGTAGACTCCCCCCACTCAGCCGTTTGGCCGTGCATAGCATGGACAGACAGACAGACGGAGTTTCACTCTTATTAATAACTAGCCGCTCCGGCTCGCTACGCTCGCCTCCACGTCCAGCCGGGGGGCAAGCTCCCCGGACCCCCCCTTAAATTGCTCGCTTCGCTCGCAAAATGTGGCATGTAGGGAATTTTGCTCGCTTCGCTCGCAAAGTGTGGCATGTAGGGAATGTTGCTCGCTTTGCTCGCAAATGGTAGATCTCTAAGGGTAGGTTTAACTTCTGTAGGGGATGCTGCTCGCTTCGCTCGCTTGAGGAAGTTATACTGTTCACCCAACTTGGCAGACTTTTTTTCAGTTGGGAATTCTTACAAACAAATTAAATCTTATAAAACTACGTGGAACCACGAAAAGTTTAGTGTGGTATGTAGGGAATGTTGCTCGCTTCGCTCGCAAAGTGTGGCTGTATACATGCGATGTATTACAATTGAAACATGTAGGGGATGTTGCTCGCTTCGCTCGCAAATGGTAGATCCCTAAGGGTAGGTTTTACTTCTGTAGGGGATGCTGCTCGCTTCGCTCGCTTGAAGAAGTTATACTGCCCACCCAACTTGGCAGACGTTTTTTTCTGTTGGAAATTCTTACAAACAAATTAATTCTTATAAAACTACGTGGAACCACGAAAAGTTTATTAGGGAATGTTGTACTGCCCACCCAACTTGGCAGACGTTTTTTTCAGTTGGGAATTCTTACAAACAAATTAAATCTTATAAAACTACGTGGAACCACGAAAAGTTTATTCGGGGATGTTGCTCGCTTCGCTCGCAAGGTATACCTGTATATGTGTAGGACAAAGTCCGTATTTAATATTTGAAATGGCTCTCGCTTCGCTCGCAAGGTTATGCATACCCAACACACAAGGCTATGTATACCTGCTCGCCTCGCAACATTGTGACATCGAACCCTTCACGTCAATTCTTGAGCCTTCTCTCGTCCACGGCACAATAATTTTAATCGCTTTGCTCGCTTCCGCTCGCAATTTGACCGAGTTCTCGTCACTTTTTTCGATATCCGATTTCGGATTCAGATTCGGCGGACCCAAAGCTGTATTTCGCTCGCAAAAACCGTTCCGAAAAACGTACCTTTATGGGGTATATTTTAATCGGAAAAAACCAAGTTTTTCGGCGGACTTTTCGAGAAAACACGGTCCGTACTTTCGCATTTTTTTTTACGCATTTCCCGATACTTTTTTCGCGATCTGATCGCGCCGTCGTCTTTCTCGTTTCAAAACCTACGAAACCGGTATTTTTCTGGAATTTTCGACGGCCGTTTAGAGGGGTAGGGGAAGCGGGGAAGTCCAAAAAGCGCACATTAATTATTACTTCGACCCCCCTCCCGCCCTACGGCCCATGGTTCGGGTGGGATTAGAAAATTTTAAATTTGCTCGCTCCCCCTATCGGAAAATCCCAAGAAGATCCCCCCACTCGTAGACTCCCCCCACTCAGCCGTTTGGCCGTGCATAGACACGACAAACAGACAAATAAACAGACAGACAGACGGAGTTTCATTCTTATTAATAATAGAGATAGAGATTGAGAATAATAAACCAAAAGTAACGAGCAGCCCCAAAATAAGTAACAATCGTCCCCTTTACTGGAGAAGCTTTAGATCACGCATCTGTAGATTCAAACCAGAAAAACCTCGAAGTACAACATCCCCGGTAAACACATCCACCTTCATTTTTCCCCTCAGTTTATGAAATAAGTAGTAAGCTTGGTTACTAACCAAATCACATTATTACACCTCGAGCATTGTTTACAATTCATTATTAACTTTGCTCGTAGCTAAGCTGCTTTAATTTTCGGAGCCGTTCAGGCAGGTTAGGATTTTAGCATGAAATGAGATCTTTCCAACGGGTGGGTAAACCATTTTCGCTGGATAAAAACTGGCGGGGTTACATTTCCCTTTAGAAAGGAGGTAGGTACCTACCACTGTAACCAGAAGAGTGAAAGTCTTCAAACCGTTTTTTTTTTTTTTTTTTTTTTTTTTTTTTTTTTTTTTTTTTTTTTTTTTTTTGACAAGTTTTATTGCGCCAAGTGATAACAAATTATAAGCAATATAATGTGATAAATTATTATACATTTTCTTAAGATCTAATATACTTCACTTCAGAATTATTGTTCTGACAATTTATTGAGTCACTAGTCTTGACGTTCATTTTATTTCACTTAGTTCATGCGGTTTAGTTCTTTCAAGTCTTCTAAGTAGATCTTCGGTGTCAAGGAGCTGAACGACATCCTCGTTAACGTGATCTCTGAGCCTCAAAAGGTGATTGACGGCTTGTTTGCGTATAACCTCATTGACAGATTCAACTTTCAACTCATAGTGTAATATGTCGTTTCTGAAGTATCTGAATGCACCAACGCAGGTACTCAGAACATTATTCTGAAAGCGCTGAATAATGTTGCGGTTACTTTGTGCAGTGCACCCCCACAGTTGAGCACCATATGTCCAGACAGGTTTGAGGACTTGCTTGTACAATATGAGCTTATTGTGGATAGACAGTTTTGAGCGTCTTCCCATAAGCCAGTATATTTTCCTTAATTTGATAACTAGTGTAGACTTTTTCTTTTGAGCATGTGATTTCCGGCTCAGTTTGGCATCGAGTGTCATCCCAAGATATGCCTCATTGGCATAAGAAATCGCGTTGTGTCAAGGAAAGCTGGCACGTAGTTGATCCTTTTATTTGTGAAATCAACATGTACAGACTTCGCTTTATTCAATCTAATTCTACATATTTTTGTCCATTCATGGATGCGGAGGATGGAGTGATTTAATTTTGTAACTGATTCAATGTTTGTTTCTCATGTCGCCAAAATTGCAGTGTCATCTGCAAACGTGACAGTTGTATTTTCCATAGTTTCTGGTAGATGGCGAGTGTAAAGCAGGTACAATAGTGGGCCTAGTACACTGCCTTGGTCTTCAAACAATTGGTTTCGTTTTGACCAGTGTTGAAATTTGATGGTGAAACTCTCAGGGACATGAAGATACGAATAAATTCAGGCGTTTGAGATGTGACACCCAAATGGTGGAAAATTCAACAAGTGACAGTAGAATAAAAACAATCGAATGACAACAAGGTCAATAAACTAGGTCAAGGTTGAGTTCATTAATTAGGTAATAAGCGGAGGTGTGAAACTAGGTCGCAGTGATAAAGCTAATTGCTAGGTAATTGGTTAATTAAATCATTCACAGTAAGATGAAGAAGAAGAAAGGATAATATAGAGCTGAAAGTAGGGGAGGAGGAGGGAAGAACACCTTCTGTATGTACCACTTTAATTGACCAATTACCTAGCAATTAGCTTTATCACTGCGACCTAGTTTCACACCTCCGCTTACTACCTAATTCTTGATTTACTTTATTGACCTTGTTACCATACGATTGTTTTTATTCTACTAGTAAAACCCGTACATCAGTTGACCCACGACTGCCAACTAACTCCTGCACAACTGATCCCCCCAGTCGACAAGTAACCCCCGTTTAAATCCAGAAATCAAATAGGAATAAAAGCGTAGTTTATAATCATCATTGTAACGAACTTAGGACGCCCCAGCGGAGCAATGGGGGCCTAAATCCGCACTCAAAGAGAGAGAGGTGTGTGACAGTACCATACTATACTAGATAGTACAAATCGTACTAATAGCATATGTGCTATGTTCGGAGAAGATAATTTTCTGGTTGTCGGATGCTCATCTATCACCAACCACAGCAATTCAACAACTTGAGAATGGACGCCTGGCACCGAAGCGACGGACGCGCAGCGCATTCTCTTGGATCTCGCGAGAACTGTCACACATTCCACTAGAAAGGGCGAAAGAGCTGTACAATTATAACTCACTTAGATGGACGCAGCCCGCAAAACTTTAGAAAAAAAAGTTCCAGTCATGCAGCATGTTTGTAGAAACGAATTTTCTTGAATTACGTATCGTGTTATAATATGTTAAATTTTATTGAAATTTGAGCGATTTCACTAGGAAGAAATTGTTAAAAATCAAATCCTAATGCAAAAAACTCATATCTAATTAAATTTGGTGATTCGGAAAAAGATAGTGTTTTTGCAGTTTTTATAGATCATTTCAGCAAATATTAATGAAATTTAAGTACGGTTTTCAGCATAGTTTTGTGCAAAATTTTTTTAATGTCCTATTTAATCGTTGATAATATTTAGTTTTGACTAAAAATCCGCTGAACATTATAAATCATATGGTCATTTTTGGCCGTTTTTTTTTTTTTTTTTTTTTTTTTTTTTTTTTTTTTTAGCCATTTTAGTGATTTTTTGTGAAATTTTACCAATTTAAAGTGCTTAAAAATTGTTGACTAACAAACTCATCCTTTTGTTAGGAAAGCTTGATTTTTTTGGCGCAAGAACGGGATTTTATCTCAATCCTAAGGAGAGATACGGTCTGGAATGACACATATTATATACACAGGTATATAATATGAAAAAACGAAAACCTCAGGAATCGTTTCAAAATGCCTCAAAACGGATTTAAATGGAGGAAATTTTCAAAAAATTTTATTTTAAAATTTTCCGAGTCATTGCATGGTCTTATTTTTTATGAAAATTCGCTAAAATGCAAGCACGGCATATGGAAACGTAAATTACGAGTATATATATATATATATATATATATATATATATACGTAATTTGAATAGGTTTGATGGATAAGAACATAAACATCTAATAAGAGGTAGGGGAGGTGGTAATGAATGACAATAGTTACAGCTCAATAGATATTGATAACTGCCACACATGCGCTCCTCTGATGTTCACATCTACTCATAGGTACCTATATGTGTAAGAAGGGGATGAGAAGGGGACATTTTCAGATCCAAGCTGACTTTCAGAACTGCTTAATACGAGCTCGAAAAAATGCCAAGATGATCTGATGACCATCACGATTCCAAGCCCAACCAAACAGTAGATGCTTTAATTAATTGGAAAACGTAATTAATTAAAAACTGTAGGGCAGGCCCCTGACATAGCGGACAGGCTCCAGATTTCACAGTTTCCCGCACAGGAAACACCGTCCAACCATGAACCAAGTCATACTTATGGCTTGTTTAGCTAATACTGTTTCCTCATTACTGTTGGGTATAATCTTATCGTCAAATACGAATACGACTGTAATCGCGATAATTATACGTTGATTCTGAGTCAACTGCAATTATATTCGTATTTGTGTAATCGTATTCGTCTGTCGGCGATTACACGAATACAACCCATAAAATGCGTCATGGTCATCAATTTCAGTAGGTCGTCCCTCCTATAATGGTAGGCTATAATGTAATCAGGTAAGATAATGTATGTAGATATGTATGGTGTCATAATGTCCTATAATGTAATCGTTCAAGGTCATATTAGCCAATCAGGTAATTGTGGTCAAGGGGTAAAGTGACAGGCTCCCACTCTGAATCATTTCTTCATCCACCAGTTCAAACCCAGGGAGCAGCAGAATAATTTTTTCGTCAACAAGAGACTCTTTCATTTATCAACAATTTAATACTATGTATGATCCTCCAGGGTTGAACATCAGACGTTAACTGGGCTACTTTCTCCATGGCAAGATTTTCTCACCAATTTACAAAAATCAAATTTTCTTTTCTCGTAGTTTGAAGAAGGCACAAGCCGAAATATAAAAATTAGTTTCATGCTGTCAATTGTTGTTTTTCCTTAAAAATTGTTTGAATATGTACATGCTCTTGTAGAGCCATTTATATATATATATACACTGGATGCTTCTACACTCACTATCATTAGTTTGTAAACAAAACATGAGAACTGTTATGTCCATAGCTCTGCTATTCGTATAATCGCTGAGAGTTATGGTGAACAGGGGAGTGTCAGTTAAATCGAAAGCTTTCCAACGAGTGGTGATCGATTTTTCTGGATTAAAAAGAGAAGAAGGTGAACAAACGTAACAACGGAGTCGTTGTAGGTGGAAATGATCAGTAAGTTTTTGTGACAGTTTGGTCGGTCGTTTTTTGGCAAATAGGCCTCCGTAAAAACATATTCTACGTTAAATAGTAGGAAAAGCTTTTCATAATGAATTGATAATTTATATTCTCGATTATGATGCAGTAACCAGTGTTCGAACTGGCTTTATTTTAATGTATTGAACATTAATCAGTGTTTTCTACTATCCTCTTGTTTGAGAGTATTTGAATCTGGTTTATGTAGCTCACTCATTTCTAATTTACCACATTCTAGAACAACATAAGCAACATAAGGTTACCCTTGACTAGAACTGAATTTTATAATCGGAGCTCTTTTGTGCAGGCCATTAAATTGTTTTACTATGATAATATTAACCCTATGGATTTTACTAGTGTGAAACATTTTAAGAGGTTTTTACTTTCAAAATGTATTTCTTTCTCATAATAGCTATTCTGTAAATTTTAATTTTCTTCTTTTTTAAATTGATGGCATTGTACAATGCTCTACCGGCTGGATGAGTTTAGGCCCACCCAATTTACACAAGTTCATTTGAATTTTTTAACTGGCAGGCGTATGTTTATTCACAACAAGTATTTGTATTTATTTTCTTATATATTTTTTTCATATGCCAATAAATGATTCTATTCTATTCTATTCTTTGCTGCAGGTATCTCCGAACAAGGTGCAGTTCATGAAATCGCCCGTCAATTTGATCGACGTCATGGCGACGCTCAGTTTTTACACGGACGTCCTCCTCCAAGACCCCGTTGCTCGGGCCCTCGACAAGGCGGACATCTTGGAATTTTTCTCCATCGTCCGGATCCTTCGGCTTTTCAAGCTGACGAGACACTCGCCGGGTCTCAAAATCCTCATTCACACGTTCAAAGCGTCAGCGAAAGAGTTGACGCTTCTCGTGTTCTTCCTGGTTTTGGGTATCGTCGTCTTCGCGAGTCTCGTATACTACGCCGAAAGGCTGCAGGTGAGTTTTGCAAAATTACCATTAATAGAGAGTTCCTTAAGCGATAGGAAGATAGAGATAAGACGCCTTATCTTGAAAATAAAACACTACTGCGCATGTGCGGGGAGATGAGGCGCCTCAACTCCAATAAGACAAATTTATTTCACCTAAACATAAGCATATCCCGAACCAACCTATTTCATCTCTTCCTCCCTATTTCAAAGTAACCTTACACATCGATAACAGTGATATTCATTTTTTGTTGGTATTCATGATTCATGAAAATTATATTCATTTTCTTGTTCACAAATTTTCAAAATCTGCCATTGCGAAACCTTTTCCTGAATAAGAAAAGAACTAGGAAACTTGGAAATGCTGGAAACTGAACACACGGGATAGGCGGGAGAATCCCCTTGGTGGTTCAGCGTTACTTGAAGATGAGTAGCGTCACTCTAAGATGTAATGCTGGTTCGACCATTATCGTTCAGGAATTCTCTAATAACTGAAGCAATGTATTATACGGATAAGAGTGGTAATCGCTGTGCGGCAATTTCTTGCTCTGTGGGATGTTACAGTGAAACTTGGGTAATTCGAACCTCAAGGGACCAGTCAAAAACTTCGAATCAACCGAAAATTTTAATTAAAGAAGTTTTTAATAAATTATATTTTAACAAACTACAGTACGAAGTAAAGTACATACAGTAACATTGAATACTGTATTGAACAACAGAATATTGAACAATAAATTTAAAGACACTTGGAATGGTACTGTATTTAACTGCAATCATAAAAACAATCTAATGTTTTTCAAAAAAGGATGATATTTTGGCCTGTTTCCTTGAATTAAGTCTCTCGGCCATTATAAAAGATTCTAACGCATTCAAAGAGTTGAAGTATGAATCACTTACATTAAACGTACATTAACGTGGCTTTGTTTTGCTGTTTTGGGACGGTCGGCGGGCTGGAGGGGAAGGGGAGTTATCAGACTGTACGATGGCACTGATTTGCATGCATTTGGTCTAACGCAAACCTTTTGCCGAATATCGTTACCTACTAAAACGTATTTCCCGATAAATTTACAATTATTTTGAGTCGCACGCCGAAAATTCGAATTATCCAAAATAAAATTCGAATTACCCACGATTTTTTAGCATTGTTTAAATACAAAATGCTAGGGATCAAGAGAAATATTCGAATGAAATAAGATTTCTTATCAAAAAAGTTCGAATTATCGAGGTTCCACTATATTATTATTTTTGGACGTCCGATCTGCTGGTGGAGTCCTCAATCGCAGTCCGTCTAGAGATGTAGGGTAAACATGGCTCCCCTTAGAATAGCGATATTTATATTGTACCCCTTTATACCTTGTAAAATGACCGAATAATGACTCTTCTGGTTCAAATTCAGCTTGAGCTAGAAAAATGAATCTACAACGATGTATTTCTCATTATCTAGTGATAGCCTAGCTACTATAGTTCTTACTTACTTACACCCACACTGAACCGAATTTGACGAAATCATATCTAACCGGATTTTTAGTGAAATTGTCGTCGTGCAACATTTAGCCATTCCAATAGCTTCATTTTCTACGAAAACTACCTTTAAAATCACTAGCCATTTCTTTCTCTCTGCGAGAAAACCCACCTAAATCATGGATACTTTTTAGGCTGTATAGAGCTAAGTTTATGTAATATTCATGGAAGGTATTTTACAACGAAGGAAAAATTTGTAAATAGTGCCTGTAAGGGCAGGGGGGGGGGATTAAATGAATGCACCACCTGTTACGTCAAGGTAAATTTATAAACTGAACTTTAATTCAATACAGTAACGGAATGCATGGTTACCGAAACGGTAACTATACATACACGGCTAAATATACAATGCTGTGAAAAATTGAGGGATCACTGTCAAAAAAACTTTGTTTCAGATTCATGGTGGCCGGATCGTAAAATAACTGTCTACTGAAACTAAGTCTCGCTTGTCGGTAAATAGACATCTAGGAAAAGAGTTTACGAAAAATCCGAGCTCAATAGGATGATCCAATCTGAAGTAAACCCAGAACCTAAAAAATCTAATTTTCGCGTCATCAAACAAATGGTCGCCTCATTCAAGGGTTTACAAAACTTGTATATGTTATTAAAAAGCTGAGTTCATGCTGAACAAGTTGGAAAACCAAAATCTTCAAAAATGGTTCATCGTTTAAGGATTTATAGCCAAAAATTCACTGAAAAAAAGTAAGCGATTTTTGAAAAATTGTGTTCAAAATTAACGGATCACTGTGTTTTTTGCTTTTTATTGGGGTTCTGAGGGTTGAGCTGAGCAAAACATTAAAAAGTAACATAAAAAATGGACGATCAAAGTCTGAGCGGACGGTTTAAAATGAGATATACTATTTCTTGCTTTAAAAACTATCCGCACCGTCCTGCGATTGAGATAGGGCCCTCAGTCAATGACAGGATGGTGCGGATAATTTTTAAACAAGAAAAATAGTATATCTCAATTGATACCTTTCGCACAAAATTTGATCGTCTGAAAACAGCCAATTTAAAAATGGTTTGACCATTGTAAAAATCAAACGCAGGGCCAACTTCGATCTCCTTTCTGTATTTCCAACGTTCCTTTTCATCCGCCTTTTACACATAGATGGACGAAATTGAAGCTGAGCAATGAAAACTCGTAAACGAGTTCAACTATCTGCTTTACAAGCAGATGCCATGTTACATGGATATGTCTTTGATTGGGGATTTCATTACGTTTGTCCTCGAGAGTTGTAAACAAATCCTTTAACTTTGGACCGTAGGCGACGAACTGTAGGATAAAGCATTTATTTCATTATTCTTGGAGGCACAAAAAGCATAGGTACTATTCATACTATTAATTTCTCCAATACAGAGGATATTAGTTTGTTTGCACTTTGAAACAAACTAATATACTCGTCAAGCAGGCCGATTGAATTGTCACCGGTTATAGGAGAATGAGGTCAATGAGTCAATTAATGCATTCACCTTTTGTTGTAATTTCCGCTCTCGTGATTCTCGCTTACGTTCAGCAGGAGTCTTTGCCATGGTGCTATTGCTTTTCACTAAGTAGGTAACAATATTATAACCGGCTTACTTATAGAAATAGAAAATGTTGAAAATAACTGTGACACTGTGAGTGTGGAGAGAAGCCACTACAATGAGTTGTTGTTAACAGTCGACTGTTGTCAAGGGGATGAAAATAATTCCTATGGAGTGGAGTAAATGATGCTATTGCTTTACGTTAAGAATTTAAGAATATTGTAACCGGCTTATTGAAAACGGGTCATGTCTAGACTCTCCTCCAAATGTTATCAACTCCCCAAATGATGTCAACAACAAGCAGTTGACAGTTGTAAATATTAAATTTCGCCATACTGAATCATGTTGTGTCATGGCAAAATTTAGTTCCCGCCAAACGAAAATTGTTTATAGTCCAATCAACTTAGTTTAGGAATGTCGCCAGGTACGTGAGGAGGGGGTAATTGGTAGCTTGAGATGTGAACATTTATCACATAAATCAAGCGCTTTCCAACGAGTGGCGAACGATTTCTGTGCGATGAAAACTGCGGAAGTTCTATTACCCTATCAACGGCTGGGTCGTACGTGAAAATCATTAGTTTGGAAAATCGTGACATCAACTTTTGCATGACTAAAATTTTTGTTTGACCCCCCAGAGCAAAGACATATCCATGACAAAAACATTTATGTTTTTTGTGACAGTTCTACTGCCAGCAACCAACTTTTATGCCTCCAGCTCAGCTCAACCCTCAAAACCTCAATAAAAAGCAAAAAACACAGTGATCCCTTAAATTTGAACACTGTTTTTTGAAAGTCGCTTACTTTTTTCAGTGATTTTTTGCTATAAATCCTTGAATAATGAACCGTTTCTGAAGAATTTGTTTAGAAATTGTTCAACATGAACTCAGCTTTTCAATGACCTAAACGATTTTTGTAAGACCTTGAAAGAGACCAACACTTAGCTAGTAACGGATTTAGCTCACTCAGCATATAGAGATATGCTGATCCCGATCTTTGTTGTAACTGTTCCAACCTACTCCAGTTCCGCTCGTGGAACGGTTCCAAATTACCGATCCAGTTCCGCTTACCGATCCGAGCTCATAGGGTTTCTACACCCGCGCCTTCCCTTGGATCCCTAACTACTTTTCCATTTCAGTAGCAATAATGTAGGTATCTACCTACCTACCTGTAATCTTTTGACTTTGACTATGCAATCTCTTTTCCTCTGTGGGTGCAGTGGCAGAATTCTATCAAATCATGTCATTCAACAAAGCGTGGAGTGAGTGAGTTTTAAGTTTATCAGTTCCTATGATAGAAACAGAATCGATAAGTAAATAATAACTCAAATTGAAAACGGATTGGAAATCGAGGTGATACCTGGGTATTGTTGTATGAGCGAATTTTCCTATATTATTGTATCCTTTTTTGTGTACATTGAAATCTGTATCTAAAAATATTTCACTTAAAACACATTTTTGGATTTTTGATTCAGTTTTATTGATTATTTAACTTATACTATTGATGAAATTGGGGTGCATTTGTCAGCATAAATTTTGTGCACACATTTTGTTATGTTCAATTTCATAGTTGTTGAACATTTTCTTAGAAGTATTCTGCTTAACAGACAAAAAAAAAGAATATTTAACATTTACGGATGGGGGGCGGGGGAGTGTAAGGCAGTTCTTGAAAGGGTTGCATCACATCCTAGGCCGGAATGAGTTAGGTAGCCACTTACTTGGATTTCGATATTAGTCAGTTCCGATGAAAGGTAATAACGAAATCGAGAAGGAGAACGAACTCGATCACGAGTCAAAACCGGATCGGGATAGCTATGGATCGAGAACAGCTGGTTCAGATGATAACGACAAAATCGAGAAGGTGAGAAAACCTAAACCGGATCGGGAACGCTGAGGATCGAGAACTCTTTGTAAACTGAGTCGGGAAGATGAAACGCAGAACCAGAGTGACTATGACTGTATCGGGATCGTTATCTTGAGCGGCCTGGATCAGTTCCGGAGCAGTTCCACTAGGAGATTAGGTTCCACATTCCCAATCCGAGAGAATTGGCACACCTCTAGCCCTATCAAATTTTGTGAACAGATAGAATTTAGCTCACAGCCGACCGGGAAAGAGACCATCATTTCAATCGTCTGTTTATGACCCAGAGAGTCTTCCACTCAGATTTCAACCTCCTTGCGTGAACAGGAGAGAATTCAGCTCACTCAGCTGATCGAAATCGTCAAAACTAATCACGCGCGAAGAAAGGGCACGAACTGCGTGTTGGCAACCATAATAAGATTTCTGGAGCCAAACAAATCGGTTTTCCGTCCCGCTCTTCGCACAAAACAACAAATTACCGTCCATTACCTATCAATAACGCAGCCCATGCATCACTCGCAACACCCGTTGCAACCCCCCACTTGTCACGAACTTCCGCCGCTAACTAACTGCCCGTAGCGAGGAAAATAACTTTGGGTAAATGGGAAGTGAAAGGTTGTTGAAATCGCATTGACCTAGGGCAAAGGTGAGTAATGTTTTTGGGCAAGTTATCTTCAGAGCAATAACATCGGAGAGTAGGGTTGCCAGATTTTTTCGGATCATAGTATATCCTGGCTGCAACCAAGGAAAAGTAAAGTATTTCAATGAAAGTTAAAGTATACATTAAAGTTAACGTTCTCGACTTACACACTAAGGTATTTTTCCTTGTACTAAAGTATAGGTCCTGCACACAAGGTGTAGGATCAATCGACGTCTACCTACAAGTACTGATGACACAGCTAAAGAAGAAGAATAGAAGGATGATTTGGGGTTTGAGACCTAGCCTACGTTGTGCGCCAGAATTGCCGATCATTTTACGACCACTCCCGTCATAATTGGTCCAGCCGTTTATCCATCTATTGTTAACATACATAGAAACATAAATAGATAGATAGAAACACTGAGTTTTGGCATTTTATGTCTTTGCTTTGGCACATTAAAATAAAAAACTGTCACGAAAAAGTGTCCTCGAAAAAAGTTACCTACATTTTTCTTTTGATTTTCTGATGATTTCCGCTTACAGCCGAGTCGTTGCAAGGGAAACGGTACTTCGTCGTTTTTCATCCCACAAAATTCGTTGACCATTCGTTCGAAAGCTCTCGATTTATCCAACCATGTTATATGTTAAGTACTGCGAAGTGCGTGGCCAACAAGCTAAGTTATGAGCATGGTTATATGAATAATTGTGTACACTCAGGTGATCAATCTCAATCATTGATATTGTGAACATGATTGCAACCGCTCTTAATTTCTGATGATTTCATTGAGCTGGTGTTTCGATGATTTGATTCATAGCAGGTGATCCGAATATTGCGAGAACGGTTTGATTTTTGAAGCGGTGGTTAAATCATTTTAATAGGTAATTTCTACACTTTACTTTCTAGGAAGCTGTAATTTCGAATGTAGCCTCTTTAGGACATTTACCTACTTGACGATGCCCAGGGTCGGGATCAGCTGAGTGGCTCTTGGAGCTTGTATATGAGTCTGCAACACATACGAGTCTGCAACTAAAGACATAAAATGTCCCAATGTGTTGCAGACTCGTATGCAAGCGTTTCTGATTTACTGTTATCATTTGATTTTGGTGTTATATATTAAAAAATAATAAGATAAGTTAGTAACGGAATGCATAGTTACCAAAACGGTTACCATACAACCAGTAGGTAAGCATATGTAGTCAATCCTCTACAGCACGCGTACTGTATGTATAATGAGTATAAGTTATCGTTATATGAGTGTACTGTATGTATAATTATCAGTAAGTTTTTACAGCAAGCGCAATTTATTAGAATCTATCTCCCGTACGATTTAATGTCAGGGAGTTTATATTTATATGCTTTTCATCAGGTAGAAAGAATAACGACGCCGGTGGGATAATATACAGGTGCTGTTGAATCGCAACGATCCCTTCGCGTTTTCTTGAACCATAAAAACTTGTTGGTGCACGCGTAGGGAAACAAAGGCAATGTTTGTTTAGGCCTCTTGCGTATTGTATATTTCCCACCTTTCACAACCATGAGTTACCTGGTTACGTCAACATTCTTGAGTTGCAAAACGATTCATTGGCTGAGGAAAACCGACTATGATGGGTTTCCGTCAGAGGTGAAAGAGAAAAATATTAACATCGCAATCGCTATGCTGAAAGCAAGAAGGGAGATGTTTGTTTGTGATTTAGCCTGTGAACCCTAGGATGAGATGCGACACATAGGGCCTAACGTATGGCATATTCCGTCAATAGAAATTTTCAGTCAAATGAAACCTTTTTTCTATCAAATGGAACTTCGTACAAACCAAATGAAACCTTTTTCCAATCAAATGAAACCACTTTTCAACCAAATGAAACTTCTTTTCAAACAAATAAAACCTCTTTTCAAACAAATGAAACCTCATTTCATTCAAATGAAACTTTTCGGTCCACCATATTGCTGATCACCTCGACAGACTGCTCCAACTTCGTGATAACATGATAATGAAACTGCTGCCGCAGCTTCTGGACACCAGTGTTGGGCATAATCTTATCGTCGAATACAAATACGATTGTAATCGCGATAATTATTCGTTGATTCTAAGTCAACTGCGACTATATTCGTATTCGTGTAATCGTATTCGTCTGTCGGCGATTACACGAATACAACCCATAAAAATGCTTCACGGTCATCAATTTCAATAGGGCGTCCCTCCTATAATATGTGAAGCCTTGCTAATATTACCTAGCTTCAGAGGGACGTCCTTAAAGCGAATCCAACGATTGGAGCCCAGCCTATTTTTCTCGTCTATTTCTATAGGATGTCCCTCAATTTTAGATTTCCTTGATGAATTGTAGACGACACCTCTGGGTAGGGGAATATAATGGACTTAAGGATAAGGACTAAAGGATATCAGTGGATATACATCTCCTTCACGTTCCATGTTAATGTTTTATATTGTCAATTTTCTCGCACTAATAAAATGTATTACTATACAATAAAGTGTAGTACAGTTATAAAAATAAATAAATAAAAAAGAGAGAGAAATTCCAACACACAAAAGCAATTACGGAAAAAATGCCATAGGAAAAAGTCACACGGTAAAAATGGCACCAGAAAGAGTGCTGCACTTTTGCATTCACACTATTTATATATTTTAGAAAATTTTAGCTATTGCAATGGTTCGGAAAATGTTAAAATAAACATTTTTGAAAAGTGTCTTCTTTGAAATCCATTTTAGGTATTCTGAAATGATTCCTGAAGTTTGCCACATAAAATTTCATTCCAGACGATAACTCTCCTTAGGATTAAGATTAAAATTTCGTTCTTGCGCAAAAAAAAAAAAAAAAAAAAAAAAACTTTTTTGAGCACAATAACTTGGTCAAATTTCAAAAAATACCTAAAAATGATGGCTAAAAACGGCCAATAATTGTTAAATTCATAATCTTTAGGAGAATTTCAGTCGAAACAAAATTATCGACAATTAAGCAGGGCATTGAAAATTTTTTGCATAAAATTATGCCGAAAAACGTACTTAAATTTGTATTAATATTTGCTGAAAAGTCTATAAAAACTCCATAGAAATCCAAAATCTTTCTGGCGGTATCCAAAATCGAGCTGTAGATAACTTTACCCAACTCATGGTTCAACTTTTCCCTAATAGCGCATTGCGCTTCGTTTGTCAGATTCCTGACTTCAATTTCAACCTCAACAACAGGTTTAGAAAACAAAATTCCTGTAGCCCGAAAATTCCAGAATCATATGGTAGTCCTTTGGGGTGTACTATGCTTAGAATTACATTGAAACCTGGATAGTTCGATCTTCTTTAATTCGAATATTTCTCTTGTTGCCGAGCATTTGTTATTTAAACAATACTAAAAAATCGTGGATAATTCGAATTTTGTTTTGGATAATTCGAATTTTCGGCGTGCTAATTAAGGTATAAATTTTAAGCTGCGACTCAAAATAATTGTAAATTTATCGGGAAATACGTTTTAGTAACGATATTCGGCAAAAGGTTTGCGTTAGACCAAATGCATGCAAGTCAGTGCCATCGTACAGTCTGATGGAGACGGTTCGGGAGACGAGATCGCTGGATCACCAGCAGAAGCACCGGTGCCGAGTGCAGCTGACGCCATGAATCACGTACAAGAACTTAGATGTTTTTTTGAAAGCCGAATTAATGTAAGTGATTCATACTTCAACTCTTTGAACGCGTTGGAATCTTTTATAATGGCCGAGAGACTTAATTCAAGCAAACAGGCCAAAATATCATCCTTTTTTTTTTAACATTTGACTGTTTATTGTGGTTGCAGTTAAATACAGTACCATTCCAGGTGTCTTTATATTTATTGTTCAATATTCTGTTGGTCAATACAGTATTCAATGTTACTGTGGGGTGTGGGTACTTTAACTTCGTACTGTAGTTTCTTAAAATATAATTTATTATAATTTATTAAAAACTTCTTTAGGTAATTCGAATTTTTGGTTAATTAGAAGTTTTTGACTGGTCTCTTGAGGTTCGAATTATCCAAATTTCACTGTATGATGATTGTCTGAGCGGCTCAGACGCGTGATAAGCCTCCCCAAATATTCGCAGGCGGAATGAGGCAATAGAGATGTTTTGTTCTTCCCGTACGATTTTTCCCCGTTAACGCGTAGAGCAGCATCTAGGGAAAGCAACTGCAGATGCTTAACTTATAAAAATACGTATGTACACGAATAACCAAACACTATCGTCACGCTAAAGTCTCTTTAGTATTTCAATGTCAACGATTCTCTTGAATTCGAGATCGAATAGAAGAGGATTGAATTCATTTTACATTTACACTCTGCTTTGTCAGCTGTCTTCACAGGCATCGAATAGCTAGGTTCGAGTTTGAGAGACCTATGACCTAATAAAAAAAAAGGAATTCACCAACGCTCAAATCTCGTTGAATACATCGGTTCTCGTCTGGCAACGTCGGGTTAGGTTAGCACATCGATGGGTGACCGTCCGGGAGCGCTGGCGATTTCAGCATCTTTTTTATTTGTTGTGTCATCATTCAATTTTTCATGTGTCTACATCAAGTTTATTGAATCAGGCCTCGTGGAATAGTTCGTTTTGAGTGCCTTCCCTGCTTTTTACATTTTATGTCTTTACTTTGGCACATAAACAAAAAACGTTAACAAAAAGCATTAAACAAATGCGTTACGGTTGGTTTTGACATTTTATGCCTTCACTTTGGCACATAAACGAAAAAAGCGTTACGGTTGGTTTTCTGATGATTTCCGCTTACAACCGAGTCGTTGCTAGGGAAATGGTACTTCGTCGTTTTTCATTCCACGAAATTCGTTGACCATTCGTTCGAAAGCTCTCTATTTATCCAACCATATTATGTTAAATACTGCGAAGTGCGTGGCCAACAAGCTGAGTTATGAGTATGGTTATATGAATAATTGTTGACACACTCATCATCAATATCATCATTTTCAATAATTGGTATTGTGAACATGATTGCAACCGCTTGTTAATTTTTTGATGATTTCATTGATCTGGTGTTTCGATGGTTTGATTCATAGCAGGTGATCCGAATATTGCGAGAACGGTTTGATTTGTGAAGCGGTGGTTGAATAATTTGAATAGGTAATTTCTATACTTTACTCTCTAGGAAGCTGTAATTTCGTGTGTAGCCTCTTTAGGACATTTACTTGACGATGCCCAGAGTCCGGATTAGCTGAGTGGCTCTTAGAGCTTGCACACGAGTCTGCAACTAAATACATCAAGTGTCCCAATGTGTTGCAGACTTGTATGCAAGCGTTTCTGATTTTGGAATTTTTCATAATTTTAGAACTAAATTGAGATGGTAAAATCAATGAAAAACATCAAAAAGTGGCCGAAATTACCAACTTTTACGGTGCATTTTTTAGACTTGTCCCTTTTTTCATGAAAATGAGATAGTTCTCAGTAAGTGTCTGTGTCTATACAGTTATGTTGTGATAATAGAGAGTTTTTGGTGACTTCAACTTAATGTCCGCCATTACCGTAGTCTTGAGGGAGCTAATAAAGATACTAACACAAATGGAACCGGGAGAACGGTTGCCTTAATTTTGATGTCACGTTAGCAGTGGTTGGACAACGCGATTATTAAATGGTCTTTTCCATGATCTGAGTGGGCGACAAGCTCAAATTCAACAGCCAACTTACTCAGTTTGTTATTGAACTGACAACAAATTTCCTATAAAATCGTATGATAAACACAAACCTGCTCGTTGCTGAATCTTCATGTTGGCAGATACAACTTTGTTGTATGAAATGTACATACGGCTATAGCCAACTCGGCTCTCGTTTCTCCCAAACGGCTCCGGTCCATAAGAATAGAGAGTTTTTGGCGACTTCAACTTAACTTCACCCGTTACCGTAGTCTTGAGGGAGCAAACGAAGATGCTAACCCAAATGGAACCGGGAGAACGGTTGCCTTAATTTTGATGTCACGTTAAAGGTGGATGGGTAACGCGATGTTTTCCCCCCAGCTGTCTTGTTGTCTACTGGTTGACTAATCAGATTCTTCATTTCGATATGAAACGCCGATTTTCAATCCTGAATTCGAATTTCATGTTAGTTTTAATACAAATACGAGCTAATTTCTCATTTTTAGTTTTCAATTCGTAAACAGGGGATGGATAGTAAGCCTCAAGTGTGGAACACCGCGGTTTAGTTGCACTTATAGGTCATTAGTCGTTACGAACTTCATGTTTTTGGGTTTTCCGTTGGGAAAATTATCAACAAGTATGAAAAAGTACTTATCTCTATGACAATGAAACAGGATTTTACCTGACGAAATCATCAGTGGAGGCAGCACTTCATGCAATGTTCACGCGAAAATAGCTGAGAGTTCAGGTAAACTAAGAACAATACTGCGAAGAAGTAGTGTCTTAAAACTCAGTTTTCTCATTTGAAATATGTGAAATAATAATAGAAACAAGGCTCTAATCGACCAAATAGAGCCTGAGGGCAAAAGAACAGAACCTCTCGATCGAGTTGAAGGCTAGTAAAGCTGGACAGCGGAGGCGGACTTCAGATGGCACATTCGGTTTCTACGCGACTTGAAACGTGAAATAACCAAGTTTGAGTGGTGCTCAAAAACCTACCCTCTACATCAACATAATTAGTTGGTAATGAGGCATTTGAAAAGAAAAACTATTATATTTACTTCAGCAGTATTCGAGTAATTTTGAGATGAGCAGTAGGGTTACATTTACAGGAAGGTTAGGCTGGTGTCGTGTGCCTTTAGGTCCCCAAACGGGTGACGTTAAATGAGCCATTCTAACGTACGACGTTGCTAACGTCCCCTCAAGGTCACGTACTTTTGGGTACGTTAGGGTGACGTTAAGGGTACGTTAGTGGTCACCAAAAACTCTCTAATACTAAATCTCCAAACGGCTGCCGCTTTCATCAACGCAAATTCCTTCTCACTTAATACAGACTCAGGACTGCCTCGGTTGATTTTTCAGACACACTTTTCCAATGTATTCCAGTCGCGATATCTTTTTCGATAAAAATTCATCAATAACATTCCCTCCGCCACCAACTTTGGCCTAAATGAAACCTACATCCCTTCATTCTGGCAGATGGCCACGATGTGTACGCACTGCGTAATGTATGTAAAATTTGCAATCACCGACAGTTTTTTACACATGTGACTCAGCATAGAACTTTTTCCTTCCATAATCACGAACTGACTGAAGCAAATTGGCATTGCAACGGTTGGGCCCATCTCGAATGTTGTAGAGTTCAGTGTTATAAGACTTTGTATCATAACCCGGCGCTATCATTCTTTCACTACAGTTTGCCCAGGTGGGAGCCGAGTGGGAATCTCGAAACAAAGGACGGGAGCCGAGTTGGCTTGCCCGGTACATACAGATCCCTACAAAGAACAGGTTGGTGGATCCTACTTTAAAATCGGAAAAGTATCGATAACTGCATTCACTCCCAAGTAGGTGAAGAGGATAGCTGGCTTTTGGACGATGTAGGACTTTGTTCACGTAATCAAAGGAATTTGATTTGATAGTACAATTATATTTATCATAGATTCAACTTTAAATGGGAAAAGTTATTAGACGACAGTCGGAGGGAGAACCAATACTCTTAAAACTGTGATCACCTCTTTGAGTATTAATAAGATGGAGGGCTATTAGTGATGTTTCAGGCAGTCAAACCATAAGTGCTACTATCGTTTGGCTTTTGAATTGACCAGGGGCAAAATGGCCGAACACTGATCAGCTGATGCAAGATGTGATGTTAAGTTTGGTGAATGAATGGGGATTGTATACCTAGGACATATTTCTTATTTAAGATTTACATCCTAATAGTGCACCGTATATGTACACCGCTATTTAACACAATTAATATTTCATATTTTTTACACTGTGGGAATGAGTGTTGAAATGACGCCAATACACTCTAGTGGATGTTTGATGAAGGTAGATCAGCTGTTCATTGTGTGTCCAAAAAAAAAAAAAAACAAAAAAAAAAAGAAATAGGAGGCACCAAGATTTGGGCATGGGAACCAAAGTTTGAACATACTAACATCTAGACAGTTATGTCTAGCTACATAAATTAATACTAAAATGTAACAATAATAAGTAGGTCAAACAAAACTTAAATTACAATAAACTGCTTTGTCATTTGAATTTGAAAAAAGCGTGGCGGGAACGGGTCAACTGGAAAGACAACTTGACTGTAGTGGCACTTATGCCTTCAGGGAAACAGCGTTGAATTCAGAGCAATAGCCCTCCATCTTATTAATACTCAAAGGATCACCTTTGTGTCAGGTTATGATGAATTTGCGTAGGACGGGACTCCAATGGAAGAATTTTTCCCGCTCACATGTAGATAGGCCTCTTTCCCGTACACGTGTAATTCTACGCGTTGAAGCAAAAAATCGCGCGGTAGTTCCATCTTTTGGCGTAAACGGGTAGAAAATGTTTCCCGTTTTCCCCATTATCTAACAAATCTGCTGGATATCCCTCAAGATCTGCCATCACATTAGGCTCTCATCCTCCACCATTTTTAATATACGATATTGGAAACTAACTACAACCAAAATCGCATCGCAGCACACGTGTAAGCCCAAAGCTATTACCGGAAGCCAACGCTGAGAAAAAAGTGTGGAAGTAGTACTTGAAGCTTCAAGAACGACTCGAAAACATAATATGCATTTCCCACGCAGCAGGGCAAAAGACAACGGAGGATTTTCTGCAAGGTAGGATAGTTCCCGCGAGATCCAAGAGAATGCGCTGCGCGTCCGTCGCTTCGGCACCAGGCGTCCATTCTCACATTGTTGAATTGCTGTGGTTGGCGATAGATGAGGATCCGAGAACCGGAAAATCATCTTCTCCGAACATAGCACATATGCTATTAGTACGAGTTGTATCTCTTATGGTACTGTCACACCCCTCTCTCTCTCTCTATGACTGCGGATTTAGGCCCCCATTGTACCTCTGGGGGCGTCTAAGTACGTTAGAAAGGAGTGAATTCGATTATTAGTCTGCAGCACAACCATAATTTTTACTGCTTCATTCCATGACTGGTTGTTTCTCAACACGAAGAGATGTCTCAAGATAAAAATATACACGAACGATTTAATGAAATAATACGTCAATTTCATTTCTACTTATTCATCTTCTTTTTAAATTACCTTCTATAATCCACTCACCTGAGTAAATGATCTTGAGGCGTGCATGCCGCCGAAGTGTTTTTCCAAAGTGAAAGGGCTAAGATCGTCCTGTTTTAGTGGTGTTGATCATAACGATGAGATAAAATGAAATAGATAAATATAACTACCGAAAGGAGAGAAAGAAAACGTGAAAATAATCAATACAAAGAAATGCTTGCATACGAGTCTGCAACACATTGGGACATTTTAAATGTCTTAGGTACAGACTCGTATGTGTTGCAGACTCGTATGCTAGCTCTAAGAGCCACTCAGCTGATCCGGACCTTGAGAATCGTCAAGTAAATGTCCTAAAGAGGCTACACACGAAATTACCGCTTCCTAGAGAGTAAAGTATAGAAATTACCAATTCAAATGATTTAACCTCCGCTTCACAAATCTAACCATTCTCGCAATATTCTGATCACCTGCTATTAATCAAATCATTGAAACACCAGCTCAATGAAATCATCAGGAATTAACAAGCGGTTGCAATCATGTTCACGATATCAATTATTGAGAATGATCACCTGTGTGTAAACAATTATTTATATAACCGTGCTCATAACTCAGTTTGTTGGCCACGCACTTCGTAGTAGTTAATATATAATATGGTTGGATAAATCGAGAGCTTTCGAACGAATGGTCAACAAATTTTGTGAGTTGAAAAACGACGAAGTACCATTTCCCTGGCAACGACTCGGTTGTAAACGGAAATCATCAGAAAACCAAACGTAACGCTTTTAGTTAACTTTTTTTTACGCTTTTTTTAAACGCTTTTTTCGTTTATGTGCCAAAGTAAAGACATAAAATGTCAATACAGGTAGTTATACTGTCAAACTACCAAAATTGTCCCACTTTTTTTTCTTGTGACAATTTTACCTGCTCGAAAGTGCGCCATTTTTTTCGCCCACCCACGAAAGATGCACTTTGTGTTCTTCAGAGAACTGCCAGTTTGATCACAGGTCCCTCTCGTTTACGATCTCAAATTAGATTAGATTAGAATCATTTATTGGCATATGAAACAAATATATAAGAAAAGAAATAGCAGAGCCTAAAATCATCCAGCCGGTAGAGCATAGTACAATGCCATCAATTCAAAAAAGAAGAAAATTAAAATTTACAGAATAGTTATTATAAAAAAGAAATACATTTTGATAGTAAAATGTTTCACACTAGTATAATCCATAGGGTTAATATTATTATAGTAAAACAATTTAATACCCTGCACAAAAGAGCTCCGATTATAAAATTCAGTTCTAATCAAGGGTAACCTTATGTTGCTGTTGCTAGCAATTCTAGAATGTGGTAAGTTAGAAATGAGTGAGCTACATAAACCAGATTCAATTACTCTCAATCAAGAGGATAGTAGAAAACACTGCTTAATCTTCAATACTTTAAAGTTTTTATAAAGAAGCACAGTAGGATACCGCATAGGTTTACATAGTATCACTTTAATCAAAGCATTCTGGACAGTTTGCAGAGGTTTCAAGTGAGTTGTACAAGTCCCACCCCACACCACGATACCATAATATTAATAATGGAACCAGCCAAAGCCATGTAAACCGATCGCAGCAAAAACTTAGGTAAAAAATCACGAACAACTTTGAATACGTAAAGCAACTTTCTCAAACGAGTAATCAGGGAACTAATATGGTGTTTAAACTTTGAGTTATTATCTAACCACACTCCCAGATACTTACAGGTGTCAGAAAATGGTAAAATGTCACAGTTACACTTGACATCTTGCATGGAACATAAATAATCGTGAAGCCTCACTCTTTCAGTGCTGGGGTTGGGAACATTAGAAATTGAAAATTTAGGAATCGAAGTCTTTGATACATTTAGACAAAGCATATTTCTGTTCAACCACTGTTTAACCATACTCAGGTCAAAACTGGCCCTACGCAGTAAATCACCGTAATCCTTGCCCCAAAAAATCATCGATGTATCATCGGCGAACCCGAAAATATTACCCTCTGTTTTTATTTCCATTAGTTCATTGGTGTTAGTAGTGAAATTGTATCTTTCAAACTTGTATAATATTCCTGCGTTGATCTTGAACTCGAGTTTCCGTTGAGTCGGTGGGAGCTGTGAGGATGCTAAGGGTCGCCTCAGGACGAATTAACGTAGGAGTAATAGGCGCCCAGCTCGTTGATCACATCTAATTACTACTGACGAGTTTGAGGTTCACCCCCGGCGTCACATCACTTGAAACTCTCATCTGTCGTTGACGACGTTTTGCGTTAGTTTCGACGTTGACGGGCCCCAGTCTATCGAATGTGCTCCAACTGAATCAACTTCCCGTTTGATCTCACCGAATTCGACGTAACCGATCTGATCCAATGATTGATTTTGATTTTTAAATGCTTTATTAAACAATTCACATTAGTACGTTAATATCTACATAACATTATACGGCTCGAGCTATTAGGCTATAAGTATGCCGGGGTCACGGTCCTTTACCGCCAATATTAACAACAACAAATTAAACAAGCACAAGTAAGTTGATAATCAATAATTATGAGAACAAAAAAATATTAATCCAAGTTTGGAGTCTACCATCAGCATTTCCGTCAGAGGTAACTATAACATTAACCAGCAACTTGACCTACGTCCGCCAATGACTTCAACGGACGAATAAGTATTCAAAAATTCTACGAAAATTCGATAACAAAACAAACTGTTAAAAATTAAATTCATCGACCAATTCTCTTCTGTACCTCATAGCGTTTTTAACCTACCAACCTAACATCACCCAATTATTTCCATTTAGGTACTCTATAGCCATTTTTACTGTCAGAAACCTTGAACCTAAGTATGTTTTCCTGATATTGCTTAAGATAGGGCATCTAGCCAAAAAGTGAATTACGGTTTCATCTTCACCAACATTACATAGTGCACACGTATAATTCTTATTTTCTATCCACATTTTGCAATTAAGTTCTAACATTTCGCATCTAGTCCTACATATTATTCTGACTATGCCATGGCTAAGATTCTCCTGTTCCATATAGGTAGGAGAACTTAAATGCTTATAAAGTAGGTAAAGTAAATGCTTATAAAAGCGCATTTGTGGCATCATTCTTACATTTCGCAACGAATGCATTCTTCAATTTTAATCATAATTTCCCCCATTGCACTATTATACCCTCCGGATTATCCAAAACAAAAGCTTCATCATTTATTTCAGTCAGTCGCTTACATACTTTGTACCAGGATATTTTCAATTTAATCACTTCCACCGCCACAATTGTCGTGTGTCTAGTAGTAGGACTTTTCAGTATGCTTACCAGGTATTTTATGAATAAATCAAAAGTATGCAAGTACAGTTGTTCAACCCCGGACTCTAAATAAATCATATAATCTGGCGTATTCATAGGTAACGCTTCGAAAAACTTTTTTAATTTTTCAACCAAGTCATAACTTTCATACCCCCAAAACTGACTTCCATAGCATAACACGGTTCTGCTTACTGAGTTGGAAATTTTAAACTGAGCTGACATTGGAATCCGGTTATTTTCAACAAATTTTGACCACACTGTATTTAGGCCCGTCTTTATCAAACTTAACTTTTTAGCCAGATGAGGTTTCATGTCTAGCACAGGGGTCAATGAAATTCCCAACTATTCGTAAGAATTAACTACTACATAACTATTTATTTTCCATTTCTCTTTTTCGGACAATCTACCACCTCTCCTTCGAAACACTATCATTTTCGTCTTACCTAAATCGATAATCAGATGCCATCGATCCCACATCCAAGCGTGTAAGTGGAAAACACCAATGGGTGTTGCTTTCACCAGTTCTAATTTACTCGCCCCAAGACAATATGAAGTGCAAGCGTTTCCATTCGATTCAGCGTAAAAAAATACGTGGAAACCGACCCCAAACTCGTATTTTGATTGAAGGTAATTTTTCAAGAAACCCCTTGATTTCATTGAAAAAACACTGCAAATCATTAGGTACACAATGGTTTATTATTTCTGTGTTAGATAGCCCTTCTACGCAGATCATTGGTCTATAATTATTCAACCCTGTAAAATGTATGACCAAAACATGGCGCATCGTGCCTTTGAGAAGGTTTCACACTTTTACAATTCCAAGATAGCGTAATTTTACGCTTCACAGTGAATGGAGTAATGATTTGAGAAAAATGACATTAGTAGGGTACAATCTACAGCCGAACCCACAAATTCCCAGATAATGTAATCAAAATCTGATGAAAACTAGACTTCGTTCCTCGGAGATCACTTTTGCGCATGCGCGGGAGCTAATAATGATGCAATCATGTTGAAATTAATATGAAACAATTAAACCATTGTCTCCCAAATATGCACCAAATTTGAGCGGGATTGAATGACTAGGGTGTAAAATTATAATGTTTGAAAGAATTTACGTTTGCGCATTCGCAAAACTGAGTAATGATTTGAGAGGCATGAAATTAATAGTAGACCATTTACAGCCTAACCCGCACATTCACTGACATTTTCATAAAAATCAGATGAAAACTGCTTAAATTAGGCTCGTTTAAAAAGGAATACAGATTCGCGCATGCGCAAGAGCTACTAATAATAGGATTATGTTGAAATGGCAAGGGAATGCTCAAGTTAAACTCTTCCACCTAGCCTCTGAATTTGAGCGAGATCAGAGAACGGGAGTGTGAGAAAATGATGGTTGATGAAGTTTATGTTTGCGCTTGCGCCGAGTGAAGTATGGCTTTGGAAACAACGAAACTCATACCATGAAAATGACATAAGAACCTGTTGGATATTGTGGAAATTAGGCTTGTTACAAGGATTTGCGGACGTACACACACAGATAAAGAGAGAAAGACACGGAACGAAAGTTGTTCAGAGTAGTCTAAAACGTAAAATGTGATTGGAAATTTTACCACTGTAAAAAAACTACAGCCGTTAGAGTTTAGTGGAGACCACAACTTTTCAATCTCTCTATCGTAAAAACAATGCTTCCGATACCTATAAGCAGACTTGGGAGCAATTCAAAAGATGAAAGTTAGTATTAAGGTACCAATACTTCACTAATAGGTACAGCGCACGGACAATAGTTAATAAACTCGATTTCGCAACGTTATAATAAATAATTCCATTCGAACTATATCACGTGATAATTCCAATAATGGCTATTTTTACAATCCAATATTTACAAGGCAATTTTTATGTAATCGAGTATGACTATCTAGCGATATTTGATGGAATTTAAAGCTTGATCGTTTAATTCATAGATCCGCTAGCATCGCGTGATTTCTCTATCTTCTCGCGCATAGAAATACATAAGAGTATATAGAAGGTTTTTTTTCTCGATACTTGAGACATAGGAATAGCAAACTATGCAACGTGCGTTGCGGATGGTTTTAATCGATTCTTTGGGATCAAATTTATCATTGACCAGCAAAAAATTATCACTGTCACGCTTTTCAATGAACGAATGAACTTAAACTTATATTTTAAATGAAATTATTACTGAATTACTGTTTACTGCTTTTTAAATGAAAGGATGGGTTCTTTGGCCAGCACTTTTTGAGCCCATTAGATTGGTCAAATTTAGAAAAATTCGCTTAAAAAAAAAAAAAAAAAAAAAAAATCCTAAAATGTTAAAAACGGCCAAAAATTGTTAAATTTATCATTTTTAGGAGTTATTCAATCAAAACAAGATTGAAAAGAGATTAAAAACTTGTTGCACAAAAGTATGCTGTATAATGTACTTAAATTTCATTAATATTTGCTGAAAACTCTAATAACTCTACAAACAAAATCTAAAATTCCATTATCTTTTTTGAATCGCAAAATTTTATTTAATGCGAGTTTTTTGCCATAAAATTGGTTTTTAACAATTTGTGCCCAAGTTGCTCGATTTTCAATACAATTTAACGTCAATGTTATACACCTAATAAGAAAGGTGGTAATATAAGAAAATTTGCTCATACTATCATGCTGCATGACTGGAACTTTTTCAAATAGGAACCCCCATTTTTTATTGCTGATTCGAATTCTACGTCGACTTTCATGAAGAAATGACCCATCACTCGATTTTTTTAGTGAGCGTAAACGGGCTCAATTCCGCCCCAAAAGTGCGCACTTCCACTCTAAAAGTGCAAAAATTGTAAAATACTGAGTTTTTGAAGAATATTCAATTGACTTACGGTACTTACTTAATACATAATTTTTGGGTATTTTGTGTGTTGAACCTCGTAATGATGTTCGTTAATTGAAATTTGCAACACTAACTTGGGGAAAACATCGAAAATCTACAAGACTTGCTATCGAATGCCTCTAGTACCTAGGTAATTCCTCGTTCGACATACACACACGAGAAGCTCGAGGTAGAGCGCGGCCAGTGTTGAGCATAATCTTATCATCGAATACGATTGTAATCGCGATAATTAGTCGTTGATTCTGAGTCAACTGCGATTATATTCGTATTCGTCTGCCGGCGATTACACAAATACGACCCATAAAAATGCGTCACGGTCATCAATTTCAACAAGGCGTCCCTCCTATAATATGCGGAGCCTTGGTAATATTACCTAGCTTCAGAGGGACGTCCTATTGAAATAGATTTGAGACAAATAGGCTGGGCTCCAATCGTTGAATTCTCTTTAAGGGAAGACAGACGAACACGATTACACCAATACGAATATAATCGCAGTTGACTCAGAATCAACGTATAATTATCGCGATTACAGTCGTATTCGTATTCGACGATAAGATTATGCCCGACAATGAGCGCGGCACATAAACAAGGACCTTACCGAGTTGCTTTTCTTATGTTTTCTATAAGAGCAGACGTGAAGGACACGTTTTTTTTCGGTTATTTTTGTTTGTGTTTCTTTATTACAATAATGCATTAATTAATAATACAATTCTCAATTTTTTCCAGTATTGATGAGGTTGATGATGTGGGGAGCGCATCGTAGCGT
Organism: Adelphocoris suturalis; assembly: GCA_030762985.1. Lineage (NCBI taxonomy): Eukaryota > Metazoa > Arthropoda > Insecta > Hemiptera > Miridae > Adelphocoris > Adelphocoris suturalis. The sequence continues at coordinate 57,674,852 of CM061043.1, forward strand.
GCAAATGGGTGACATGGGGAAAGTTATGTGAACCAACATGTTCCTTATTCTTTAGGTCCTTCGCCCCATAGCGCTCCTAGTGGTGGACCTTGATTGTTCGAAGCCCTATTCGGTATGGAAGACATAAAGCGAGGCTTCTGGATTACCGGCCATTCTGTTCACAGCAATGTACTGCAAAACGGAATTTAGTGAAAAAACTTTGTCTATTTCCACAAAAAATTAAGAGTTACAATGTTAAATCGATTTCGACGGTTAGCACATCATCAGTAACAAACAACAACTGAAAACACATTCGAAAGGACTCAGCATTTATAGTTACAGGTGAAGGGAGATGCAATCCCATTGGTCAAGAGAAATGAAAGGGGGCAGGAGTTACAACCAATCAAGTGCAAGCAAAGTGAAGGGGGATTATAGCTAATCAGATGAAGTGAAAGGAGGGGAAGAATTACTGGTTTCAACAGTTTGAAGGGATGATTCCAAACTTTACAGAAATGGACTTATCAGTGGTGAAATATATTGAGGTATATCCTCATTTAAACATTTACCAGATCTTTCACTTTTGATAATTTCGAATTTTTCAAGTACATTCAGCATACCTCCCTTCGAACAATAATGAAGAAATTCTACAAACTGTCTATCTGTCAAATCAAAATTGTAACTATGATTGGATTCCTTAAGATGTTTCGCAACTGTAGACTTACCCTTATTTTCCTTGAAATCCTCCTGATGTTCGTCTATTCTTTCCCTGAATTTCTTACCAGTTTGACCGCAATATTCGTAGTCATAAGAACATTTTAGTTTTTAAATTCGTGCTCATTTCATCTGATTAGCTAAAATCCCCCTTCACTTTGCTTACACTTAATTGGTTGTACCTCCTGCTCCCTTTCCTTTCTCTTGACCAACGGGATTCAATCTCCCTGTAACTATAAAAGCTCTCCCTGTAATCTCCTGTAACTATAAAAGCTGGGTCCTTTCGAATGTGTCTTCAGTTATTGTTTGTTAATGATGATGGCCTAACCATCGAAATCGATTTAACATTGTAACTCTTTATTTTTCGTGGAAATAGACAACGTTTTTTCACTAACTTCCGTTTTGAAATGGGTTTTCACAACTTCGCTCCGAGTGATTTAGTTCGTAATGTACTGCAAACTGTGGATGCGTTTTTACGAATATTCTTAGTGTGTGCTGAGTATATGCAAGACAAATACTGACCAGAATGTAGTGTTGTATTGTGCATAGTTATTCTTACTACATTTGACATCACGCCACTTGACTCTGTATTTCATCCCCCTTTTTGGCATCTCTCGGAATTCTTCTTCCCAGTGAAAAGACATTTTTGACATTTTGACATTGTCATTTTGACAGTGACATTTGGGCATTTTGACATTGACATTTGGATACTTTGACATTGACATTTTTGACATTGACATTTGGACATTTGTCATTGACATTTTGATATTTGACATTGACATGTTTGACATTTTTTGACATTTTTGATTCTTAGTGTGTGCTGAGTATATGCAAGACAAATACTGACCAGAATGTAGTGTGGTATTGTGCAGAGTTATTCTTACTACAGTTGACATTACGCCACTTGACTCTGTATTTCATCCCCCTTTTTTGACATCCTCTCGGAATTCTTCATCCCAGTAAAAAGGTAATCCGGGCGAGAGCACCGCTAGCCAGAAGTCCTTCCTTACGCAGATGACTGCACCTGAAGTGGTTCACCAACTAAAGGGGGTCCGCCTGATTGCGACTCTTCCTACCCAACGAGCCCCGACCAACTTGTCCTAATCAACTTTCCACATTGGACAGCGATGTGGGGTTAAAGGTGGTGGAGGTGGGCGGGAGCTCTGCTTCTGCTACGCCTCTTCAAAAACCTTTGCGGAAATTGGGCTTTACTGGGGCCTCAAATAGAAACGTGGGCTCGGGCTGGAAACCCAAATTAGTTCTCAAACTCGGTGGTTCTTTCGACTTTAAACCTTAGCCCCAGAAGGGATGTACGGATACCTACCTAATTAAATTAACTCAATTTTCCAACAGAGTACTTGTAAAGAAAAAATCCTTGAAGTCCCGGATTTCATATTTCCTACCAATTTTTCAATCATTTTCAATTTCACGATCTGGATTTCTAGGAGAGGGTTGAGCTAAACAGTGTAAAATATAGGTAATACTCTGAACTAGCCGGCAACCCGTGCGTTGCACGGACCCACGTGTACGGGTTAGTCAGTGCTTAGACCGCTGAAAATACTGGAACGAGCCAACGTTTCCAGTTGATTATGTTGAACTTGTTAATATATTAACTAGTTTTGTATGCGTGTTACTAAATAAATGTTCTCACTTCTTGCGTTGATCGCATTGACACGGCATTATATTATTGTAGGATAATAATATTTAATAGAAATAACTATATCCCGACGTATTCGTAACTAGGGAGGCTATATACCGAATTACAGCATAGAAAGTAGCAAAATTAATAGGATAGAGTGTAGTTTAAGGAGCCACGGCTGTTTCCAGCTCTTGACATCGTAAAGTAGAGGTTCTATTGGGGCTACTTATTTAAATATCGTTATACTGAGATCAGGGGGACTAGTAAAATGTAGATGTTTTAATTAATTGCATTAATTTTTCCTCTGCAGGTGAATATTGATGTCAACCTTTGGATCTGCAATTTAAAATGAACCTCCTTTGTAATATCAAGAATAATTTCAATATAAGTGCACACTGATCAGCTGTGGGGCTTCTGAGCCTAATTCGTTTTTAATTGACTTATGATGCTGAAACTTGAAATGTAGCTCCTTTTTGAATATCTGGAATACAATTACAAAGTATGGAGGGACTCCGAGGCTAAATTTCCTAATCAACCCACGGTGTTGTTATTTAGATGTAGCTCCTCCACGGTAACAATTACGAGGTACGAAGGCGCACTGATCAACTTACCTATCGACCTTTTTTCAAACAGTTTTACTGTGAAGCGTAAAATTGCGGGGTCTTGGAACTGTAAAAGTGTTTACTCTTCTCGGAGTCGCGATGCGCCATGTTCTGATCATATATTACATATGGGGTTTAATAATAAATTACATTAGCCTTTAATCTGCGTAGAAGGGCTACCTAACACAGAAATAATTAACCATTGTGAAATAATTTGCAGCTTTTTTCTCTCTATTATTTGACTCGCGTTTCACTACAAACAATACTGTATTGTATTGTAGTATTATCATATTATTATTAAATATTATTATTATTCCCAATTTTGTACATTTTCGTAGTTTGTACATTCATAGTACCTAGTAGGTATATCCACCTATGAATTTATATGATTCTCCTTCTACTCATTCCTTTTTATGGCTTGTATCATGGACAGTAACTTCATAAAAACCGGTGAAAAAGTTCGCAAAGCATAGAGGATTTGTTTCACAAGTAAATCAAGGTTTTGACCGATTTTTTTTTTTTTTTTTTTTTTCTTTTTTTTGGCCCTCACACATTCAGACTACCAAACTAGACACATCATTCTGACCTATAAGTCCAACTAATCTGAATTCTCACTATAGGATTGTCTACTTGATATTATGTATTTTTGAGATAGGAGTATTCAGACCACCAAACTATATTCATCATTCTGACCTATACCTATGTCGCACTAATCAAAATTTTGACATTTTAAATCTTTACTTTGGCACATGCGTTACGGATGGTTTTCTGATGATTTCCGCTTACAACCGAGTCGTTGCTAGGGAAATGGTACTTCGTTGTTTTTCATCCCACAAAATTCGTTGACCATTCGTTCGAAAGCTCTCGATTTATCCAACCATGATAGAGAGTTTTTGTTCTTCCCGTAAGATTTTCTCCCGTTGACGCGTAGAGCAGCGTCTAGAGCAAGCAGCTGGAGATGCTAGCTCTTCACCTGATTTTTTCGCGTATTTTTACACGTATACGCGAAAAACCAAACGCTAACGTCACGCTAACGTGAAAACGAAGTTCGTTCACTTAAACTACATTTCATTTAAATAATTAATTTCTTTATAATTATTTATAAATACATGAATTATGAATAAATTTATAGCTTACTTTAAATGAATGAATTTTGTAGCGGAGCACTTCACTTTAACCTCTCGGCTTGTTGACCGAACCACACTGTGGTTATGTTTGCTGGTAACTGCGCAACTGCGGTTACCTTGGTCCCACTGTTGTTACCTTTTCGTCAGGCTATGATGACTACCCGTAGGCCGAGATTCCAACGAATGCATTTTCCCGCGCACGTGTAGATAGACCTTTTCCCCGTACACGCGTAGTTCTACACGTTGACGTGAAGATTCGCGCATGCGCAGTTGGTATTTCAGTCTTTTCCCATACACGGGTAGAAAATTACGGGAAGAACAAAAACTCTCTATTATGTTAACAACTGCGAAGTGCGTGGCCAACAAGTTGAGTAATGAGCATGGTTATATGAATGATAATTGTTTACACACTGGTGATCGTTCTCAATAATTGATATTGTGAACATGATTGCAACCGCTTTTTAATATCCGATGATTTCATTGAGCTGATGTTTCGATGATTTGATTCATAGCAGGTGATTCGAATATTGCGAGTACGGTTTGATTTGTGAAGCGGTCGTTAAATCATTCCAATAGGTAATTTCTATACTTTTCACTCTAGGAAGCTGTAATTTCGTATGTAGCCTCTTTACGACATTTACTTGACGATGCCCAGGGTCCGGATCAGATGACTGGCTCTTAGAGCTTGCATACGAGTCTGCAACTAAAGACATAAAATGTCCCAATGTTTTGCAGACTCATATGCAAGCGTTCCGATGTGATTATCGAATTTTGCTTAGATTAGTAGTATAGATGCTCCCTTCGCTCACATCTCGAAAATACATAAAATCAAGTAGTCAATCCCTTAGTTAAAATTTAGATTAGTTGGACATGTAGATTAGATTATATACTGGTTTGGCTAGTTGAAAATTGTTTTGACGAATTTGGGTTTTACTGCGGGATTGACTTCTTGTTGCTGTGTATTTTCTAGATGCCAGCTTTCCAACTCATCGAATTTTCCTAACCCTGGCATCCTCTTGACAGTATTACATCTTAGACTCTTTTATTAGTTCGTTTAGTAAGTAACCTTTGTAATAGTAATCTAATGATTATAATGTTTTTACTTCACCCTTGATTATATTTATATATTTGTCTGACTTTTGTATAGCCTGTTGGCTGATTACAAATAAAACATATTTTATTCTATTCTAATTCACTGTCACGTGTTTGGCGGGGGAATGTGTTTAGAGCCTACAATCTGGGGTGGATCCTACGAGTGTGTTTGGGAGTCATCGGCAAAACTACTGCCCCCAAAGGGCTTGACGACGCGGCAATATTTCAAGGTGCCGATCTGACCGAGTAAATTGGGGACGGGAGGCTTCATACTGGGGGGAAAAAAGCTCGGGAAGGTTGTAAATATTGATTTCACGCTTGAAATACGAGGCAAGTGGTTAAAGGGAGAAGAGGGGAAGGTCTACACCTGGGAGATTGTGAGGGGGAGGAAAGAGTTTCAGAGATACAAAATAACATGACAAACCAGATAGCTTTTCTGTGTAGGTGAAGCGGTATTGAGAAGGGTCAGGGGAAGAAGGGCGAGGACTCAAGCGGATGCCACTGGCCTGAAATTATGGAAACCCTACGTCAATAGTGTTGTTACCCATATCTTTCTTAGCGTTGACGTTTTCGTTATATCTCATGGTTCGGATATTTTTTGGGCAATAGGTAAGGGTTTCATGTAATGCAGACCTATCCCAAAGTTGAATTTATTTCGTGTAGTTGAAAAAAATATGCATGTATAATAGTAAAAATGAAAGGAGCTCCTTCTAGATTTATATCTCTTATTTTAAACTTATATATTTCTTATTATAGATTTGATATGGAATGTTCTGACCTTGAGTGTTTGTCGATATATGTGAAATGAGGTCCTGCCGTTGTCTGCTGCTGATTAGAAAGATAAGGAGAAGCCAGCATTCCCTTTCCAGCTGAGTCGAACGTGTCCAAGCTCTGGAAATTTCAACTTGATGATCCTTGAGCAGATGAACAATGAGTGAGGCTGCTTCTGAAGCCTCAAGCTGAATAATAAAATAAAATAAATTAATTTCTGGAGCAAGAGGTAGATGAGAAGCTGCTGGCTGAATGTCGAAATTACTCACATTGGAGATGAGATTTGCCCAGGATGCTGATGACCTGATGCAAAAAGTAGGAAAATGGCTTCGTTCGCAAATAATGATTTTCTTGGAGCAAAATGACGCAGGATCGTTATCGTCGGCGAGGAGGAACTGCTGGCTGGAGTTGAGATTCGTCTGGACCGACGGAGTCCCAACTACACTTTCACTCGCGGCATAAACAAATCGGAGTCCATTTAAACTAAATACTTATCTATACCTTATATATAACTTATCAATAGATCCGGGAGACCGGACAGATATGTATATGATCTTTTCGTTGTCTAATTCAAAAATAGGACCGAAACATGAGGCTGGAAGCCCGAGACACTAGACACACCAATTCCTCATTGCTGGATCTTGTATGTACCAATCTAGAACCAATAGAGAAAGAGATTATCGACCCACAATTATATGTTTTCAATGTTTAGCTCTGTATGCTTGCCAACAGTGTTTTTTCAAAGTTTTTTCAATTTTTTTTTTTTTTTTTTTTTTTTTTTTTCAATTTTAGCCTCTAGTTTTTTTAGTCCTATTCATGTGCCAACCGTTGTAAGCCTCAACTGCAACCATTTCCTGTTTTGTTATGACAGTTGACTCTAAATCCATGACCGTGTCCTAGATTTTGAGCCTTGGCGTATGAGTTGCGATCTTGCAACCTGAATTATTATGAATGAATTATTGTGATCAGTAAGTTGTGGACTTAATTTCATCTTCGATTTATGTTAGAACGTAAAGAACGGTATCTTTGTCCAACCGAAACCTCAATAAACCTCGTCCCATATTAGTAGGTGATCTACACTGGGCCTTACTATATAGGTCTTCTTTTCCATTCAACGAATTATACTATGATAGAATCTTCGCCGTTGCTGCTGTTTGAAGGCAAATCCCCAAAAATATCCATTGGAAGTTACAAAAATGAAGACAATCAAACTTGAGATTCAAATACGATTTTTTTTTTTTTTTTTTTTTGTAAATTAATAAACTTGTTCGAGGTTAGAAAGGTCTAAATATCTCATTAACCTCCAGTTATAATTTTTATCCAGCCGTCCAAGAACCAGATAAATCGAAACGCCAGATAGGTTTAACTAGGGATAGATAAACACCCCCTATTGTGTTATCTAGAGGATAACGCTATCCTTCAGATAAATCCCTTTCAATCATTGGATGTATGAGATTGATAAACCGGCCCTAAAGCTATTTTCTTTTCACTTGATGCGTTTCATTTCACACAGAGTGTTGGTCCAAAATCAGGTAAGACGCCTGGTACTTGCTTCACTCTTACCAGTACTGAAACTTTTTTGTCCTCTCAGTATTAAGTCTTTCTTTCGGTTAGATGTCTAGCTACATCAGAAACGGTCATCTTCAGTGACAGCGATAAGAGAGAGGTAGAAAGTCAGAACCATTAGGAGCAAGGCACCTTCTATGACCTCATAAGGAGAGGGATAATGAAGAGGGGCTTACGATTAGAATCAATAAACATAATATTATAAATATAAATATTTAAATGTATTATAATTAAGAAATCACTACTTATAATAGTATTTCAGGATATGAAAAAGACGCGTTGAGTATGAAATGGGAGGACGTTATTAGCAACATGGAGTTTCGCAGGAACTGGTAGGACAAGAGGATCGGCCACGAAAATGGAAGTGCGAGAAGTAATCTGGATTTAGGAGCAGGAAGTTTGTCAGAAAGGAGAGGGTTGGAGATTAATTCTAGGTCAGAAGGGTCATATACCATACGACCCTTTCCCGTAGCCTATGTATAGGGCTCTCGTTGACAAGCATGATTCTAGACAAATCGTCACCCTTTCACAAGGCTTAACCTATCAGTGGGGCAGACGACTGATAACAGATGGAATCTGTCAACAGAGGAAAACTATTTCAGACCAAAATTATGGAAATGAGGTTATTAAATTTCCGCTGTATGTACTAAATGTCGTTGCCCGATTTCCCGTTTTACAAATTTTTAAACGAATACAAATTTTCATAATCGAAATCATGTCCGTCAACCTGTGGGGGAACGTGGGGTTCTCTCGAAAGAAAGCGGTGCCCTTAGCTGAAGACAGAAAAGCCTGGAAGTCCCGCTGCGAAACTCGACACCGCAGGATGCCATACGACAAGACAAAACGAGACAAAATCTGAGCACCTTTACAAAAGGATCTGACGTACATAGCCATTTCACAAGAACTAGAAATAAATTATGCCCACCAACTGTTCGTCTGACTACTTCGCTGCTTGGTAGCCCTGATCAAGTGGGGCCTCGCCTGTTAGACCAATTTCCGGCTTCTATGAAATCACTTCCAAGTAAGGCCTTCAAGAAGAATGTTAAGAATCTATTAATACAAGCTGAACTTTATTGTGTGAACGACTTTTTTTAAATGTCCTTTTAAGGCAATATCATCGATGGCCATTATACCTACCATTTTATGATTCAATTTATTTATTTATTTATGTGTTTATTGTGTCGATTTTCTTGTCAGATAATAAATAAATCTAAATCTAAATCCACGCCCACTAAAATTTAAATTTTGCAAAAGGCAGCACATCAGAATTTAAAAAAAAGGGCAGAGCATAGATTAACACAAAGCGATAAAGGCCAGAGAGGTCCAGCTAGGTGAAAGAAGACGGTGAGAGCAACAGGAAAAAATGCAGGAAAAAAGAAAGAAAAACCTTTTGAACAGAAATGGAGAAGAGGGTGGCGGGAACGCGGGCGGATGGTCTATCGGTATGCTCCAAAGTGCCTCAGTCTTTTCCAATTTATTTGGACGTATCGACGCGACTAGAAGGGGACAAGGTGGGGATGGGGGGGCTTTGTATCCCTTTTGGGGTGAAAAACGGCTCTCGAAGCCCGAACCAGCTTTTTGGGGTCATTCGGGAAGACTTTGCGGACACAACGTTCATCCGAATACCATCCCAGCAGTTTTTTTCTTTCTTTTTTTTTCGTTTGTAACGCCAGCAATTAAGTCGTATATCACGAAAGGGAATCAGGCGTGGGGGAAATGGCTAGTTGTTGTGCGATGGTCACTGTCTTACTGTCCGTCTGATCAGAATGGGGGTCCCATCTGCGGTGATGAACTGGTCAAAGTGAGCATTTCGACTGTCCATTCTCTGATATACCACAGCGAACGAAATTGTTGGAGAAAGAGAGTATCGACCCACACTATGTGTGTTGTCAAATTATCAGGATAAGTTCAAAAACGAATAAAAGTCCTTATCGCCGAGCTTTCGGTTTTTATAAAACCTTCTTCAGGGCCTATAACCATCAGAATAAAAACTATCAGTCTCAGCAAAAAAAAAAATAAATAAATAAATCAATAACAATAGCACAGAATGAACTCAAAGAAAATATATATATCAGGCCAACATAAAATAAAATAATAACAACAACTACTACTACTTAATTGAGTCCATAGATAGGTAACTTACTCAAGGATCTTTTACGGTGTCAAAATGTAGGACACGGTCATGGATTTAAAGTAAATTGTCATAACTAAAAAATAACAAGATACAACAATATAACAACAACATCCAGCATGCTCAAATAAAATCATGTGAACAACTATCATGGAAACATTTCTATACATACCAAAACAAGAAATGGTTGCAGTTAAGCTGACAACGGTTGGCACATGAAATTGTTGGGTTGGAGAATATCTGCTAAAGGGCGAAAACTGTACGCATTAGTTGACGCAGCACCACTTTGGCTGAGGAAGCTGACAAACCAGGTTCCTCTAGTAATTTGTGCTTCTGTGGTTTTGAAAATGATTTTTCCACCTCAAAAGTTATCAGATGCTTCCTAAATAGACGAGGAAGCTATTAATTCAAGATGTTAAAAAAATTCTGCAATTGTTTCAAAAAGTTTTATTATTCCGGTATTAGATAATAAATATTCTATATAGATAGATAGATAATAGATAGATCTATTATGTGCAGGTGATTCATAAACTCTACGGTGTATCACTACCCAAGTTTAGCTTTGTAGAAGTAGGCATCCACTAAAGGAAAATTGATGGAATAAAATAAGATACTTAGGGCCTCTTTCATTGAGTGAATAAAAAATCAGCGGTAACACAATTTTATGTTGTTTGGTCCTATTCTAACATTAATATATATATATATATATATATATATATATATATATATATACATACATTAAATTAGGCTATAATTAATTTTTGGATAAAGCACAACACAAACTTGACAAAGTCAAATCAAGAAGTGAGTTTTTATCGACAACCCACAAAAATACTCAATTAATATTTCCAAATGTAACTGTAACTACTCATGCTTCACAACACCATAGTCTCCTTCCTTTTGTTTAGCAGATGTGGAAGGGGCCAATTTATCCGCATGTACAATAAACAGCTTCCTTCCAGGGGTGCTAATCACATCAGAAATAGCCTTCTGAATCCGACAAGGTCCCATCCATGGTGACTGCATTTAGGTCGCAAGTACCAGACATCACCCCCTACCTTATAACGAGGCTTCTCTGTTCATACATCATAGAGCTGCTTGAGTGTATCTGAGGCCTGTAACAATCGTTTTCAAGCAACCTCGTGTACCTGCAATAACTGCACCTTCAACATTTGAGCGTATGCTGTCTGTGGTGTTACCCCAGGAGAAGAGCCTACTAAGAGATGCAGTGGAAGCACCAATTCCCGACCCATAGCCAACCGTGCCTGAGAAAATCCAATTGCAGAATGATCTGTGGCTCGATACGCCAGCAAGACACAAGGAAGCATAAATCCCAGTTGGAGCTGTTCACTTTGGCTAACGCAGCCCACAATGTAGATACGCCCTGGTGTTGTGCATGTCTAAAAGAGAAGTGACTTCTTTGAACACAGCAGACTCAAAATTCGTTCCTTGATCGGAGTGAATCTCCCTTGGCACTCCAAAGCGAAAAATCACATTTTCCACGAGTCTTTGAGCCTCTGTTTCTACCCGAATGTCTGGAATAGAGTCTGAGTGAGCACCTAAGTGTATCGATAAAGGAACTCGTGCATTCAGCGAGATTTGTGGACGTGATTTGAGGGCGGCCCTGAGAGCGCACTAAGTTTGCAACCCAAATGCACACTCTATGAGATTCGTAAACAAAAAACTTGAAATGAGTGTCACCCTCAGCTCAACAGTGCAATATCCTGAGTGACGGCAGGAGCTCACTTGAATACGTCAACTGATAACTTTATTATTTTTTTCACGCAGGTATAGGTACTGGTAATTCCTATAGTAGAGCATACGTCGCTTATTTTGATCGAGTTTAATCAAAAACAGGCACATGAGTGTAGGTAGGTACTTAAACGGTAGTTAGGAACATGTTTCATGTGACCAACAGATCCCGGAATGTTATACAATCAACAACGAAACATTTAGCAAAGTATTCCTATTCGGGAAAGATACAGTCATGGACAACTACGAACCTGAAGGAGCCTAAAATCGATTCGAATTCTAGGAGCCTAGAATCGAAGTCGCTCTTCGATTTTATGCGATCTTCAATTACCAAGTTTGTAGTACATGATTTTCCGATTCATCTTGGTTCGTGGAATGAGTTATTGGTAGGTTTTCATCATTCATCAGGATAGTACAATCAATGAGAATTCCAAGAAAATTTGATTGCTTGCAGCTTTCCCAAAACCTCACGTCTTCTTTTTGTCCAACAGTCTCATTAAATTTGATGATGGACTTGGAAGTCGTGAGGGTGCTAATAACTTTCATATTATTCATCAATCCTAACATCCTTTTGAATTTGAGTCGTCGAGGTAACGCTGGATTACAGAAATAATCAAATTGGTAAACTCACAGCTTTCCGGCGTTGATTAGGCTAATTAAAAAAAATAAAATAAACGAAGCTAATGAAGTATCCTTACGTCTGCAGACAACATTCAAAAAATGTTTTTATGAATATACTCGTCATGGAATTGAGTTAGACTGTATAAATGAACGATTCACTTATAAATACGGAATTCCTACACTTTTGAGCAGCCTTTTTTCAAGTGTTTGCTTTGAGTGCTGAGTTTATTTAATGTTGAAAGTTCATTTGTAAGGTATTCCATTGCATGAAAAATGGTTGTTCACGAAGGTTTAGTATTTCTGTATTTGGTAGCCCTTCTACGCAAATCACTGGTATATAATTATTATTAACTAGCTGGTTCACCCGTGTGTTGCACAGGTTGACTTGAACATTAACAAATAGCCTGTGACCTAAGTTGAAGTAATTCTGATAGATTCGCCCACTCAGATCCCCAGTTGGTTCACTGACGTTCAAAACGCTTTAACATCCTCCCCCACTCCCCTCCCCACTGGGTCAGATTTCAAACATTTGAAAAAAAGTAGTCTTTGACTTGAATTAGAGTCATCCAAACATATTCGACAATCAAATCCCCAGTTCTTTCAGTTATGACAAAGATACCCCATTTCCTCCCCCCCCCTCCCCTTCCCCTAAAACACCCCTATAATGGGTTGGATTTGAAAATTTTCAAGTTGCCTGTGAATTAAGTTGGACTGTCCCAAACATATTTGGCAACTCAGATACCCAGTTCGTTCAATGACGTTCAAAACGATTTAACTCCCCAACCCCCCTCCTTTCAGATCAGGGTGAAGATTTGAAAATTTGGAAAAAGTAATCTGACCTGAATTGGAGTAATCGAAACATACTCGACAATCAAATCCCCAGTTTCTTCAGTGACGACACAGACACCCCATTCCCCCCTCCTCCCCTAAAACACCCCCTATGGGGCATGTTTGAAATGTTAAACCTTTCAAACCTTCTCTGGACTTCCACAAATAATTTAAGACCAAAAAAAAATCGGTCTAGCGGTTCTCGAGTTTTAGCGAGACTAACGAACAGCAATTGATTTTTATATATACATATAGATTATTATTATTAAGTACCTATATAAGTATGTTATAAATTATCAAAACCTGGGTGCATCGCGCCTCCCAGAAGGGTTCACAACATTACAGTTCCAGGAGCCCAAAATTTTATGCTTTATGGTAAATGTCGAAAAGATTTTAAAAAATGTCAAAACAACGAAAAAAATAAGGCAGGTCGAAAAGGAAAGAAACTAGTAGCAGAGGCCTCTCAGCTGATCAGTTCGCCTTCGTACCTCGTATATGTTTTTAGCTGTCCCTAAAGAGCTCCATCTAAATTTTAGCACCGCGTGTCGATTAGGAAAAAATTAGCCTCAGAGGTTCTGAAGCTGATCTGATTCCCTCCATACTTTGTGATTTATTGTATTCTAGATGCCCGAATAGAGCTAAATTTCAGGTTTCACCTTCTTAAGTCGATTAAGGAACAAATTAGGCTTAGAGAACCCTCATATGATCAGTGTGCGCTGATATTGAATTCTAGAAATCACAAAGGAGCTCTATTTCAAATCGCAGATCTGTAGGAATCTCTGGACGGCGGATGGATGGAGTTTGTCATTTATTTATTAACTTATTTTATTTTATTTTAGCAGGGGGAGATGTTTTATACCCCCCCCCCCCCCACACACACACACACACACCCTGGAGATGTTTTCATATGTGTATCAAGAGTGATCAAAATCCGTGTTATCAATTTTTTTTTTTTTTTTTTTTAAATAATAAAGCCGTTCATTAACAAGAGATTATTTGTGGGACAAAACAAAATATAAAGTATTTGCTACTTACAAAATAATATAACTGAAAGAAAAGGAAATACAATTTAAGGCAATTACTGATCTCCATAATTTGAAGAAATTGTCCGGAGATCTGGAGTTGCGTACAAAATAAAATAAAATGCTAAATCAAACCATCTCTAAGGAACAAAAAGAAATCGAAAATACAAAATTCATATAGAAATCAACAAATAATATCATAAATAACACATCATATTTTTATTAATAAAGGAGGTTTAGTAATGAAATTTCATAACCCAAACCAGTAGAATAATGCTGCATCAAATAATCATCTATAATAGTTTTAAATTTCTTTAAATTTTCAATGTGTTTCATATGAGGAGGAAATTCCATGAAAAGTCTAGGGCCTAAATATGGTCACTGCCTCATATAAAAGTCACATTTAGGGTGAGGGATTGGTATCACGATGCTAGAATGCAGACGAGTTACACCATGTAATCGGGGGACAGAGAAAAAGTCATGACTAAAATAGTATTGGAGTAATTCGGAAACATAAATGAGTCGTGGGGGTAAAATATTAAGTTTTAAAAATAATGGTTAACAGTTAACCATTAGTTACTATGGCTTTGATACCCGGACCGGAAAATAAGGCGCAATACTGATTTTACTGCAACCTCAACCAAATTAAAAGATGACTGGTAAGCCCCGCCCCACATAGGGATGCAGTAAGTCAGAACTGAGTACACAAACGCATGGAATATCATTTTTAATATAGAAAATTTTTAAATACAACACTTGTTTTCAAATTCGGTAGATATCAAATAATTTGGGGAGGGGGAGATTGGCTGAGTAATCTTCGTGGTAAACTCTGAGTTATCATTAACCAACAAACTCAGAGCTCCCGGCAGAGAGCGGGGGATGGCCAACGAGTTGTCGTAGTTAGTAGTTACTGCAGTTTGGTTAGGACTAGCAGGAACGGCGATGGTTGGAAGTCGGCCGGAGGGTGAAGCCAATGTTAATTGAAGAGGATAGGGCGAGGCCGTTGAGCCCGAAACTACCGGAAAACGGGACGCAGCGGGGTTGGTGCCATCTGCTGACATCAGCCGTAAGCTCCGTTGCTTACCATCATTGCCCGTGGACTTCGATGCTTAAACCATCTCACGGTCGCACTCTCATCGAAAGGCAACATTACAAATTCCAACTCGTTTAACCTTTGCCGTTGCACGCGGTGTTCCTCCGATTTACATGAATGATTTAAAGGTGGTTATTATGGAGGGTTGAGAAGCGAAGGGAAAATTGTATTAACGCTGGTTTAAATCTCGCAATAGGCAACGGGAAATCGGGGGGACTGCAGTGCCCCCTTCCACCAGGCTGCGACCGCATTGAATGCCCACATACCTTCCAACCCACCACTAACCCCTAATCACGAAATTCCAGTTGCCCTGGTTATTTCGAGGCACCAGTAGCAAACTTAGCCATCGCTCATCATTCGAACTTACGTTAATTTATATTTCACAATTATTCGATACAGACCATTAACAAAGTTTCTGTATATATAATGAATTCACTTGTTAGAATAGGTTTAATAACTTCAGTACCTAGCAATTTTACTTATAGAAAAAAAAATCGTGTGTCAAGTTGGGTGTGCAGTATAAATTTCTCGCATATTATAACATGGACGTATAGAATTAGTTGTAGAACAAAGGACAAGTCGAAATGATTGAATGCAATATAAAACAGTATCTAATACATGTGTGTACATGGTAGAATACAAAAAATAGGGCTATAATTCATGTTTGCATGTGCGGAAATTGTCTAAAGGTTAACCCACACAATAATTGAAAATGTCATCCAAATCGATCCATTATTCTCAGAGTGACATCCAATGTTAGTTTTGCGTATTCGCAATAGTTAACTGTTATTCAAGCAAATGCGATAAGATACAAAGGGTATCACCTTGGACCCAACAACCTCTCAAGTTTGATCGAAATTGGACCAATGCATGATAACAAATCTACGTTATAAGACCACGTTTGCGGAACTGCAGCATCACAACCGAAACGATTCGGGTAGACAGCGATTTGTCCACATCCGGACGTCACCTGGTTCAGTTTGAATGTCACTCTTTTGAATGCTTTTAGCTTGTGCTTTACTTCAGAGAAAAATCGACGATTTCGGAGGCGATTTTCCGTTGACCTCCAACGCTGCTCCCACTCTGCCATGGCCTCTGTTCAACGACTAATGCCCTCATAAAACGTTCTAGGTAAGCACCAAGAACAACGTAGCGAAGCTTCTTTATCGTAAGCGGCTTATTTTGGTAGAGCATCTGCATCCTCATTTCCCGCCACCCACAGATGTACCTGTACCAATTTTATGGAAAGCCGTCAGCCAGCCGTTTTATCTGTTCCCCTGTACGGGTATTATCCCATCCATTTTGGAGTGAAACCAAGGATAGTTGACTATCCGTGGATACAATAGCTGATCTACGCTAATGCATGCATTTGTATTGCAAGCAGCACAGCTTGATTATTAGTGCAGTGTCCAGCTAGACAGAACTCCTTCCACTCCAATAAATCTCCATCCGCTACTTGATACAGTAGAGTTTTTGTACTTCTCGGATTCATTTTCTCATATACGAAAATGGCCATTCCGAAACGAGGTTTTCGTTAAGTGGAAACTCTTTTCGGAACGGGAAGTGTCAGCTTTACTCGTGGACTCGTGCTCAGCTTTTTCAGAATCGTAATTACGAGACGACAACTTGACCTTTCTCTAGGATAACCCTAACTGCCTAACTTAGTATCTATCATGCAGTTGGCATGGCCACACATACACACACACACCCGACAAAATCGCCTGACCTTTCCCTGTACCGTCTTTTGTTGTTGGTTTAACCTTTTTATTTGTCTTTTTTCGTGTTTTTTCCCCCTATCTCAACCAGAAGGGTCATTAGCGGCATATTGTTCTTGCCGATGTTTTATCGACGATTTCAGCTTTTTCATTCTCAAGATTTGGTTTCAAGATTCATTTTACACGTTTTAAAGATTTGTGTCCTTCACGTTAGAATCTTCTTTTTTTTTTTATGATGTAGAGGTAGGTGGTCTTTGTTTCTTACTTCATGTTATATTTTGGAAATTGTCTGCTGTGAGTTTTGAGTAGCGATTCACTGCAAGGGTCACGTTAATGTCTCTATAAGAGTTCTCTTTCTCTCGGGCTTACAAAAATGCTACGAGAAATCAATGTGAAAAGGTTAGCATTCATCGTGCTCGCTCTAACATCTTGTTTTCGTGTTTACGAGAAATACAAATACGAGAAATACAAAAACTTTCCAGTAAATATGCACATCCCACGCAACCATCTCCACGACCCCCATCTGTATACATCTCTAGGCTGGAGCTATCAACATCATCATCAATCATGACCGGGACTGTAGATGAATAGCTCCATAGGAGCAGATCTCCATGCACCATAAACTCCGGATATCCTGAATGTACAAAATGCATAGGTAAATAATTAGCCTAATTTCTTCCAATTTCAGTTCTAATGGCATCATGCCTGCGAGAACATACGAAACCTCATAAGAAATTGAAACCCTTGAAAAATCCCTCGGGACTACCCGCAGTTGCATCTCAACATTCACCTCCAAAACCGCATCGCCCCAGACAGTCACTGCGAAACGGAAGTTAGTGAAAAAACGTTGTCTATTTACACGAAAAAATAAAGAGTTACAATGTTCAATCGATTTCTACGATTAGGCCATCATCAGTAACAAACAATATCTGAAGACACATTAGAAAGGACACAGCTTTTATAGTTTCAGGAGGTTACAGGGAGATCTTTTATAGTTACAGGGAGATTGAATCCCATTGGTCAAGAGACAGGAAAGCGGGCAGGAGGTACAACCAATTAAGTGCAAGCAAAGTGAATTCGGGTTATAGCAAATGAAGTTAAAGGAGGGGAAGAATTGCAGGTTTCAACAGTTTGAAGGGATAATTCCAAGCTTTACAGAAATGGACTTATCAGTGGTGAAATACATTGAGATATATCCTCATTTAAACATTTACCAGATCTGTCACTTTTGATAATTTTGAATTTTTCAAGTACATTCAACATACCTCCCTTTGGACAAAAGTGAAGAAATTCCACAAACTGTCTATCTGTCTAATCAAAATTGTAACTATGATAGGATTCCTTAAGATGTTTCGCAAATGTAGACTTTCCCTTATTTTCCCTAAAATCCTCTTGATGCTCGTCTATTCTTTCCCTGAATTTCCTACCAGTTTGACCGCAATATTCTTAGTCACAAGAACATTCTAGTTTATAAACTCCACTTTTATCCTGAATATTAATTTCGTCCTTAACGGATCCTAGTAATGTCCTAAGACTATTTTTAGTTTTAAACCCCACTTTTTAACCTCTCGATGATAGAATTTTGTCGATTTTATCAGAAATTTCATAACACGGTACACTGTTCCATTGCTTTTCTTCTAAATTTACATCTTCCCTGGCCAGATTGGAAACTTTTTCCCTACTCTTATTTCCAAGAACCTTATCACATATGGTATCAACGAGATCTCCTCCATATCCATTACTAGCCACCATACTTTTCATAATGGATTCTTCTTTTGATAAATTTTGTTGGAGTTGGGTCAGATGAAAGATTTGAACAATTATTATCTCCGGGAAATTTCCCAGTTTTCAAAACATAATATTTCTTATTTAAGATGACAGTTGTATTACCTTTATCTGTTTTGAGGGCAACAATATTTCTCTGAGCCCAGAGAAGTATTGAACCCCTTGCTTTTGAGCTCCTTCCCCAATTTACCTTCGTAGATCGTGAAAGAGCACGTATCAGCCAAGCCTTGCCGTGACGTGGTGAGACCAAGTACAACTTTGGTCAAACCACACTCCCAGATAACAGAGGGTGGGCACTTCTTCTAACCTTCTCTCTGTGTCTGTGTGTGATTCCAGACGGTTACTCTCCTTAAGATTATGATAAAAGAACCGTTCACCAACTATTATGCATTCTAAAAAGAAAAGAAAGGGTGAGTTCGTTGTCATAACTTGTTAGTAGTGAACTTTTTGCGTAGCCCTGCTACGCAGATAATTGGTCTAAAATTATTGAAACCCGTATTTTAGTATACCACCCAACTTGGCGTTTCACGCTTCCTGAACGGGTTTGGACCTTTATAGCTCAAAATTTTACGCGTTTTAATAAATGTCAAGAAATTTAGAATAAATATCGGGGGGGGGGGGGGGGGAATAGGGTTTTTTTTTTTTTTTTTTTTTTTTTTTTTTTTTTTTTTTTTTTTTTTTTGTAATGCATATTGTAAATGGGCTCCGCCCGTATCGATTCAAATAAGATTTTAGCCTCAGAGGCCAATCAGCTGAACAGTGCGCCTACGTGCACCGAAATGGTATTCTTGATGTCTCGCTGGAGGTAGCGTAAAACGTCAAAATGGGTCAATTAGAAATGTTGCTCTAAGTAATTTACCTTTGTACATGGTCAGAACGGAGTAATAATTTGAAATCAAATACACTAATAGAGAACCATCTACAGCCTAACCCGCACATTTCAAAAAATGTCATCAAAATCTGATGAAACTGTGGAAATTAAGCTCGTTACAATGATTACACATTGACGCATACGCAGTGGCTACAAAAATTATGTACAATTATGTTGAAATTAATATAGGTAATTAATATGGGTGATTGATTCGTCTTCTCCCAACTATCCTCCAGATTTGAGCGCGGTTGATCAACTATAGCGCGAAAAAATTATGCCTAATGGAATCTATGTTTTCGAATGCGAAGAGTGAAGCATTGATTTGGGATCGATGAAACTTATAGGGGACCATCTACTGCCTAACGCACTCACCTCCTTAAAATTAGTGTGAATGGAATCTGATGTTATTCCTTGTGAGCGTAGCTGATAATGATTATAATGCTGAACTTGTAATATTATAATTTAGCTGAACTTCGCTGAGTTTCATATAAATGCTGATCCTTGGAACGGAGCCTCTTTGAGTGTGGTAGATAGTATTTACTTTACTGTAGATAGTATTTCCCTAGCAGTACTGTCACAAGTAATCTGAAATTAAAGTGATAGTACACTGTGATCTACACACTATCATGGATGAGCGAGCGAGCACAGCTGGTGTACAAGGTCTGTCCGGAGAGTTCGTATAAATATTTTCTGTGGGGGCTAGAGGGAAGAGCCCCGACCGGTTCCTTCTCTCTAGACAACCCTTAGAATGTTCAGTGTGAGCCCAGCAGCTCTCGGATAACGTTCGGGTCTTGAATGAATTTTTGAATAATGAGATTATCTTTCAACGAAATCAAGTTTTTGTAAACTATATAGAAGGACTCATGATGGGTAGAGTAGCTGTGCGTAGTGTGGTGTCTCTTTTACATGCGCAAACATGTAATTCTTGTCACATGCATGAATTCTTCAATAATATTTGTCCTTGATGAACCTGTGTGGATTAGGTACGTATATATCCGAATGCAAAGAATGCCTCCGCCCCATATTGATAGGAGTGGAATCCTTGTAAAATGCATTTATTGCTCGATGTTCATTAGATTTCGATGAAATTGTCAAGTGTAAGGGCTTACGCACTGTTTTGCACACATTTTTGTGATAATTTGCAGGTTTTCTCTAATCCCAATGCACAAGTAAAGATAGAGACTGACACGTTTTATTCCATTTCTGGATTCCTTCGGGTATACGAGTTTTCTATTGTCAAAGAAAATAATTGTGCTAGAGAAACTCCATCTTCTAGTAGTTTCCGTTTTTAAAATGGGAATGATTGCTTGTAAACGAATCAGACCTCCCTCTGGGGCGCAAACCACGTAACACAATAATCAATTTTTACCAAAAAGGAAGGATCAACTGGACCCAGAAAGGTTGATTAATGTTTGACCAAGTTAATGCCTTCGGGGAGTTGGTGGGTCCACATAAAACGGATAAATATATTTACTCTTTCTGGAAGAGGAAAACGTCGTTTGCTCCCAAATCCCAATCTTTGAAACACATCGGTATATATCTTGGCCTGAGGCCCGAAAAGAGGGTGTCCCAGTATATCACTTATATAAAGTCCATTCCTCCTCAATCCACTCTCCAAAGCCCCTTTTTACCACCCGTCAACCCGCTCGGCTCCTTTTCGTCGTAAACCTGCGCCATCGAATTAGGGTTGGATCTTATACGAAAAGCCAAGTTTACCAAGTGAAGGAGGCAGAGAGTGAACCCTTTTTTTAAAACTGTATCAAAATGAAGTGATTCGCTGTAGAAACCGAAAAACCAACGGAAACCACTGAAAAACAGTATACCTAGTGATAAACTGTGTCTACATACTATAATTAATGTCTGTTTGACATGTATACAGTTTTGGTGAGTATTAAAATCAATCAAATCAAAATTGTTATAGCAGTAATCTTCATTGATTGTTACATAGAGTGCAGGGGGTAGTATTAACTATATAATATTTATATGAAATCTTCGAGGCCGAGAAATACGAGATAGATGAATAATATAATAATATTGAAGTAAGAAGTAATAATATCCGTATAATAAGTGGTAGGGAGAGTTTTCTCATTTTCATAATGCAATTTATTTAGCATTATACGACACATATACAGTCATAGTTACTCAAGATAAAAATTCAACCTATAGACTTATTCCTCATCGATAGAGGTGTAAAATGTTCATGAAATTTTGCTTAGAATCCGAATCTGCAATAAAAAATGGGTGGTGTTGATTGCGCACGGTTGAGCTATTGCCCGGCTGGCTAAAATGTGTTATGTGAATTCCTCTTACAAAACTATGGGGGGGGGGGGGGGGGTACCGTTTGAAAAAAGATTTTCACTCTCTATACTATGATGAAAATGGTAAGGGGGTCTATTCATTAAAAATCACCCGGTATATATGTAGTGAATAAGATCAAAATCAAATTGCTAATAAGTTGTGAAACTTGGAGAAATTTTAAAAGTTACAAAAAATAACCACCGCTTCACAAATCAAGACGTGGGAATATCCTCTGTATGTAGGCTGCAACCCCGTCTTTCAAGCCTTCAGGCCTCTCAACAGCCCGCCTCGCCAGGTCCTGCAGGAAGGCACTCTCATAACCATCAATACGGTCTACCTGCTCCTCGAGCCTCATCACTTCAGTCTTTAAGTCTTCAAGAAGACCGGAGGTCCCGGGGGTGGTTTGCTGAATGGCGGGCTGCTGTCCCACACTTGTAGGAGATGTGGAAGAGGCCCCACGGTTATTTTACAGGATCGCATCCTGCACAAGCTGCTTATAGGGTAAAATCCCCAATCTTTGGACACCCCCAGTTGTTGGACAAAGAGAGTATTTCATTCTGAAATACGGTTATAGCCAAGATCCATGAAAGTTGCTCCATGCCAATCAAAACTTCAAAAAACGAAGAAGAGGATGGAAAAAAAGTTATAGCCTGGATAAAGCCTCCAGCTGCAGGAAGACCAGTTGAAAATGTGAGGGTAGAGAAGCGAACGTTTCACTACGAATTCGGTAAGCCCAAGTTCTCCTTTAGGATTTGACGTCGATTTGATTGCATTAACTGGACCAACCTTTTTTCTACTGATAGTCTGATTATTTCCCTTCATTTTCCAGTACTCAGTTTTCTGAAAAAGTGTTAGGATATATTTGATTTCGTACTGTCCAAGCACTGGATATAGGAAAGTAGCGTTTTCTAGTGGTTGAACAGGCGTCCAACGACTGGTTTAACCTAAGTTTTCTGTGTTCTGCAGTGCTTGGACATGAGAGTTTTCCTTTGAATTCTTCCATTGCGCTGCCAAAAATCTGGCCCCAATATTTGGAAATTAAATTCGAGTGGATTTTGTAATAAAGTAAAGCATCAGTAAAGTAAAACATTAATTGTCTCCCTTTTATCCATAACATCCAGTCCAGGATGGAAATGCGCCGTGTCTGCATTCTAATCAATCTCCCTCAAGTATTCAGAAGGAACCATTGACACCTTACGAGGCTGGAGGTAATGATGTGCAGATAGTTCAGAAAGACCTCCAACCATACGGCTGTTCCCCAAGAAAAAACACAAGCAAGGATCGGTAACATCTCTCTCAATTTTACAAATGATGAGCAAACAGTTCAAATAGACCTCCAACCAAACAATTTGCCTTCAAGCGAAACACTAGTGAGCTTCGGCGACACCCCTCACCAGACGATAAAAAAAAATTAAAGTGAATTCAGTTGACTCCTGCCTGATATATCCAGATACGCCAAAAAGGAAGGGGGTCCGAAATACCAAGCGGTTCCACTTTGTTTTAATGAGTGATGCATGGAAATGAACTTTCCTGGAAGAAGATGAGCGGAAAAAACTTGTACAAAGAGAGAAGGATGAAGAAACAGAAAAGAGAAAAAGAAAAAATGAGATGAAGGTGATGACAGCTGTCAACGAAGGACCAAAAACAAACAAAAAATCTTCAAGACTCCATAAGCGTTCTCCACTGCTTCAATGTAAACCCGACTTCATAAACTCTCTGCACAAAATCAAGCGACCGATCACGTTTTCATATTCCGATGATGACAAAATTGAAGATCATCACATCGCTTTACCAGCCTCATCCGAAAGAGCCTTTGACACTAATGATGATGATTGGGGTGTAGATGGATGCTTTACTGGAGGGTGTCTGCATTGCTTGCTGTTCTGACATTTCTCAAACAAATTCTGGGAAGCGTGTTTGTGTGACAACAAATATCATGTTTCCTGTTTGCCTTTCCCGAATCGTCAGTGAAATAGTGTCATGTAGTGAATGCCTCAAGGAGGTAGAGAACACTGAATATCCAGATGTGGATGATTCATTACAACCTTGAGTGACCGATTTGAAAAAGGCATCTCTGCCTAAACTACTATTTTTCAACCGACTAAATATTTATGTACCCTATTGTTCACCAGTGTTTACCTATTTTTACAAAAAAAGGATACTGAAGAGTTCCTGTCATTGTGTTCATCGCATTTTTTATAAGCGTATTTTTGTCTAAAGTCTCAACCATATTGAAAACAAGAGACTGAAGAGTTCCTGTGATTGTGCTGTTTTTGCATTTTTTTATTAGGATATTTTTGTCTTGTCTCAATCCTATAACAAAACAAGATACTGATTAGTTCCCTTGATTGTGTTGCAATCGCATTATTAATTCGAATAGGTATTTGACTAACGTCTCAACTATTCGAGAAAAAAAATGTCTGTGACGTGCTCTATTCGTATTTTTAAATATAAGAATAGAGTTTAATAGAATAGAGTTTTAATATGTTTACGAACAAGAGATGTGGAAGTACCTTTCAGTTGATAATATACAATTCGTTGAATTGTGAATTCTAAAGTAGTGATGAATCCTTTAATACCTGATAGCCAATTAAGCAAAATCAGCAATTCACTAATTAGTTAGTAAGCTAATGATGAGTAATGATTTCAACTTAAGGTTCTAGGAGCTGTCCAAGGACTGGCTCTGCACTGTCCAACAATACTTGAGGGCGTCCAACTACTGGCGATTTGAAAAAATATTGAGAAGCTCAGCTTTGGATTGCCATAGATAAGTTATTGTACCACCTACATGAATTTTGAAAAATGGGTTAGGATCTAGAACTCCTGTACTACACAATGAGAAAAAAGTGACAAAATCTGTCGATCAGATAGTTTTTGATCAGCAATGACAGAAGAAACGGTCTCTTAACTGTCAAACGACTGGGAGTTTTACCCTAGGGGCCTCAGGCGAAGAGATTGGATGGCAGAAAGCGTGCGCATGGGAAAACGTTGTTACAAAAAGACATTAATATGACGTACCCCATTGCGCACAGCCTCTGCCTCTTCTGTTGCCATTTGCAGCAAATCCTCAGAAGCAAACCTGGGCCACTCTCGCTCTATATCAATTGTAGCGTTGGCCTGTACAGGATGCTTCTGCCAGACGCGGACACTTGGAACTGAAGGCTCTCTCACAGTGGGCACACTGGTGGGCATTAATCAGGGTAGAAGAAGAAGATGAAGGGTAGGACGAAGAGGATGAAGATGAGGGGAGGAAGACTGGCGCCCCTGCTTGGGGCGTCCCAGAGCGCCTCCCCAGGAACCCCCCGTGCCGTTATGAGGCTCGTTGTTGTTTTCTGCCATAACGGGGGAGACGAAGATAGAAGGGTCAGGAGACTCATTGACACGAGCCTCCCCCCTAATCGCCATTGGGTCATTCTGCCACCCACTGTTCACGCAGAGGGTGCCCGGGGCGCACGACGGGGACGTATGACCATGACTTGGGTAGATATCAAGGAGCTCCGAAAAGATAAAAACACCAACAGTTACCCTACCCCAGCAACCCAACACACTAACTATCTTAGTTAGAAAACTACCCTTAACAGGCTGAGGGGGCACACCATTAAATTGCAAAATAAATTATAAGTGGGGAGGACACCCAGGTTAACCCCTAGAGAGTGGGATGAAAGGAAGTGCCCCTATAAAATGACCACCAGTTTAATCCCCTCAGGACTGCCGCGATGCCCAACTCGAGTAACTCCATGACACTTTTCCCGCACCAAACTCTGCGCCATGACACAGTCGTGGCTATGACCTTGATGTTATTGGTTGCAACTTCTTTTAGCTCGGATATTGCCTGCCGCAGGTCATTTCTGTCATACTTGCTTAGCTTGGCCTACCAGGTCTAATCCATGTCCACGCTGCCACTGACAACTTGGACATCCAGGATTATAGCCAACCCATCGGGCTTGAGGGCAACTCAAACAAATATCCCGCTTTTTGCCTTGGCCACATGGCATGTGATATATTCTCCCCCTTTCAACATTCCTGCTGCTGGATGACAAAGCGCCATGAGTACGAGGACACTGCTGCACCACATGGTACAGGTTCCCTTTTTTACCCGGTCAGGCATGGCAAAGGGAGTCCACTGTCTACCCCTTGAACACCTCACAGAGGTGGCTAACATAGCCACCCGGACAGTGTGAAAATGGCGATAGTCAAGGGACCCAATGCCCTCTGAAGTCCATTCTACCCATTGGGAAGTAAATGGAAATTCAGAGCACTGTCGGAGTTATTTACCATTCACTGACTCTTCAGGGCAGCAACGAACATAGCAGATGAGCTGGGTTCGGGAGCAGATGTTGTTGCTCGGTCACAGCAGAAGTGGTGCCTGATAAAGTCAATCTGATAAAGTCACACCAGCTGCAGTGTGGGTGACCTCCCATCTTGAGGCTTATGGCAATCTCCTCAGTTTGCTAATGCATGAGAGGAGAAGGTTTTCGGAAAACCTTTTTGACATTTCATGTCTTTGCTATGGCACACAACCAAATTTTCGTTATGTCACGTTACGTTACGTAACGATATATGCTCAATTTCTGATGATTTCCGCGTACAACCGAGTCGTTGCTAGGGAAATGGTACTTCGTCGTTTTTCATCCCACAAAATTCGTTGACCATTCGTTCGAAAGCTCTTGATTTATCCAACCATATTATGTTAACTACTGCGAAGTGCGTGGCCAACAAGCTGAGTTATGAGCATGGTTATATGAATAATTGTTTACACACAGGTGATCATTTTCAATAATTGATATTGTGAACATGATTGCAACCGCTTGTTAATTTCTGATGATTTCATTGAGCTGGTGTTTCGATGATTTGATTCATAGCAGGTGATCCGAATATTGCGAGAACGCTTTGATTTGTGGAGCGGTGTTTAAATTATTTTAATAGGTAATTTCTACACTTTACACTCTGGGTAGCTGTAATTACGTATGTAGCCTCTTTAGGACATTTGCTTGACGATGTCCAGGGTCCGGAGCAGCTGAGTTGCTCTTATAGCTTGGATATGAGTCTGCAAGTAAAGACATGAAATGTCCCAATTTGTTGCAGACTCGTATGCAAGCGTTTCTTTCATCATAATTTCCACTAACTTCCGTTTTGAAATGTGGTCCTCGGCATAATCGAAAGCTCTCTTTGGTATTGACTATTGAATATTTTTACTAATTTTGTCTACGAAATTTGATACCTACTCGATGTTACGTATCTGTGAAACTAGCCAAAACTAGTGTAAGCTAGTCTACAACCACTGATAGAGAGATTTTAACAGATCAGCTTTTCATCAGGCTAATGCACCCTGAGGGCAATCCACACTAGATCTCCTGGGTCGCAGTGGAGGGTCTACTGAAATGCAGTGCCCGAATTCCCTCTACCAAGAAAAACAAAAAAAGTTGCTGGCAGCATAAATATGGGATGCTTGCCGAAAGAGAGACGATACTGAGCACACTGGCCTTGACCAGGGCGTGGATGTAGAAACTTGGTACACCAGGTGAGCACACAGCAGAGCGAACTCCACAATCTAACTCAAGCTGCCTCCCCACAGTAAGCCTTCCAAAAACCAACCCATAGGTTAGCTTTGACAGTAAGTACGTGCGATGGAGGCGCAGCTTCTGCTGTGGCTTCAATAGAGCATTGGTTACATCCACCAAGGTCCACACGGCTTGCGGCTATGGTGGCTACACCCATAAAGTCGAACATAAGGTACCGCCAGACCTCCAACAGGGATCAGACGGGGTTGGGTGTCTGTCCTAAGACAAAGCACTTCTCTTCCACCACCTACACCTTATGATGGTGACCCAACAGGATCAAGGAGACCAATCCATACTTAGAAGGGTTGACCACTAGACCACACCAGGCTAGCTATTCAGCAAAGGCATTGACGGCGATCTGCGAGTAGGACGTCATCATAGGCAAAAGCCAATGAACCTACTCACACTCCAGGAACGTGATCAATTCTATTTCAGCTGGCAGCTTATCCAAGGCTGTATCCACGACCAGGTTATAGAGAAGTCGCGAGAGAGTATCCTCCAGCTGTATCCTGCACCCAATGAAAAAATCCCCTGACATCTCGCCACCTGCCTCGAGGACCGTCACGGCTTCATGATATAGACAGGCCGCATACTCAATTAAACGATAAGGTGCTCCGACACCAAGAAAGCAATCGGTCAGAGCACAGTGGCTTACAGTGTCAAAGGCCTCAGCAATGTCCAGCCCGGCAAGGCAAAGCTGCCGTTTCTTCATGTGGGCCAGCGAAATGACAGTTTGGAGAACTGTTAGGTTCTCACACACACACAAAACACACGCGCGCGCTTGCGCGCAAACACACACACCAACAGACAGACAGCTACGGAACCAATATTGTTGAGAATGGTCTAAATCGTAAAATGCAATTGGAAAATTAGATTTGGAAACCAAAAAGTTTTTGTCTCCCAAAAGTGAAAACAATGCTTCCACTGCCTTTAGTAGACTAGGGAGAGAAAAAAAGCCTAGTTGACCGGGGAGTAGCCAGTAGAACAGAGTTAATATGAAATCGCAGTTATTGCGCAAAGGGAAGCTTGAACTCCAATTAAACCACAGACTCAGCAAGGTGGTTTGACATGGAGACCACCCGACTGGAGACACGAGGAGACTTTCTCAGCAAGGTTGTCTAACCGAAAACAGAGTCACAAATATTGATGTGAAACTTATGAAAAAGTGGTGCAACTTAATTTCCTACCTCTGCCTACTCTGCTGCCAAGTTTTGCGAAAGTTCAATGATGTTTTGCCGGTAAACAGTACGGATCAGCTCGGAACAAATTTGAAATCGACCGTCCACCACAACCATCAAGCCCGCAATATAGCTATTCAGAAGGAAACTACAATTAATTTTTATTTAATTTTTTATTTAACTTGGGGTGGTCTCATTACTTCCACAGAAAAGAAATCTTTCTCCACTTGCTAACGAAAAAACTACAAACGATATATTTGAAACTTTTGATCTTCTACCCTCGAAATTACCTCATGCAAACTACCACCATAAGATTTTCTCTTCCTCGCTTTTTTCTGAAATGCTTGGTGTTGACTGGATCAACGTTTGTTTCTTCTACCTGACAGCGGAGATTCTTTTTTATACCCGCCGTTTCATTCCAACAGAAAATACTTTCCGTTCCTGAAGTCGAATGGACCGGAAATCGCTATAAAGTTACTTGAACGAGACGGTTAAAAGATGTTTTCAAGGCCCTGAGATGTGTTTTTATTGGCACCATAATAAACTTGGTGAAACAGTTCTATTGAAACCGGCTGAAATGGAAGAAGATTTGCTTGGGGGGTCCTATACAGATTTAATCAAGGTCCCTTGATTACTTTTCTTTTCCCCGTGTTCAGTCGAATCGGAACAGAAGGCTACTCAGAAAATCTCATACAGCTCTATCGGGGTAGACCGGTTATGTATTTGTAAGACCCCTTACCTTGAGCCACTTTTCACATTTTCATCATTTGTGAGAACCCCAGGGCTCCAAACGAATCGATTTTTTCACAGATCACTCGGGAAACAAGATCTCTACAAGGTGCAAGTGTTGAAATTATTTTATCCTCGTTTTTAAATGTACAGGAGCCAAATTTCTGAGACCCTAAAATTGGCTCAAGGTAGGAACATAGTATCAACTTTGAGCCAGATGAGTTCCTACCTTGAGCCACCTTCCTTGTACCCACCACTTCGAGCAATTATTCAAAATTCGAGGAATAAAAGAACTGGGAAATGAATCAAACACCTTTTTGGCTGAATATAACTTTTATTCAACACAACTAAGTAAAAAATAGCTTCTTTAAAACCTTATTTTAAAACCTTTAAAAAAATTTCTTCAAAACCTTATTAAGTACTAGCCGCTCCGGCTCGCTACGCTCGCCTCAACGTCCAGCCGGGGGGCAAGCCCCCCAGACCCCCCATTCAATTGCTCGCTTCGCTCGCAAAGTGTGGCATGTAGGGAATATTGCTCGCTTCGCTCGCAAAGTGTGGCATGTAGGGAATGTTGCTCGCTTCGCTCGCAAACGATAGATCCCTAAGGGTAGGTTTAACTTCTGTAAGGGATGCTGCTCGCTTCGCTCGCTTGAGTAAGTTATACTGCCCACCCAACTTGGCAGACGTTTTTTTCTGTTGGAAATTCTTACAAACAAATTAAATCTTATAAAACTACGTGGAACCACAAAAAGTTTATTCGGGGATGTTGCTCGCTTCGCTTGCAAGGTATTGCTGTATATTTGTAGGAAAAAATCCGAATTTATTCTGACATGGCTCTCGCTTCGATCGCAAGGTATACCTGTATACCCTTCAAGACGTAAGTGCGTGTACCTGCTCGCAACCCGTTCCCGTCAGGTGCAAGCCCCGCCTCATCGAACCCCTGACTTCGTAGAGCCTTCTCGCGAACACGGCACATATAATTTCTCATTTTAATAGCTTAGTCTCGCTTCCCCTCGCAATTTGACCGACTGCCCGTCACTTTTTTCGATATCCGATTTCGGATTCAGATTTGGCGGACCCAAAGCTGTATTTCGCCCGCGAAAACCGTTCCGAAAAACGTACCTTTATGGGGTATATTTTAATCGGAAAAAACCAAGTTTTTCGGCGGACTTTTCGAGAAAACGGGTCCGTACTCTCGCATTTTTTTGACGCATTTCCCGATACTTTTTTCGCGATCCGATCGCGCCGTCGTCTTCCTCGTAGGAAAACCTACGAAACCCGTATTTTTCCGGAATTGTCAACGGCCGTTTAGAGGGGTAGGGGAAGCGGGGAAGTCCAAAAAGCGCACATTAACCGGAACTTCGACCCCCCTCCCGCCCTACGGCCCATGGTTCGGCTGGGATTAGAAAATTTTAAATTCGCTCGCTCCCACTTTTGGAAAATCCCAAGAAGATCCCCCCACTCGTAGATCCGGCCCACTCAGCCGTTTGGCCGTGCATAGCGCGGACAGACAAACGGACAAACGGAGTTTCATTCTTATTAATAGTACTTATTAATAGTATAGGGGCGGAATTCATAGACGGGAATTGAGTCTGAGTGGGCCCCTAAGTGTATCGATAAGGGAATTCATGCACTCTGTGCGATTCATAGACGTGATTTGAGGGCGACCCTGAGGGCGCACTGAGTGTGCAACCTAAGTGCACACTCAACGGGATTCATAAACAAAAAATGGCGTTGAGGTGAGTATCACCCTCAGCTCAATGGTGTAAAATCCTGAGTGACGGCAGGAGGTCACTTAAGTGCGTCAACTGATAACTTTTATTATTATTTTCACGTAGGTATAGGAATAGGTAATATAGTAGAGCATACATCGTTTATTTAGTTCGGAGTTTATTCAAAAACTTCATAAGAGTAAGCACACATAAGAGTAGTTAGGCTGTTCCTAAACGGTAGTTAGGTACATGTTTGATGTGACAGATCCCATTCGAATGATACACAACCAACAACGAAATATTTCGCAAACTATTCCAATTCGGGAAAGATACAGTCATGAACAACTACGAACCCTTAGAATAAATGGAAAGGATTTATAGCTAAGTACCACAGCTGAAAGTGCTGGTCGCTCTTCTTTGATTTTATGCGATCTCTACATACCAAGTTTGTAGTGCATGGTTTTCAGATTCATCTTGGTTTGTGGAATGAGTTGTCGGTAGGTACCTACCTTCCATTCATCAGGATGTACAGTCAATGAGAATTCCAAGAAAATGTGATTGCTTGAAGCTCTTCCGAAACCTCACGTCTTCTTTTTGTCAAACAGTCTCATTATACCTTAACTCTTCTTATTTTCAACTACATAAATATATCTGTTCTTCAAAACTAACTATCGAATCATTGTTTTCTCATTTTCTCACTTCTTTTTCGTCACAACTCTATACATAATTATACAATTCAATACTACAAATCAATAGATAATTAACACAAATTATCAGCACTTCAACAAACAAGCAACAAGGATTCACTTCAACTTATGGCTGCCCCGATCTAGGCGGGAGGACCAATAACTTTGGTTTTTGTCTGATAAGGCTTATGTCCTGTCTCGCCAAGGAACAAGGATAATAGCTTAAAAAGCAAAAACACAAAGAAAAGTGTAACCTTTGAGAACTGTTATTGATCAGTGTGGAATGTGAGAGGGAATTTCCCCGTCCTTTTTTCCCTCAAATCAGGGAAACTTCCCCAACAACATACTGTCAGGGCTGCCAACTTATGTTGAAAAAATGTTGAGTGTCCCCTGAGTGCACTGTTGAGCTCCTGTAATCTGAGTATATATCAGTTTCATAAGTTTGGTTTCTTATATCACATTCATTTTACATTACCCTTATTTTCAACATTAGGTTGACAAGAATAAAGAGTTGCTTCTTCTCAGAAGCAAACCTGGGCCGCTCTCGCTCTATATCAATTGCAGCCTTGGCCTCCAAGGGATGCTTCTGCCAAATATGGGCACTGAGGCCGAGCTTGGAGGTAAAGTTTCTATCACAATGGGCACACTGGTGGGCATTTACCGGGGTCATGGAATAGCAATAGGGATAAGATGACGAGGATGAAGGAGAGGGAGGAGAGGATGGCCGCTGCACCCAGGGGGTGCCCGGGTTGCGCGAGGGGACGTATGACCTTTACTTGGGTAGGAATATGAAGGAGCTCCAAAGAGATAAAAACACGGACAGTTACCCTACCCCAGCCACCCACACATACCCAGATATATATATATATATATATATATATATATATATATATATATATATATATATATATATATATATATATATATATATATATATATAGTTTTGATGAAGGATGAATAATTTGCCATAGTTTCATTTTATACAAAAATTCGCTGAAATATATTTTAGAGTTTATCTTCTTTTACTGTTAATTTCTTTCCGAAAAGGAAAAGCTTTCGTACTTTGGATTTTGCATTCCAAATGGACATAATAGGGCTTACGAAATTGAATCATACGAAGGGTGTTCTTCAAGATCTGGGTCACAATAATGACGGTACGTTTTTCTCAAGGTTCTCTTTTCACCCTCCTTTTAAAGTTTCCTTGGCAATTTTCCCTTCTTAGTTTCTTCTGTAATATTTGGCTCTGAGTTCTCCATGTATCTCAGACAAAAGAGCCCCAGGGGCCGGCCAAGTTACGCGGCAACGAACACAACGTGAGTTCAATTCACCCGTTTGCTATCCTACCCAACTACGTGTCAGCTCCATCTCCACGCCCTCAACAATGGGTCAGATCGGTGCATTGTCCGCGTTATTTACACCGCGTTGTATAAGCATTCCGCGAGCATGGTTTTTAAATGTTAGATCTTGGTTTATTCTTCATAATTTAATAATGATTAACAGGACGTTTCCATTTTTCTGCCGACCGTGACGTTACGGCGAAAATATTGATTTTCTATTGATTTTTACGTACAACCAATGCGTTACTAGGGAAGTGTAACTCCCTTAGTTTTCATGGTAGGAAAATCGTTCACCACTATTTGGAATGCTTTCACTTCATCACAACATCTCATGATCCCTAAGCCTCTGTAGTGACAAGGAAAGCTGATTTATTACGCTAAGTTATAAACTAATATTGCCAAGTAACCATAATGAACTAATAATGTGTAAAATTAATCATTATTAAATGATGTGACTGGAGAACCGTAGGTCTACCGTCCGTTTTCTATCTATAATAAACCTTTTTATCTCCTCAGGATTTGTTGGTTCACGTTTCAAAATACATAGAATCCAAAAATCAAGGGAGAGAGAGAGAGAGAGAGAGAGAGAGAGAGAGAGAGAGAGAGAGAGAGATATTGGTTTATTCACAAAACCAGGGAAAGTTAGGGACATTAGGCTCTCTCTTCCACCTTCCCTGGATGAATTTGTACAATATTCCTCTTACAATCGATTAAATCATGATATCCAATTTTTTATAGTAATTCTAAAGTTTTAATTACATGAGAGAAGACAAAAACAATACTAACTCAGTAATAAAATGCAAAATTATAAAAATACTTCTTACAACATTCCTGTTGACAACTTGACAAATAATTAAGCATTAATACATCATGAAATCTAAATATAATCTATCAATGTTTTTCCAATAATTTACTTTTCAGCGCATCACTAAATACAGAAGTCTTTTGATCTAGTTTGAACATTTCTACCAGTTCATTGTATATTTGTGTCTCTTGAATCACAAACGAAGAGAGAGAGAGAGTGAGAGAGAGAGAGAGAGAGAGAGAGAGAGAGAGAGAGAGAGAGAGAGAGAGAGAGAGAGAGAGAGAGAGAGAGAGAGAGAGAGAGAGAGAGAGAGAGAGAGAGAGAGAGATGAGAGAATTAATTGATCTCTTATAGCTGATCAGGATGGGTCGTGGTAACCATTCCATAAATAACTTATTTAGTAGGTACCAACTACAGTTTGCCTTCGAATTCCTAATAAGTAATAGGTACCTAGTCCGAGGAATAAGAAATGTAGAGAAATTTCAGGGATCGTGAGGGTTAGTTTCAAGACGATAAAGTTCATTGCAGTTAGATAAATAGTATTCTGTGCGCATGCGTAAACGTTAATTTCCTTAAGCGTCCATTTCTCATCTTCTATTGGTTTGATTTTGTTCAAACTCGAGAAGTTGTTGGGTCTAGGATGATGCCCTTAGCATTTTATCGCATTTGCATCATTCATAGGTAACTATTGAACCTACGCAAAACCAATATTGGATGACACTTCGAGGATAATGAATTGATGGAATTTTGAGGTTGATTGGCTAATCAATAGATTCGCTTGCCGCGCATGATTTTTCTGTCTTGAAATCCAAAGGTGTTTTATCGAATTGCTAGCCCTTAGGGAAAGCGAACCGTTCAACGTAAAGCGTTGCGGATAGTTTTAATCAGTTCTTTGGGATTATATTTATCATTGACCGGTAACGAATCATTACTGTTACGTTCAAAGTTTTTGAGATCTCGATTTTTGAATGTTTAGCCCTTCAATGCTACCGTTTAGGGTTCACAAAAATTTGTGATGAGCTTTCTAGGACCATCAAGACCCCGAATTCGATTTTTAACGCAAGTTTCATGATGTTTGGTCTAGTAATTTCATAGAAAAGCCGCAAACGACACGGACGGATTTTTTTTTCTCGATTTTTGGATTCTGTACGTCTTGAAACGGTCGACTACAAAGGTTTATTATTAAAAATAATAAACCAAAATTGTTGTTGTAAGAAAGTTTGAAAGCCAATATTCCCTCCCTGACATTCCTATTTTTTCACATTGATATCCTCAAGATTGTGGAAAGGTAGAAAGGTGAGGCATTTTTTGTGTCTCACAACAGCGAACGCTAAAAACGGTCGCCTATCACTAGCGCAAGTGTAAATGTATCGGTTTTCGCGCTTCACAACGAATAGAGGATCCCGTGAAGTAGTCGTATTTCCACTGAAATCTAATCGGTAATGGCCTTTACCGTACAGTCGAAGTTACCTGCTCTTAGATATGTGATGGGTGAATGATTTTAACCGTGGTTTCAATGGATACAACATCAGTGCCTCATAATATCAAGTACCTATCCGTAAAGCTGGTGCCATGCAGAAACCAACGGAGTCAGCAATTTACAGTAATGGCGCCATCTCGGCCGTGGGACCCGGCAATCTTGCTTCGTATAATTTACTGCGACCGCAAAGATCGTAAACTGTGGAAGTTCCTTACTTGCTCCCGCTAAACCTCTAGCGGGTCGATCTGGGATAAAACGGATTTCCTGTGGGAGAGTGCGGATACCTCCTATTAAACAATTTGATACAATTTGAGAGATAGCTTCAGGATTTTGCATACTTTTCTGGTTAGAAACGATAGCAAGTTTAAAGCAAAAAGTTTAAAGGAACCTAATCAACTACACCACTTTCACATTTTTATTTAACATTCTTTCCATCATGCTTTTTTAAACACTATACATTGTATCGGAATTTTCAATGAAACTCGAATTCTTCAAACTGGATATAAAGGAAATGAAAAAGTTCCTGTCATGCAGCAAGATCTTATAATAGAATTTTAGTAAATTGATTCTTGTTTGTAATAAATCCATGCTGTTTGGCCAAGTATCCATGCCAAGTATCCATGGATACTTGAAAGATATCCATGCTGTTTCTTAGTATGGGTGAATATTATTTCAATGTAAGACATTTTTCCCATGAATGTTTATTTTCCGCAAGACGTTTCAATCGTGACTGTAGGTAAGGTTCAGAGCATCTCCTTGCCTTCAGCCCTGCCTAAGCTTACGCTAGCCACCATCACTAACGCTAGAATTGATAAGCACGAAGCCTCTATGGAGAGTGTAGAATATATTAGATTCCAGATTTATACATCCAAATTTAAATAAATGGGAAGCAACTATTTATAGGGAAAAATCGTCGCTGTATTGCGCTGTGGAAATATCTTCTTGATGATGTTTTATTGACAAAGTGAAAATGCATGAAAAATTGAAATTTATGGTTGAAATAATTATATGGTAAGATCTAACCTAAATAAATATTCCTCTTGAGAAAATATCAATCTCGACGGAATGCACAACTTGAAAAGTGGAATAGAATGAAAGCTCAATTATATCGTTGAATGACCGCTAAGAAAGAATGACATCCACTCTTACGGTATTTCCCAAACGACTATTCTCGATGTGTAATGATCTGTGAGGAGGGGGTCAAAGGGTGGGTAGCCTCAGTTGGCTCATCCATATAAGATTTAATAAGTATTTTGAGAGTAGTGGATAACCAGCGTCGATACTAGCACACGTTGTCGGCAAGTTACTGGATATTTAAAAACAGACTAAACTTAGGGGTTTAGCCCATAGAGAAGCGTGATGATTATCATGGCACTGTTGAAGTTATAGCATTTCCGAGTTGGAAAAGGTATATTTTAGATGAAGACTTTTTCCAGATTGATTTAAACCTTGTTTGTTCTGGTTCAAACCTTTTATACATAGATTTTGACGTTTTCCTGTTAGGTTGAGACCTTTTACACGTATACCTTTCTTTGTTAGTTTGCTCCTGGAAAAGGTCTCAATCCAAGTGGAAAAGTTATAAACCTAAGTGGAAGACATCTATGTGGGAAAAGTCAAGAACTATGTTTAATAAGTACAACCCTGAATGAAAAAAGTCTGAACCTAAGTGGAAAAGTTCAAATTCAATTCGAAACTGCTATAGGTACCTATATTTGCTAAAAGTATTGCTACAAGGATGAACAGAGGCTACCATTATTTGATTGACTGCATAAGAATTCAAAGTAGTGTAAAGACGTCACGAGCCACGAACAGTCTCTGAAAATTTAAGTCAAACAGTGACGCACAGACAAACAGTAACGAGACAGGCGAAGCCGCAATTGTCCACAGCGGTCTAAAACATGGAATGCAAGTTGAAATTTTGGGGGGTTTTTCTCTCAAAACTTGGTAAAAGTGATCACGATGGTTCCACTGGCTTCGATGACTGGGAAGTAGAAGAAGGTTTGCTGGTAACAGCGATATTGTCTGAAAAGGCGCATACCTACCTACCAATAGAGAATAGCTTCCTGATTCAACAGACTTATTTTTCTCAAACGCCTGTACAAAATTAATAAAGACTATTATTTCCTGGCAACATAAACTTCAAACGTGTTGGTGTTTCGATTTTGCTTATTTGAAAGATGGGAAAGTGAGGAAAAAACAAAGCAGTCACGCATTCATTTGTTCACAATATGGCGTACATTTGAAACTAGTCCGATCTGCCGCTCCCTAATTGGACTGTTTCAGTCGAACTCCGAATTTATTCCACAAGAGCTCCATCCAAAAACACAAACATGAAGGTAGAGGGATATCAAGCCCCAGAATTTCTCTCCAAGCCGTTTAAAGTTACAAAGCGAGTTGTTGAATCTCGTTCCCTCATTATTCAAGTTAATCCTATTCGTCCCTCTAAACCCTGTATCGAGCTTGGTTGAAGACTGAAAACATTTGAAAATTCCACGCCGCTTATTCGAAACGGAAAATGTTACCGTTCGAGAGGAAACCCCGTTATTCAAAGAGGAAGGAAAAAAACGACCCGAGTGAATAGCATTCAAGAACTACAATGTCAACAGCTGCATATAAATGTCAAGGATATACGTGAGATCACCTAGTGCATTTCCTCTCTTTGCCTCATCGATATTCCCTTCACTGGGTTTGCTGTAAAAGAGTAGTTGGAAAGAGAGCTGTGAAAAGTTTTTCAAATCGGATAGGAATATAACTTGCAAGGAAACAAGTTTTTTTCTTTTTGAGTCACAAACATGCGGCTATTCATTCATGTTGGACCATGCAGTTTATAGCGTCGGGATTCGATTGTATAGCGTCAAGTTATTTTTGTTGTCAGAAACATTTCTGTGTTCATTCTGTTTATTGTGACGATAAAGGCTCAGGGCCACTTTCACCAACAACTTATGTAGCGGAGTTTGGCTCCATTAAATATAATCTTGAGGATCAAACCTTGGCGTCTTTCACCAACCCGAAACTCGGTTAAACCCAGTTTGGAATAATCGAGTTTCATTAACGGAGATTCGGCAAACTGTCCAATGAAAACATGGACAATTTGAAACGACAATTTGAAAACCCGCCATGTGTCCGACATATCAAGACGATAAAGCAGTGAATCACTACCATGACCATTTATTACCCATGCCGTTTTTATCTAGTTACCTAGTTACCATCTACCAGTTACTATCTAGTTTCCATCTAATGTTCTAGAACGTGTTTGGAGCTTCGAACGTAAAACCTATGGAATTTCTTTAATGTCAATAATATTTTGTTCTATAATATTCGTTGATTATTTGTTATTTTACATAATTTATAATATTCGTTGATTTCGATCGAGTTCGAATTCGTATTGAGCGCGAGTATACCTACCTATCGAAATTAAACTGTAGGTATCAGCTGTTGGTGCGCGGCCATATTGCTCGATATCATTATTATCACGGCTAAACGGAGATTGGCAAGTGTAACTGGCCGGGGCTTGGGAGATTAACCTTAAGCCACCTCGTTAGGAGTTTAAATTCGTAAAGTGGTCTGGTGAAAGACGATGAACTGGAATCTCCGTTATTGTCCAATCTTTTCTAACTTAAACTCGTTTATGTTGTTGGTGAAAGTGGCCTTAAATAGGTTTACAACAGTATTACTATTGATATTCAATATTACCGCTATCACTGTACTTTACTGTATTCTTCGTTTTTTTAAGGCGAATCCAGACAATGACTTCAAAAGCATACCGGAAGGGCTGTGGTGGGCTATAGTGACCATGACGACGGTGGGCTACGGCGACATGGTGCCCAAGACGTACGTCGGTATGTTCGTGGGCGCTCTATGCGCCCTAGCTGGTGTGCTCACGATCGCTCTTCCCGTTCCAGTTATCGTTTCCAACTTCTCCATGTTCTATTCTCATACGCAGGTAAGATCTACACATTCTTCAGGAAAATTATCTCGTTAAAGGTCATCATTATTAGCTTTGCTATTTCATTTTTGGTAATTTGTTATAATTATTATTAATTCATTTTTTCACTTATTATTTTTATTCCGATTAATTTTGTGTAATAAGTCCTGGAGCCTAGGCTTTGAATCTCTACTCATTTGACCTAAATTATGTTCATCTTTCCTATCGAATGTTACCCTCTAAGCTGTCTTTGGACAATCATGCGTTCACCATAATCACGTGACCAAAAAAGACGGCCTCACAAATATGGCGCTTTGGCAAAACCAAAACTGGAAAGAAAACGCTGCAAAGTATTGCAAAAAGATTCATGTTGGGGACTAATAAACTTGGTTTTTTCCGATTAAAATATACCCCATAAAGGTACGTTTTTCGGAACGGTTTTCGCGGGCGAAATACAGCTTTGGGTCCGCCGAATCTGAATCCGAAATCGGATATCGAAAAAAGTGACGTTAAGTCGGTCAAATCGCGAGCGGAAGCGAGAAGAAGCGTTTAACATCAGAAATTAATTTTGCCGTGTTCGCGAGAAGGCTCTACGAAGTCAGGGGTTCGATGAGGCGGGGCTTGCACCTGACGAAAACGGGTTGCGAGCAGGTACACGCACTTACGTCTTGAAGGGTATACAGGTATACCTTGCGAGCGAAGCGAGCAACATCCCCGAATAAACTTTTTGTGGTTCCACGTAGTTTCATAAGATTTAATTTGTTTGTAAGAATTTCCAACAGAAAAAAACGTCTGCCAAGTTGGGTGGGCAGTATAACTTCCTCAAGCGAGCGAAGCGAGCAGCATCCCTTACAGAAGTTAAACCTACCCTTAGGGATCTATCGTTTGCGAGCGAAGCGAGCAACATTCCCTACATGCCACACTTTGCGAGCGAAGCGAGCAATATTCCCTACATGCCACACTTTGCGAGCGAAGCGAGCAATATTCCCTACATGCCACACTTTGCGAGCGAAGCGAGCAATTGAATGGGGGGTCCGGGGGGCTTGCCCCCCGGCTGGACGTGGAGGCGAGCGTAGCGAGCCGGAGCGGCTAGTTATTAATAAGAATGAAACTCCGTCTGTCTGTTTGTCTGTTTGTCTGTTTGTCGTGTCTATGCACGGCCAAACGGCTGAGTGGGGGGAGTCTACGAGTGGTGGGATCTTTTTGGGATTTTCCGATAGGGTGTATAAGCGAATTTAAAATTTTCTAATCCCACCCGAACCATGGGCCGTAGGGCGGGAGGGGGGTCGAAGTAATAATTAATGTGCGCTTTTTGGACTTCCCCGCTTCCCCTACCCCTCTAAACGGCCGTTGACAATTCCGGAAAAATACGGGTTTCGTAGGTTCTCCTACGAGGAAGACGACGGCGCGATCGGATCGCGAAAAAAGTATCGGGAAATGCGTCAAAAAAATGCGAGAGTACGGACCCTTTTTCTCGAAAAGTCCGCCGAAAAACTTGGTTTTTTCCGATTAAAATATACCCCATAAAGGTACGTTTTTCGGAACGGTTTTCGCAGGCAAAATACAGCTTTGGGTCCGCCGAATCTGAATCCGAAATCGGATATCGAAAAAAGTGACGTTAAGTCGGTCAAATCGCGAGCGGAAGCGAGGAGAAGCGTTTAACATCAGAAATTAATTTTGCCGTGTTCGCGAGAAGGCTCTGGGAAGACAGAGGTCTTTGGGGTTCGATAACTCAGGTACAGGTTTCGGTGTTTGGGTGTTGCGAGCAGGTACCTTGCGAGCGAAGCGAGAGCCATTTCAACGGAATAAATTCGGATTTTTTCCTACAAATATACAGCAATACCTTGCGAGCGAAGCGAGCAACATCCCCGAATAAACTTTTCGTGGTTCCACGTAGTTTTATAAGATTCAAGTTGGGTGGGCAGTATAACTTCCTCAAGGATATACAGGTATACCTTGCGAGCGAAGCGAGCAACATCCCCTAATAAAATTTTCGTGGTTCCACGTAGTTATATAAGATTTAATTTGTTTGTAAGAATTTCCAACAGAAAAAAACGTCTGCCAAGTTGGGTGGGCAGTATAACTTCCTCAAGCGAGCGGAGCGAGCAACATCCCCTACAGAAGTTAAAACTACCCTTAGAGATCTACCGTTTGCGAGCAACATCCCCTACACGTTTCAATTGTAATACATCGCATGTATACAGCCACACTTTGCGAGCGAAGCGAGGAACATCCCCAAATGAACTTTTTTTGTGGTTCCAAAAGAGATTTAATTTGTTTGTAAGAATTTTCAACAGAAAAAAACGTCTGCCAAGTTGGGTGGGCAATATAACTTCCCCATTCGCCCTTCTAATGGCCTACCTTTGAGTATACATCCCCTAATAAACTTTTCCTGGTTCAACAACCTCCAGCTCCCTGGAAATCACGTTCCGAAGCCTACCTGTACAATCCCCCGCACCTATTTAGCTACCTCTTTAAGTAATCACCTCATCCCAGCCGTTGCACACACTAACTCATTTCAACGGAATTTCATACGGGTATTTTCCAACACCTATGCAGCAATACCTTGTGAGCGAAGCGAGCAACATTCCCTAATAAACTTTTCGTGGTTCCACGTAGTTTTATAAGATTTAATTTGTTTGTAAGAATTTCCAACAGAAAAAAACGTCTGCCAAGTTGGGTGGGCAGTATAACTTCCTCAAGCGAGCGAAGTGAGCAGCATCCCCTACAGAAGTGAAACCTACCCTTAGAGATCTACCGTTTGCGAGCGAAGCAAAGCAACATCCCCTACATGATTCAATTGCGAGCGAATAATAAATACGGGTTTTTTCCTACCTATATAGAGGTATACCTTGCGAGCGAAGTGAGCAACATCCCCGAATAATCTTTTTGTGGTTCCACGTAGTTTTATAAGATTTAATTTGTTTGTAAGAATTTCCAACAGAAAAAAAAAGTCTGCCAAGTTGGGTGGGCAGTATAACTTCCTCAAATACCGGTTTTTTCCTACACAGGTATACCTTGCGAGCGAAGCGAGCAACATCCCCAAATAAACTTTTTTGTGGTTCCACGTAGTTTTATAAGATTTAATTTGTTTGTAATAATTTCCAACAGAAAAAAACGTCTGCCAAGTTGGGTGGGCAGTATAACTTCCTCAAGCGAGCGAAGCGAGCAGCATCCCCTACAGAAGTTAAACCTACCCTTAGAGATCTACCGTTTGCGAGCGAAGCGAGCAACATTCCCTAACAAACTTTTCGTGGTTCCACGTAGTTTTATAAGATTTAATTTGTTTGTAAGAATTTCCAACAGAAAAAAACGTCTGCCAAGTTGGGTGGGCAGTATAACTTCCTCAAGCGAGCGAAGCGAGCAGCATACCCTAATAAACTTTTTGTGGTTCCACGTAGTTTGCGAGCGAAGCGAGCAACATCCCCTACAGAATTAAACCTACCCTTAGGGACCTACCGTTTGCGAGCGAAGCGAGCAACATCCCCTACATGTTGGGTGGGCAGTATAACTTCCTCAAGCGAGCGAAGCGAGCAGCATCCCCTACAGAAGTTAAACCTACCCTTAGAGATCTACCGTTTGCGAGCGAAGCAAGCAACATCCCCTACATGTTTCAATTTGCGAGCAGGTACACCTAGGTGCCCTACTCATATACAGGTATACCTTGCGAGGGAAGGGACTTGGCCTACGCAGTTAAATCTTGAAGGGAGTCGATGACTCATTTCAACGTAATAAATACCGGTTTTTTCCTACACAGGTATATCTTGCGAGCGAAGCGAGCAACATCCCCGAATAAACGTTTTTGTGGTTCCACGTAGTTTTATAAGATTTAATTTGTTTGTAAGAATTTCCAACAGAAAAAAACGTCTGCCAAGTTGGGTGGGCAGTATAACTTCCTCAAGCGAGCGAAGCGAGCAGCATCCCCTACAGAAGTTAAACCTACCCTTAGGGATCTACCGTTTGCGAGCGAAGCGAGCATCATTCCCTACATGTTGGGTGGGCAGTATAACTTCCTCAAGCGAGCGAAGCGAGCAGCATCCCCTACAGAAGTTAAACCTACCCTTAGAGATCTACTGTTTGCGAGCGAAGCAAGCAACCTCCCCTACATGTTTCAATTGCGAGCGAAGCGAGCAACATTCCCTACATACCACACTTTGCGAGCGAAGCGAGCAACATTCCCTACATGCCACACTTTGCGAGCGAAGCGAGCAACATTCCCTACATACCACACTTTGCGAGCGAAGCGAGCAATTTAATGGGGGGTCCGGGGGGCTTGCCCCCCGGCTGGACGTGGAGGCGAGCGTAGCGAGCCGGAGCGGCTAGTATAGGATATTAATGCCCCTCCATCAAGAAACGCCCTAAATGGGTTTTACGAAGGACCACCGCCGCCTAGGGCTGATTTAGCGCAACAGCGAGCAGAAGAATATGGGAATTCAACCCAAAACCCCCCAAATCGGCATGCATACAAAGGAATGGTAGAAAGGTAAGGTACCTGATGGCAAGTCGCTCCGAAAATCCGGGAACCGGTATGCTTCCAGTGATATACTATACGATATAATGATATACTAAACGAGGCAATACAAAAGTCAGGTATACAAAATATATAAATACAAAATAAATATAACAATAAAATACTGATAATTAAGTCATTACACAAATAGAAATATAATAAAAGTAGTTAGAGAATCTTTAGGTAACACTTATATAGTAATTCAGTCAGGTACATATTTCCTCCAATTCACATTAAAAAAAAAACTTGAGACTTCATAAAGTTCAATCTCAATCAGGGCTCGCTTCAAAGTACTTTTGAACTTTTTAACGGGAAGCATTAGAATTTGTACGGGTAGGCAATTGAAAAGACGAGTCCCCATCTGTACCGGATCACTTGTCAACGTTGTCGTAAGGCGAGCAGCAGGTGGGCGTAAATTATTATTGCCTCTGGTGGGATATTGATGAACATCGTTGCCTCTTATGATTGAGTCGGTACGCTCCCGAACAAACAGAAGGGAATTCAGAACATAGTAGCTTGAAATTGTCAGAATCTCTAGGTCTCTAAAGTGACTACGGCAGCTCTGATTCCAATTCAGCCCCCTCAAAATTCGAACTGCTCTTTTTTGAAGCTTAAAAATCTAGGCCACACACGTAAAGTTGTAGACGGACGGCACTCAAAGAATTTGGTAGCACGAGAATTTGGGAGACTGCAGAAATAGATTAGCGAATGTGGGGTCATAGGCATATAGCGACTGGTAAGAAGGATGACGACGAAGTAAGTAGCAGGATATTCAGACATGCCGATTAGAAAGGATTAAGGGAAAGGGTGGACCAATCAGAGCGGTCGGGATGAGACCCACCTCCTCCCCTCCCATGCACTTTAGACTAAGGGTGAGAGAGAAAAACCTTGTGTTTTTACAAAACATTCACTATTTCTTTATTAGATACTAGCTGGTTCACCCGTGCGTTGTACCGGTTGACTTGAACATTATCAAGTAGCCTGTACCCAAATTAAAGTAATTCTGATAGATTCGCCCTCACAGATCCCCAGTTGGTTCAGTGACGTTCAAAACGCTTTAACATCCTCCCCTCTCCACTGGGTCAAATTTCCAAAATTTGAAAAAAGTAGTCTTTAACTTGAATTAAAGTAATCCAAATATATTCGACAATCAAATCCCAAGTTCGCTCAGTGATGACAAAGATATCCCATTTCTCCCCCTCCCCCCCTTCTCCTGAAACACCCACTTCTATGGGTTAGATTTGAAAAATTTCAAGTAGCCAGTGATTTAAGTTAGAATACTCCAAACATATTCAACAA
Source organism: Adelphocoris suturalis (assembly GCA_030762985.1). Classification (NCBI taxonomy): domain Eukaryota; kingdom Metazoa; phylum Arthropoda; class Insecta; order Hemiptera; family Miridae; genus Adelphocoris; species Adelphocoris suturalis. The sequence continues at coordinate 57,719,677 of CM061043.1, forward strand.
CTCAGATCCCCAGTTCGATCAGTGACGTTCGAAACGCTTAACTCCCCCACCCCCTCCCCCACCATTGTGGGTCAGATTTGAAAAATTTGAAAAAAGTAGTCTTTGACTTGAATTGGAGTTTTGTTTTGAGCATGGAGACAAAATTGAGCATGTGTTGAGCATGGAGACAAAATCGAAGTCTATTTCACCCCTCTTTTTCCTATTTCCCAAATGGCCAAAAAACTACAATTTCATGAAAATTTCCAAAATTCTCACGTAATACCTACGATTCCCTGGTTATTTTGACGCGGTGTAACCAATTTTGAAGCCTGCATCACAAATAGGTGTTCGACTATGAGCCAAAACGAATATAAAATTTTAAATTGTCTAGTCGTCGTCCTTGTGCCAAATTGGCTCTGGTATGGTAAACAAAATTCAGTAGAAATGTTTCATAATATACGCAGAGTACCTACCTAAAAGATGGTGAAAAAAATGTTTCATTGATGTTTCATTTGAGTGCAAATACTTATATGGGAGTTGTGAGAGCTTTTATAAGAATCCACTGTAAAGGAAGCATTTCAATTCAAGAGCGTGCGAAGTCTTATTTCTGATTAACTTCATGGAGCATGGTGGGTGGGTCTGGCCCGGTCGGGGTCCTCCGGCCTTGACCGGCCGAATACGGGGGGGGGGGGAAGCCTCTCTACGCCGCAAAATGCACAGGAAATACAGAAACAGAATACAATACAGAAACATTTGACAACACGATCACAGAAAACTATAAAAAAGTGATAACATCAAACACAGAAAGTAACTATTATCTTTTAATAATGATTAACAGGACGTTTCCATTTGTTTTCGACACGTCACGGTAGGGTTTTCTATTGATTTTCACGTACAACCAATGCGTTACTAGGGAAGTGTAACTACTCCTTTAGTTTTCATAGCAGGAAAATCGTTAGCCACTTTTTGGAATGCTCTCATTTTATCCAAGCGTCTCATAATCCCTAAGCCTCTATAGTGTCAAGGAAAGCTGATTTATTACGCTCAGTTATAAACTAATATTGCTAAGTAACCATAATGAACTAATAATGTATCAAATTAATCATTATTAAATGATCTGACTGTAGAACCGTAGGTCTACCGTCCGTTTTTATTATACAGACGGTAACAAGCAACTCATTAGGAATTTTCCTGAATATTCAGCACCATAAACAAGACACAAAAAAAAAAAGAAAAAAAAAGGATTTCTGAACCATGCAGACGAAATTTCAAGATATACCCATACACCATTCCCATTTCATTATAGTTCTGGTTCATGTACAAATTTTATAAAACCAATAAATGAATTTAAAAAAAAAAAAAAAAAAAAAAGAGAGCATAAGAGCGTAACATTCCATCTTGAGCCTTCGGCTATAATGCTGAAACATGGAACAAGCTTTCTTCCCACCAATTGGTAAATGTAAATGAATTTAAACTTACGACATAATTTTTTTACTAATCGACATTAGATCCGATTACCTAAGTAGGTAACTTTGTTGGGAAAGTAAAAATGGACATTACTTTCCACTCTATTGGGATGTTAGGAAAGTAAAAGTGGACATTATTTTCCACTCTGTTGAGATGTTGGGAAAGTAAAAATGGACATTACTTTCCGATCGGGATGTTGGGAAAGTAAAAATGGACATTACTTTCCAATAGGGATGTTGGGAAAGTAAAAATGGGCATTACTTTCCACTCTGTTGGGATGTTGGGAGAGTAAAACTGGACATTACTTTCTACTCGGGGTGTTGGGAAAGTAGGTAAAAATGGACATTTCTTTCCACTCTGTTGGGATATTGGGAAAGTAAAAATGGACATTACTTTCCACTCTATTGGGATGTTGGGGAAGTAAAAAATCCCGCGCTACTTTCGTTCCACCGTTTCGTCACGTTTTTGCCCAGTTAGGTGATGGTTAAAGCATGTTCCATGCTAAAAAAAAAAATCTTCATTAAGTGAGTGGTTCATGTAATAGAGGAAAGCATTCGTATGTCCGAACGGTCTTTGAAATTGTGAAGAACTTCGCGGTCCGATTTCAGTGTTAGACTGCTCATTCGAATCAGCACGACCCCAAGTTTGTTGCAAAAGTGTCGCCGTTCGTCTCTATACTCGCCTTGATCGTGTTCTAGGCGGTCCTTATCAACGAGAGTTGTTAATTAGGCTGTGGCGGTAACAACAGTTGCCATCAATTCACGGAAAGTAAGAAACGTAGTGTAGCAACTAACATCTAGGAGAGTTATTTCTGAACGAAGAAATTGAAGAACTTAGCGGACTTTATCTATAATTTCGAACGGTCTTTATATATAATTCCGAATCAGCACGGCCCCAAGTTTGTTGCAAAAGTGTCGGTAAGTAAGAAACGTAGTGATGGGGTCTTTTCTGATCAGCTGAGTGAGCTAAATTCTTTCCAGTTCACTGTAGGAAGTTGAAATTTGATAGGGTGACTCTCTGGGACATTAAGAGACGAGTGAAGTGATGGGGTCTTTTCTGATCAGCTGAGTGAGCTAAATTCTTTCCTGTTCACTGTAAGAAGTTGAAATTTGATAGGTAGACTCTCTGCAACATTAAGAGACGAGTGAAGTGATAGCTGATCAGAAAAGACCCCATCACTTCACTCGTCTCTTATTGTCGCAGAGAGTCCACCTATCACATTTCAACTGTGAAAAGGAAACAATTTAGCTCACTCAGCTGATCAGAAAAGACCCCGAGTGAGCTAAATTGTTTCCTGTTCACTGTAGGAAGTTGAATGTTCGAAGCACAAATTGGACATGACACAAAACTCGAAATTAATCCAGACACAGAACAAGCACGAGCTTTGCTGGAGTGGTACCAGACACATCAGGACGAAGACAGCTGTAGCATCTCCTACACACAGCTAAACACCAGTTCGACATTTACGAGCACTACCGATCAAGATACAATCAACGACATAAAGAAGGAGATAGAAGACACGGACGCGCAGATTCACACGCTTACAAAGAAACGAAGAAGACTCGAGATAGAATTACACCATCATCTCACCAAGCCCAAATTCTGAATTCCCCGATTCAACTTTTTGTTTAGTCTCATAGTGGCGAGAACCACCTCAACTGGTGATATTTATTTTATTACATTACTTACATTTTGATCGGAGTTTCCTCTTTTTTAATCATTTAATAACGTCGCCTTAGCTTTGGACCAGGTCACATAACGCCGCAAATAAGTAGGACTTATATCGTTACTATAATGTGCTGAGTTCCTGTTAGGTTATACAGATAGATTAGGGCTTTCCAAGCCCAAACAGGCCTCTAGTAACGTATAATTAAATATTAATTTACACTCGCACCTTCATTTTCCTCATTTCAGTTCATACGACTGTAGAGAGTTCAATGCAATTATTTCACTATTAGTCACCCCTTCCGTTCGTTTCCCTTGAAATACGTAGCTGTCTTTCTCTAGTGAAGTTTCTCTTCTGAGGATAAGGTATCCAACGTCAAAGCTAACAGTCTAACAAAGTCAGGGGGTGAATCATCATTGCCAGAGATCATCAAACACGTCTTGCGATATTTTAACACTACTTGTTCGTTCTCCTTGAAAGCACAGCGTCATTTTCACTGTTTCCGTAAAAAAAAAACCTGGCAAAAATCCAATATCTCCCGATCGTGACCGATTCTCTATTCAATATTTCTTTTCTCGCTGCGAAAGTAGGTAACATGAGGTTAGCAAGGCTAACAGAACGTTATTGGAAACCCTCGTCCCTTCACATATCCTCCATTTTTCAAGAATAATGCAAAACGACCTTCTTCATATTTCATCGGAGATGAAAACTCCCTTCAGGAGCTCTTGTAAATATTTCTACCTGCCTTTCCTTGTCCTTTATCCAGAGGGTCGTGTTACTCTTTGTTCAATCCGTCTTATAATTACTATTAGCAATATCAGTTTAGAAGATACAACTGTTCTTTACAACTTTTAAATACGCTTGGCCATTGGTCCTGTCGCGCCGAGATGGGTACATTTCGTATGTTTTTGCTCGTAATTGCGTTTGGGTTAATTGGAGCTTCCCTTGCGTTCTAAACGTAATTTATCTACCCTGTAGGCAATTTCGTCTTGTGGAACGATTATAAAGTCTTTAGTTGTGCGCCCTTCCCTCCCTGAAGGGGTTGATCAGCCTTACTGGTAGAACCTTTACTGGAACCTAGATAATTCGAACTTCTTTAATTCGAACTTCTTCAATTCGAATATTTCTCTTGGCCCCTAGCATTTTGAATTTAAACAATGCTAAAAAATCATGGATACTTCAAATTTTATTTTGGATAATTCGAATTTTCGGCGAGCTAATTAACTTATACATTTTAAGCTGCGACTTAAAATAATTGTAAATTTATCGAGAAATACGTTTTAGTAACGATATTCGGCAAAAGGTTTGCGTCAGACCAAATGCATGCAAGTCAGTGCCATCGTATCTGATAACTCCTCTTCCCTTTCCACCCGCCGAAAGTCCGAAAACAACAAAACAAAGCCACGCGTTGGAATCTTTTATAATGGCCGAGAGACTAAATTCAAGGAAACAGGCCAAAATATCATCCTTTTTTGAAAAACAATAGATTGTTTTTTATGGTTTCAGTTAAACAAAGTACCGTTCCAGGTGTCTTTATATTTATTGTTCAATATTCTGTTGGTCAGTAAAGTCTCCAATGTTACTGCATGTACTTTACTTCGTACTGTAGTTTGTTAAAATATAATTTATTCAAAACTTCTTCAATTCGAATTTTTGATTAATTCGAAGTTTTTTACTGGTCCCTTGAGGTTCGAATTATCTAAGTTTCACTGTATTAGGATTGTAAATCATATCTATTTCGTAATTATATATGTATATTTAATTCCCATTTGAATGTATTAATACATGTAATTGCCCATCAGGCTATTCACGTAATTACTTGCCAGCTTGGTTTAGAATATTCCACAACCTTACCCTTTGTTCAGCAGCTTACCATTCAAGAACTTACCTGTACAGAATTTGTAAAAGGATCAAATCCTCTCGATCATTACCTATGTCCGTTAGTATTAAGGAACTTCGTTTTGCAATAAAGGAAGAATTCGCTCGCTTGCAATGCATCTACGATCTTTCTAAGAAAATCACGAACAATAATGCGTCTACTTTCATGACTAAGGCTAGATCAGTTCCTACAATTCGCTCTATATTAAGCGAATTATTGGATACGGAGCAGAAATTGAAGATGAAAGTAGATGAGAAGTACGAACCCAATTTTTCTCGAAAGGAAGCGTTCGATCAGTTAGCGGACATTGTATCAACGGTCCTGGCAAACTTAGAAAATACAATTGAAGCTGCTAAAACTCCCAAATCTATAGCCCAATACCCTCTGAAGCTGAATTGTACATTCTTCTGCGTCTCTGTCACCAAATCTATTTAAAAAATTCAAAAACATTGATAAGCAATGCATGCATTACAGGGACAAAAACAAAAATATCTTGACTTCTCGAAATCACACTTCTCCTCGATTAACCCCCTCCACCGACAGTAAATTTCCATCATAATACTTCCAGCATGAAATTATTTGAAACATAATACTTCATAATTGAGCAGTGATCATGAAATTATTTGAAATTTGGAACTCTTGACATATTTAATGGAACAACAAAACTAGACTTGGACAGCGTTTGAATTCGTTAATTATCCCCCCCCGTGAGAGCTAATCCAAAATTCGCATATCCGAAATGACTGAGAAATAATCTCGAAAATTAATTGACAGTACTCATAGATCAAGCAAATTCAGTCAGATCATTTAATAGAGAGTTCCTAGTAGATCCGTCGGTCTGACGACGTCAAGTCTTTCACGGATCTAGTTGTAATGCTACATCCCTGTTTGCTGCTTTCTACAACGAATCATCGGTTGAAGCATGATGATTTATTATTATTACCCTCTCCATTCACCCCTTTCCTTAATGAAATTTGGAACTCCTGACATACGTTTCAAAACTATGTTTTTGGTTACTTAGCAATATTAGTTTATAACTGAGCGTAATAAATCAGCTTTCCTTGACGCTACAGAGGCTTAGGAGTTATTAGATGCTGTAATAAAATGAGACCATTCCAAAAAGACTTCGTATTGGAACAACAGAAAAATCACACTGAAATCGATAGGGATTTGTAGCTTGGACAGCGTTTGAAACTATCGTTATACAGCTTTCGTACAGTACGCAACCACGAGAGACATTTTATGTCTTTGCGCCCCCTTTCCCCTTCCTACTTTTGTTTGTGGAAATTTATTGCATTATTAAATGATAACAAGCTGTTGCTGCGGAAATGAAACTTCTTTAATTTTCATTGGACAAAAATCGTTCTCTACTCGGTGGAATGCTGTCGATTTATCATGCATTTCTTTCGTATACTTGATCTTCTATTTATGCCGTAGTTTTATATTTATTTATGTTATAAAAGAATATAGTAAACAATGCCGCTTGTTTTGTTGTCACTTGGCTGAGAAATTAATCTTGGTTATAGTAATTGTAGACGCGCACCGTAACAGAAAATTACCTACCTAGGTACTTCCTTCAAATTTTTATTAGTAAAATATTTATGTCGTAGTTTTAGCGAGAAGAAAGCATGTTCCTTGTTTTAGCATTTTAGCCGAAGGCTCAAAGTGGAAAGCAACCGGGGGGTCCAGGAGCCGAGTTTTACCTATTTGGTCTTCTGAAACGGATTTTTATGGGGTTATTTTTTTTTTTTTTTTCTCATGCTTAGGCTGTCCCAAGTGGAGGATCAGTTCCAATAGACGCTTTCTTGTTAACGAAGCGTTGTCCTACCTCCAGAGAGACGTTCTAAAAACCCATAGGCACTACTACAAATCGGCTGAAACACAGAATAGGTACGACTCCGGCAACAACTCGGAACCGTTTTATGAAACGTAGGTGAAAAATCACATATGGGGTCTAGTTGGTCTAAGTACCTTGGCATAAATTTCAAACAAACTCTAGAGGGTAGAATTTTAGGGCTAAAATATTAAAAATGAATCTTGATACCTTTAGGGTGGTGGGGCCAGTGTTTGACACCTTAAATTAAGTTTTGTTTTTTCGTTTGTTTAAACGAGATTATTAAAAAAATCACTAATTCAACCCACAAAACACCATAAATTTGTTTTTCGAAATCAGTTTTTTGACCCAGAATTCGACAGCCACATTTTTTGTTGCACCTGTGATTGACATCCTATGATTGACACAGCAGTTCTTTTGCAATAAATGATTCCTTGCATCAACAAAACATTTTATTTCAACATTTTACAAATAAATTGAGCATTTGAACTTAGTTTTATTAATCTAAATATAAAATTAATATGTGTATCCATAAAGAAAAAACGGACGGTAGACCTACGGTTCTACAGTCAGATCATTTAATAATGATTAATTATACACATTATTAGCTCATTATGGTTACTTAGCAATATTAGTTTATAACTGAGCGTAACACATCAGCTTTCCTTGACACTACAGAGGCTTAGAGATCATGAGAAGCTGTGATAAAATGAGAGCATTCCAAAAATGCTGCAAATTATTACATAATGGTTTATTATTTCTGAATCAGATAGCCAGCTGTAGTAACCAGCATGCTCTGAGGCTTTCGCCAGTCTCTTTTCTAGTATCCACCTCTGTTCTCACGTTACAGGCTGCGCTCCCGATGGGGAGCAAATGGATGATCGTACAGCCACCCAAGTGGTCTCATTCAACCCACGGAGCTAATTTCTATAGGAATCAAACTAAAACCGTAGGTACACTGGATTCCAAAAGCATCTGGGACATGTCCCTGTCGATTCTGCGTCGGAAATTACTTGGGTGACGACACCCCACTTACCTAGGCAGAAATATAAGTAAACAGCTATTCATCCAGAGGGTTCAGACTCCAACCTGCCCATGTAATGCAATTTTAATTTAAAAACGATTTGCTTCGAACTATCTGAGAAGATTTTGAGAAGAAGAAGAACGAAGGATTTTAGATGGGCTGGATCAATTATTTTTGTAACATACTAAAGTATGATATAATACACTAAATACACTAGTGTGTTCAAGGTAGCTTAAATGTTATATGGGGTAAAAGTAATAAAATATAATATAAAATATATATTATATCCGTTCCGATACGCCCCGGACGCCTTTCTGCTACTCCACTATGCCCCTAATGCCGTACCCCCCTCAGGTTGGCGCGGCGTATTATATGGGTATAACACGTAAAAGTAATAAATATCCATTCTCCTACAATCCTCTGCTACGCCCCTGGTCACCCCAGCCGCCACAAGGTGCCGCGGCGCCTCCTCACGCATAAGTCTAATACTCAAAGCCTCGAAAAAGACACTTTTTCGCCCGTTTTTGGCCCATAGCATCTATGCGAGTAAAGCGATCGGGATGGTTAGACGTTAGGACCAACTAGACCCCAAATGGAGTCTATGTGCGAAAGAACGGGTTTTTTAAGTCAATTCTTAGGCCTTTTATGGCCCGGACGGCGAACGGCGGACGGACATTTCAAATTTAGATTCTTACTCACCTTGAAACGTAAGTAACGTGACAAAGTTTGAGGGGATGTTATGAAAATTTTTTTTTGCTGTACGATCACATTGGCTTATTATTGGAAATAAACCAAAAGTTGCAAACGATTTTCCTGCTATTAAAACTAAAGCAGTGAGCCTTCCCTAGTAACGTATTGGTTGTACGTAAAAATCAATAGACAATCAATAATTTCGCCGTAACGTCACGGTCGGGAGAAAAATGGAAACGTCCTGTTAATCATTATTAAATGATAAAAGTTGAAAATATCATCGGATGTTTCATCACAAAATAGGTACAATGATTTTTTGATACCATAGGCACAATACGATTCTAATGGTAAACTAGCAGCTGGTTAGTTGCTATGCATTTATATAAATATAAAAAATAAAGAAAGAATGACAAGAATGAATAGAGATCCATGTTGACAGCACTGTCAATCACTGAGTGGAGCATCAGTTTGGGAACTAGTAATTGCTATTTGCATTTTCACATGTTATCTTTTATTATTTCCGAAAAATGATGGCATGAATGCAATCTTCACAAAAAACTGATTGAAAATGTGGAGGGCATGGCGAAGCAAAATAAAAGGCTTACCTCCTTCGCAATATCACAAGCAACAGCACCAAAGAAATTACAACACGAGGTTCTGGTGGGTAACCTTCTCCAGATTTGGCGTTCAACAGCACCGTCATACCCCCCACCACCGGCCTTCTTATAAACTATAATAGGCCTCCGTATAATAAACCGGTCTCATTACAAACCATAATCGGCCTCCGTATAATGAAACAGGCCTACCTACGTATTAGATAAGACTGATTTTTATAGTTTGGTGGTCTGGATGCTAGCAAGCTCGCATCTCAAAAACAAAAAATATCCTAAATAGATTATTTTAGCAAAATACAGATTAGTTGGACAAACAGATCAGATTCACGCCTAAAATGATGTTACGGAGGTCGAATATGAAGAATAATTGGATCTAGATGGCATCTGTGATGAGGGATTAGACCCTGTAATGCATCCATAACTTACCATGCGTTTTGTATTTCCAAGTGATTCATAATAAATTGATTTGATGGAACGGAGTTACAAATACCGTCTGGATGTTGAAGCCGCACGCATGAACATTAAGGGCGGAATCCATAGACGGGAATTGAGTCTAAGTGGGCCCCTACGTGTATCGATAAGGGAATTCATGCACTCTGAGCGATTCATAGACGTGATTTGAGGGCGACCCTGAGGGCAAACTTAGTGTGCAACCCAAATGCACACTCAATGGGATTCATAAACAAAAAACGCTGCAAATTATTACACAAAGGTTTATTATTTATGTATTAGACAGCCCTTCTACGTAGATCTTTGGTCCATAATTATTAAACGCCGCTTATAGTATATTTAGTATCGGAACTCGGAGCTTCGGACCTCACAAATGGGTTCAATCCATTACAGCAGCGGAATCTCACAATTTTACGCCTTTTTATATAGTTGATAAACAAAACAATTTATTAACAAGTCATCTTTCCAACACATAAAAGTGTTACCTATACTGTATATTGATATCATCTAACTGGTCAAATTTCAAAAAATGTGCTGACAAAATCACTGAAAATGGCTAAGAATTGTTAAATTGATATTTTTTAGCATAAGATTGGTCAAATAAAGTTTATCAACTATGAAATAGAACATTCAAAAATTTATGTACGAAATTATGCTAAAAACTTGAACTTCATTAAATTTTGTTTTAAAAAATCTATAAAATTGCAAAAAATAGCCTAAAATCCAAAATCTCTTTTTGAATAGAAGAGTATCATTTAGAATACTTTTTTTTTTCCATAAAATTAATAGCTAACATTTTCTTTTCACTCATAAATCTCCAATTTCTATACAACTTGAAATATACAAAAAAAAGACACTTTTTCACCTATTTTTGGCTCATAGCACCCATGAGAGTGGAGCGATCGAGCTGGCGAGAAGTTAGGACCAACTAGACCCCAAGTGGAGTCTATGTGCGAAAGAACAGATTTTTTAAGTCAATTCTAAGGCCTTTTATGGCCCGGACGGCGGACGGACATTTCAAATTTGGATTCTACGCACCTTGAAACGTAAAGTGACAAAGTTTGAGGGGGGGGGGGGGGGGTTATAAAAATTTTTCGCTATACGATCACATAGGCCTATTATTGGAAATAATAAACCAAAATGGCGTTGAGGTGAATTTCACCCTCAGCTCAACGGTGCAATATCCTGAGTGACGGCAGGAGATCACTTAAGTACGTCAACTGATAACATTTATTATCACTTTCACGTAGGTATAGGTACGTACTGGCAATACATATAGTAGAGCATACATCGTTTATTTTGTTCGGAGTTTATTCAAAAACTACGGCTCAGAAGAGTAGATAGGCTGTACCTGAACAGTAGGTAGGTAGATATACATGTTTGATGTGACCAACAGATCCCATTCGCATGTTATAGGTACAATCAACAACGAAATATTTCGCAAACTATTCCGATTCTGGAAAGAGACAGTCATGAACAACTACGAACCTGGAGGAGCCAGAAATAAATGGGATAAATGTCTTACAGTCTCATTATATCTATAACTTATTCTCAACTACTTATCTGTTCTTCAAAACTAACTGGCGAATCATTGTTTTCTCACGTCTTTTCCATCACACGTATACATAAACACAAATTATCAGCTCTTCAACTAACAAGCAACAAGGATTCAATTCAACTGTGGTTGCTCCGATTCATGCGGAAAGACCAATGACTTTCGTCTTTGTCTGAAAAGACCTATGTCCTATCTCCCCAAGGAACAAGGATGATAGCATAAAAAGCAAAAACTCAAAGAAAAGAGTAACCTTTGAGAACTGTTATTGATCAGTGCGGAATGTGAGAGGGAATTTTCCCGTCCCTTTTCCCTCAAACTAGGGAAACTTGCCCTACAACATACTGTCTGAGCTGCCAACTCAAGTTGAAAAAGCATTGAGTGTCCCCGGAGTTAACTGTCAAACCCGTCTAATCTGCGTGTGCCCCTAACTGTTGAGTGAACCACTCCTCTCAACAATCGAACTGGTGAGTGGACGGTCACCCTCCACTTTGGTGAGTGCGAGTAAACCCACACACTTAGGCTGTGTCTATGAATTCCGCCCTAAAAATCAGGTTTAATCCAGGCTCCAGTAAATACTAGAAGCCCTTCAATTAGTGACACCCATAATTTCCTTCATCCAAATTTATGTGAGTTGGTTGTTTTTCAAAAATATGCCAACAGTAAGTCCCTGGACATGCATTTGATTTTTTTCAGGAAAATGTACCTATATAGTAGTAAGTCCTTGTTTCGTTGAATCACATCGAAGTGAAATAACTGTTTGGGATTGAAAACATTCTATTTGACGCGAATGTTTCTTCAATCGTCGTAAAAATGCAGTATCTATTTTCTATCGATCGTGGAAAACACGAATTGAGTCGTTCGTTCATGGAATTGGTCTTGAAAACAACACCATTTGCGGTTATCTGATTGATTCAGAACCAATCTCCCACCGCTGTAGCCTTCAATTCAGAATTGATTATCCTTGCCGACACAGCTTAAACTTCAATTGAAACCCCAACGTTTAATCGGGTTCCCGTCATGCAGTTGATTTCTCGCTTTTTAATCGTATGGTCGAGATTGAAACTTTTACCTTTCGTTTCTAGATTCCACGATTCTATTTCGGCAGACTATATATAGGTGGCGCGGGATTTGATAGTATTGATTTGTACGCAGGTTTACAACAACCAAGAAGTCCTGTTTCGTGACGGAGGTCTCAATATCAAGGGGTTCTTGAATGTGCTGATCATACGAAACTAAAGCCCCCCCCCCCCCACCTCACCACGGTTTTGCTAAACATGGTTTCTTCTAAGTAATGGATCACCCCTTTTTATTGTTTTATTATTTCCAATAATAAGCCTATGTGATCGTATAGCAAAAAATGTTTATAGCCCCCCCTCAAACTTTGTCACTTTACGTTTCAAGGTGCGTAGAATCCAAATTTGAAATGTCCGTCCGCCGTCCGGGCCATAAAAGGCCTAAGAATTGACTTAAAGAACCCGTTCTTTCGCACTTAGACTCCATTTGGGGTCTAGTTGGTCCTAACGTTTAACCATCCCGATCGCTTTAGTCGCATAGATGCTATGGGCCAAAAACGGGCGAAAAGTGTCTTTTTCGAGGATTTTTGTGTTAGGCTTACGCACGCACGCACGCCTGGCAAGCCTGGCAGGGGGTCACGGTGGGTGGTGAGGAGGGTGAGCGGAGGGTGGAGTGAGAGGAGGCGCCGCGGCCATCTAAAATCCTTCGTTCTTCTTCTTCTCAAAATCTTCTCAGATAGTTCGAAGCAAATCGTTTTTAAATTAAAATTGCATTACATGGGCAGGTTGGAGTCTGAACCCTCTGGATGAATAGCTGTTTACTTATATTTCTGACATAGGTAAGTGGGGTGTCGTCACCCAAGTAATTTCGGACGCAGAATCGACTGGGATAGGTACCAGATGCTTTTGGAATCCAGTGTACCTACGGTTTTAGTTTGATTCCTATAGAAATTAGCTCCGTGGATTGAATGTGACCACTCGGGAGGCTGTACGATCATCCTTTTGCTCCCCATCGGGAGCGCAGCCAGTAACGCGAGAACAGAGGTGGATACTAAAAAAGAGACTGGCGACAGCCCCAGAGGATGCTGGTTACTATAGCTGGCTATCTGATTCAGAAATAATAAACCATTATGTAATAATTTGCAGCGTTATTCCCTATCCCGACGTTACCGCTGTTTGGAAGTTGGAGCAGTAGGGTGGTGGGGCCAGTGTGTGACACCTTAAGAGACATTTTGACTTCGACAAGCATTTAAGTTGTGTTTTTTCGTTTATTCAAACTTGAATCTTACATCTATTGCTGCATCAGGATGTCCTCAAACTGCTCGATATTGAAAAAATCACTAATTTAAGCCATAAAATATCATAAATTCGTTTTTTCGAAATCAATTTTTTGTCCCAGTATTTGACAACCAACATTTTGGTTGTACCTGTGATTGATACCCTATGATTGACAACACAGTTCTTCTGCAATAAATGATTCCGTGTATCAACAAAACATTTATTTTAACATTTTTCAAATAAATTGAGCATTTGAACTTAGTTTTATTAATCTAAATATAAAAGTAATATGTGAATTCATAAAGACAAAGTTGAAAATATCACCGTATGTTATTGCTTTAAAAATTACTTGCTTCTAAATTATTAGTTGATACCATAGGCACAATACGTTTCTAATAGTAACCTAGCAGCATGTGAGTTGCTATTTATTTATGTAAATATAAAATATAAAGAACAAACGACAAGAACGGATAAAGATCAATATTGGCTGCACTGTCGATCACTGAGGGGAGCTTCAATTTGGGGACTAGTAATTGACATTTGCATTTTCACATGTTATCTTTGACTATTTCCAAAAAATGATAGCGTAAATGCAATCTACACAAAAAACTGATTGAGAAAAACTATGGAAACAATCGAATTTGAAAATGTGGAGGGCATGGTGAAGCAATATAAAATACTTACCTAGTTAGCAAAATCACAAGAAACAGCACCAAAGAAATTACAACACGGAGTTCTGTTAGGTAACCTTCACCAGAATTCACAAAAATACGCCTGAAACCTTTAACCGCCTTTATACTTTACTGAGAAGGTATTTTGTCTCAAAATTCAAATGGATCAATTCCGTAAAACACTTTTAAATGCCTTATCATCAAAACTTCTTGGTGAGATGTCAATCACTGGGTCCCTGTCAATTACTAGTCCCTCCACCCTAGTAAAGTTTTTCACTAAGCAAAACCCACACATTCATTACCAACAGGTTTGGAGAATCATCAATTTCGACGAACTAACTGAATCAATATTTTAGTTTTATTCAATATTCCAATGAATGAATACTTAATTATAACAAATAAAATATTGCATAGCTATAGGAAAGTATATTTTGACATTTTATGTCTTTACTTTGGCACATAAACGAAAAAAGCGTTAAAAAATGCGTTAAAAAAGTGCGTTAAAAGAAGCGTTACGGCTGGTTTCTGATGATTTTCGCTTACATCCGAGTCGTTGCTAAGGAAATGGTACTTCGTCGTTTTTCATCCCACAAAATTCGTTGACCATTCGTTCGAAAGCTCTCCATTTATCCAACCATATTATGTTTACCACTGCGAAGTGCGTTGCGAAAAAGCTGAGTTATGAGCATGGTTATATGAATAATTGTTTACACACAGGTGATCATTCTCAATGATTGATATTGCGAACATGATTGCAACCGTTCGTTAATTTCTGATGATTTCATTGAGCTGGTGTTTCGATGATTTGATTCATAGCAGGTGACCCGAATATTGTGCGAGCAGTAATTTCTATACTTTACACTCTAGGAAGCTGTAATTTCGTATGTAGCCTCTTTAGGACATTTACGTGATGATGCCCAGGGTCCGGATCAGATTAGTGGCTCTTAGAGCTAATTTCTATGCTTTACAGTCTAGGAAGCTGTAATTTCGTATGTAGCCTCTTTAGGACATTTTCTTGATGATGCCCAACGTCCGGATCAGATGAGTGGATCTTAAAGCTAATTTCTATGCATTACGCTCTAGGAAGCTGTAATTCCGTGTGTAACCTCTTTGGGACATTTATTTCACGATGCCCAGGGTCCGAATCAGCTGAGTGGCTCTTAGAGCTTGTATACGAGTCTGCAACACATACGAGTCTACAACTTAAGACATAAAATGTCCCAATGTGTTGCAGAGTAGTATGCAAGCGTTTGGTTTTCAACTTGCCACTCGAATTCAGATGTACATTGCGTGTAGATACACTGATGTGTCGGTTGAAAAGGGAGCCAACAACGCGGTTTTCAATACAATTTAAATGTTGATTCAGTTAGTTTGTCATAATTAATGATTCTGGAAACCTGTTGAAATGTGCCCATCTCTATTATAAGAATGACACTCCCATGGGGGATCTTCTTGGATTTCCCCGGAATAGTGTATAAGCAATTTTAAAATTTTCTACTCCCACCTGAACCATGGCCTTGATGGCGGGAGGGGGTGGGAGCCTCTTTTAATGTGCGTCTTTTTCCCAAGGGTCCGATCTCCTATCCAATGCCACATTAAAATTTGATCGACAGCACTTCGTATGTCACCGACAAAGTTACGTTTCAGGACCACAGCCTCAGCCTCCCCTGCTGCCATTCGGCTCAAATTCTCGGAAGTATAATTGGACCGCTCTCGTGCTATATCTATTACAGCGTTGGCCTGTACAGGATCCTTCTGCCAGACGTGGGCACTGAGGCCACGCTTGGAGCTAAAGGTTCTCTTCCAGGGGGCTCACTGGTGGACATCCGCTGGGGCAGGGGAAGAGGACGAGGGATAGGAAGAAGAAGAAGAAGAAGAAGAGGGAGAAGATAACCGACGCCCCTGCCCGGAGCGCCCCCCGAGTGCCTCCCCTAGAACTCCCATTGCCATTGCAATAACTTCATTATCTACAATAATTTGCTAAAAAAAAAAATTAATAATTAATAAAGGAAAAAACCACCGCATCACTTTCTAACTTCCCATTGATATTAAAGGTCAACTCCAGGTTGAAAAAAAAAAATAAAGATCTCGACGACTTTTGAAACTGAAGGGTAGCTATTTTCATTTGATTTACATAGAAATCTGTTCTATGAATAATTTAATCCCAGACCTACAGAAGAGAACAGGCACTGAACCAAAATTAATCAGCAACCTCCAAAACGCGCTAGTGGACATTTTGATTTTAGAGGACAAGAATTTTGTAAATTTCTTGCACGAACACAAAGCTTCCGAACCTTCGGTTTGAGGAAGCATATTCCACGGTAAAATTAGGCGAAAAGGAAATAATTTAGAGCATGCATTGTTTAAAGATAAAGTTGAATACGTGGTTATACAAACAGGACCTAATACATACCTACTGGAATCAGTCAGAAAACAAATTGTTTGGCGGGATAGTTTAAATAATTTGAACACAATAATACTAAGCAACAGAGCGCTGAAGCAGAAGACTGCCTTCATGTAGAAAATCCTGTTGCACTATGACTCCTTACCGTCAACATTTTTCGAAGATTCTCCAGTCAAAAAGGAAGTAAATTAAGGGGACAGGTAAAAAAGGGGAAAAGGGAAAAGAAGTTGGGCAAATTAGATTCGGCTGTCGATCAATTCCCAATAACCCTAACCATCCTCTCTCCAGAGTATTTTCCTCAATTTCACAGCCGAGCGAAAATCGTATTGGCCTCGTCAAGGTGGCCCCAGAGGTCACGCCGGGGAAACCTGCAATTTCGCCTTTCAACTTGTAGACAAAAGGCTTCTAAGCGGTTTGCAGCCTTCATTTGGGAGGAAATGGGCAAAAGCTGACCCGAAACTTGTGAAGAACCCAAATAGAAGTTACCCCTTTCCCCCTGGCCCAACTCATCTTATTATACCAGGCTGCGGGTTCTTAAAGGATGTTCCGAGTTATTAGATAATAAAATTCGTATTATGCGAGGCGGATCACTTAGCCCTGTCATTATTAAATTTCCGTTGCCGACATCGTTTGCTTGCACTCCGCCCAAAAAACTGCCGTGAAGAGAGAAATCAGTTTAGAATCGTTATTTCTTAATTTCTCAGCATTGGAAAAAATTAATTCTTAAATGCTCATATTGCTCGTTTTAGTAAACTGACCAAAATAAATAAATATTAACGAATCATGCAACAACTGTTCAAATGAGATTGGTAATACATAAACTAACTAGGCGGATCTGAAGTGCTATGAGAGTGAGTTATTCCAAGCGGATTTTAAAAGAACATTTAGCTAGCTGAGTTCCTACTGCCATCACTTTAGAAAGTTAAAAGTGACATTTAGAAAAATAGCAAACAATTGAAAAACCGCAGTGAGCATTCCGGAAGGATTCTAGATCATACACAGTCCTACACAACGATCTGAACATACTCACAATGCAAGTGACCTTTACGGTAACCTATCAGAGGGCAGGGCGTCAGAATGAATCTGAACCACTTTTTCTTTGGGGGGAAACAAGATTCTTTTCTACGGCAATTTACTCAAAAAATAGTGCCGAGTGTTTTCGTCTTCATTTTCGTACACTACTATCGGAAAAACGATCATGTCTAAAAACTCGCCTGGGATCAAATTGGAACTTCAACGAACATTTTAGGACCAACCAGAGCAAAAACCGTCGAAATTCACTCGGTCTAAGGCGGAAAAAGCCATAGCGGGGAACGAATTTTTATTGTAATTTTCCGCATTCTTTCGCTGATTTCTCCGGAAACACAGCATCTTTCAGCGATTTTGACGGCACCATCGTGTTCACTTCCTTTCATCCCACTCTTCCTCCTCATCCCTCTGCAACTTCCCTTATCCCTAGAGCCGGCGTCGGGTAATAAAAAAAAATGTGTGTGTGTAATCTGTAATAAGCACAGTCTATTTTTAAATCGGCGTGAAATTAAGTGGACATTTTCGAAATTGAGGAAGAACTGTGTTTTTCCACCATCGTAGATTAACTCATGTATATGTATAGTAGTGTGAAACCAAAGGGAGAATGTAGGGTATATTCGGGCTTGAAACGCAACCCGGCAAAAGGAGCACGCATGTCGGCTTAAACAAACAACCGCTCTCTCATATTTAATGACAAGTCCCTTACTCCTCATTATGGGTGCTCTTGTTAAATAAGTAATATTTCAATCTTGCTGCTCGCTTTGGAACCACCCTGAGAGACATAGATCTTTTGAAGACACTTGGTAAGTTTCTCATGACAACCGCACGTACCAACAATGTACAACCGCATGGTCAAATCTTAGCATCAGATTCTATTTAGGACATAGCATTTGTGTGAATTATTACCAGGGTCGTAGTCTTCGTGACTGTTGGGGTAGCGCCACGTACCCTCTATGCAAGTCATCAGTTGTTGGTAAAATAAAGAAGAACTAACGAAAAGAGAGTAAAATGTAGTAGAATAAGAAACGAAAAAAAAACATGTTTTTTTAAAGATGATTTTGAGATTTTATGTCTTTACTTTGGCACATAAACGAAAACAGCGTTAACAAAAAGCGTTTAAAAAAAAGCGTTACGGTTGGTTTTCTGATGATTTCTGCTTACAACCGAGTCGTTGTTAGGGAAATGGTACCTGTACCGTTAAAATAGTATTAAACAAGGCAGTTTTTGAGAAAGTTTACGATCTAAGATTAATTTGGAAGGAGTGGGAACTCCACTGTTGAAACCTGCGTCTGAGGTATTCAATTCGACCCTTATTGTATTGCGGTTATACCCAGCCCCTCGATAAACCTTGAACAATCGCAGTGATCCCGAGTTATTTCAACCCTTCGGCCTCATCACAGAAATTATTAGTTCCTGTTGCGCGGTAATGTAATCGCCTGGTCTCAATGCTGATGAGGATTTACACTTCAATCTCCATAATAGGATTATGAATGTAAATTATCCACTGAGGATTTACTTTCCTATTTCCCGAATTCGGAAGACATCCCCCCCCCCCCCCCCCCCCCCCCAATAACTAATCATCACAATAACTATAGTTGGGAATAGTAACTATCAACTAACCCTGAACCCTGCCAAATGCTCCACTATATCGTTTTTCCGCTCCCATAGGTCTTTTAATCATTGTTACTATATCGGGGAGCATGAGCTGGTTAGGGAGTTGGCGATTCGGGATCTTGGAGATCAGGTTAGACCGGCAGCTTCACTTCGGGCTTCACATTGACGAAATCACATCACGTGCGATGAGAATTCTTGGATTCATTAAGCGCAACACCAGAGAATTCAAAAGCATATCTACCCTTAACAAGTTGAGTGCCACAGCTGTCCGCTCTCAACTAAACAAAAATTTCCTCAGATGCCAAGCGTGTTTTGCTTCCGAGACTGCAAGGCAGCGGAAGCTTTGTTTTCACTTTCGAAATGAAAACAAAATTTTTTGCTCCAAAATCAAAATTTCCACTCGCATTTTTCGTTTCAGAGCCTCCTAAACAAATTTGGTTCCGTGTCTGTCTGTCTGTCTGTCCGTCCACATTTCCTTGTAACAGCCATAACTTCCACAATTTTGATCCGATTTTAACCAAATTTTCAGAGATCTTGCGGGTTAAGCTCTAGATGGTCCCCTATCAACTTCATTATGATCGAATCAACGGTAGTTTCTGCGCAGGCGCTAACGTGAATTCCTTGTGACGGTCATAACTCGGTCAATGTTGAACGGATTTCGGTCAGATTTCCCTTGAGGTACCATGAGACAATCATCATAATTGCATTAGCGGTACGCTCTGCGCATTCGTGAACAAAATATTCTTGTTACGGTCCTTGCAACAGCCGTAATTTCCACAATTTTGATGCGATTTTCTTCAAATTTTTAGAGATCGTGCGGGTATAGCTCAACATGGTCCCCTATCAGTTCCGTCATGATCGAATCAACGGTAGCCTCTGCGCAGGCGCAAACAAAATTTTCTTGTTTCGGTCATAACTCAGGCAATTGTGAACGGATTTCGGTCAGATTTTGAGGGATGATGCGGGCAAGGTTTCTTGAGGTCCCGTATCACATTCTTCGCGATCATCAGCAGCGGTACGCTAGGCACATGCGCGAAAGTGATGTTTTTGTTACGGTCACAGCTTAGTTAATTTTATCGGATTTTGTTCAAATTTTCAGAGAGGACTACACCCTGGACGGTCCCATATTAAAATCAAAATTTTCCTTATTAATTTCATTTATTAAATGTACCATTCAGCTTCCAATTTCCCACCTTATTAATTCCCTGATGCCAGAACCGGTCGTTTCTAGTTTTCTGGAATTTAATGGTGACGTACTGTGAAGGTCACGAGGAAGCTCATGTGCCATTTCCTTGGCAGTGTATTTTTATTTTTTTCGCTTCATGAAGACCTTGCTTTTGATGGTAAAAGAGTTATTTAGTGGTATTTCACCTATTTTCATTGTGGTGCAAACGATTTGGGACTTCAAGTGGTGGAACAGAAAATTTGTGTATCACTCTGATACACGCCTATTTGAACTTCTTGACGATTTTCCCCACTGGTATTTTCCATAAAAATTATCACAGAGTGATCAAATTAAATTTTCACTCATATGAGTTAACTGGAGATTGACAAAGACTCAGGTAGGTAACAACTTTTTTATTGTATCACTTTTTATGAAAATAGTTATAAGATTCTTGGTCGAATGTGTCATTACGAATTTGTTGTGGCCAACTATACCACCTTTCCGAAGGGTTTCTCAAGGTCAAAGAAGAAGAAGAAAGAAACGCCTCTAGTGTGAATCTGGGAGATACACGCTTTAGAAGCGAACCAGGATTGTGTATCACCCAGATACACCTGGCACGCTGGGACAGTTAATGGTGTGTATCTCACAGATAAACGTGGCACTCAACTTGTTAAGGTACTATATGTTTCCTTGGTGAGGCCTATATTGGAATATGCGTCGGTGATATGGAACCCATTCTACGATGTACATCGTGAGTAGATTGAGAGGGTGCAGCACGTCTTCTTGAGATATGTGAGTTTTAAGATGGGTCTGCGAGCGGAGGATGTTGTTTACGAGAACATTGAGAAACTAATTGGCATCCCTTCGCTTCGTTCTCGTCGATTCATAATTGACATGTGTTTTATCCACAAACTGCTTAATGGAGTGATAGACTGTCCATCTCTTCTTAAGGAAGTGGAAATTTCAACAACCACAGCGGAGCAGTTGTAACCCTCCTTTACTTTATGTGCCGTTTGCTGCGACCAACTACCTAATGAATCAACCTCTTACCCGCCTAGCCCGAGAATTGAATCTGGTCATTCAATCAAATCCCTCCGTGGATGTCTTCCATCATTCTTAATCAAAATTCAAGAACTCTTTAATTAACACGCCTGAGTGTTTATAAATCTAAGTAATACGTGGTGTGAATTGACCTATTTTATTTATAACATACTAGTATTCTTGTTTTCTCTATTGAATTTCTTGTTCGTTGGTTATTATTATTCTTGATTGTACTCTTTCCTTGATTATATTCATATAATTGTTATCCATCAGCATGAATTTAATTTGTTACTTTGTAATTGGGCTTGTCCCGTATTAATAATAAATAAATAAATAAATCAATGAAAATCAAAAAGTCATTACTGTTTCCTTGATAGTTTTCGAGATCTCGATTTTTGGGTATTTTAGCCCTTAAATGGCGTCCTTTAGGTTTGATAAAAACGTATGCCAAGCTTCTAGGATCAACTGGACCCCAAATGTGATTTGCAACCCGAATTCCATAAACGCTTAGTTTTGGGGGAAATCTCTGGACGGGTGACAAACGGATTTTTTTATTCGATTTTTGGATTCAAATCATCTTGAAACCGTAAACCAACAAATTTTGAGGAGGGTTATTTTAATTTTAGTTTATTCTCATTTTTATTAATTTAAGTAGTTATTTATTTATTCTTGATTGATTACGAACCTTCATTTTTGAAAATTATCAATCAAAATTGTTCATTCTCTATAAAGTTATTTGTTTAGTTCTGCAAAATCTTGTTTCAAATGATTCAAGGTTAAATGCTTGGTTCCTAGGTTGAAGAACTGATGTAAACTTTAAATCATAAGAAACGCTTGCATACGAGTCTGCAACATATTGGGATCTTTAATGTCTTAAGTTGCAGACTTGTATTTGTTGCAGACTCGTATGCAAGCTCTAAGAGCCACTCAGCTGATCCGGACCCTGGGCATCATCAGGTAAATGTCCTAATGAGGCTACATATGAAATTACAGCTTCATACAGTGTAAAGCATAGAAATTACCTATTAAAATGATTTAACCACCGCTTCACGAATCAAACCGTTCTCGCAATATTCGGATCACCTGCTATGAATCAAATCATCGAAACACCAGCTCAATGAAATCATCAGAAATTAACAAGCGGTTGCAATCATGTTCACAATATCAATTATTGAGAATGTGTGTACAGAATAAATTATTGAAATAACTATGTTCATGACTCAGCTTGTTGGTCAAGCACTTCGCAGTAGTTAACATAATATGGTTGGATAAATCGAGAGCTTTCGAACGAATGGTCAACGAATTTTGTGGGATGAAAAACGGCGAAGTACCATTTCCCTTGCTACGACTCGGTTGTAAGCGGAAATCATCAGAAAACCAACCGTAACGCTTTTTTCAACGCTTTTTTCGTTTATGTGCCAAAGTAAAGACATAAAATGTCAAAAATTAATAGAATTTGTAAAATAAAACATAGCTAAACAACTCGTAAACGAGTCCCACAATCTGCTTTACAAGCAGATACCATGTTTAGGGACGTTGCGATACTTCCGATATATCGTGGTATCGATACTTCTCTTCCAATACCACCGATATTTGTATCGATACTTTGCATCCGATATTATCGTGGTATCGACACTTTCTCCCGATATTATCGGAAGTATCGATACTTGGTGACTAATACCACCGATATTTTCCTTGATTTTTTTTATATTCATTCAATCTAATTTTCCCACCACAAATCCAGGGGAGCCCCAGGCCCTGAGAGGAGTTCAGAGTGAAGGTATCAAATGAAAAGTATCGATACCAGATTGGTATCGATAAGTATCGGATCTCCGTAGTGATAAAATAAAAGCTGAAAGCAACCTGTTGACTTCATTCCTAACGTATTAGTATATTATTATTTTGTGATTCCTAAGGGCTTTGGATTAGCCGTATTGCGCTTACTATGTCAGACTCAGACGAAGAAGACGTTGTTAACTATTATCAATACCGAAGTCGGCGAAGGGTACAAAGAGAGCATTGGGTTCACCCTTATTTGAGCAAGAATGTGAATTCTAGGCTATTTGTAGCAGCTAGAGAGCTGTCACAGTCGGATAGGAAATTTAAATCTTTAAAATTTAAAACTTCATGCTTCTCCACTTCTCCAACAAGCTTCATGTTGAGTTCCTGATCATTCATTTGAGATCCACACTATTATGGCTGTCAAAATACCACCAAAACACCACGAGGTCTCGTGCAACTGAAGTCTGCAACGCAACTGCAACCGCGGGTCCACGGTTGTATGCGACAGGTTTCAGACTGATTTGAGATCGTCAAAAACCAGTCGCGTCGTGTGCGCCTCCCCACTCCAATACATTGTCAAGGTCACAAAACAGTTGCGCGCGCAACTGGTTTGCAACGGCAGTTTCAAAACAGTCACACCGTGTGCGCTGGGCCTAAGTGGTGAGTGCAGTAGTGCAGACACTATTATTTTCAGTTTTCCGTATCAGCGAGTGTTTTTGAAGTGCGTTTTTTTTTTTTTTTTTTTTTTTTTTTTTTTTTTTTTTTTTTTTTTTTTTAATGTAAATTTTTTAATGAACCTGCTGTACCACCTTAATGTACCTACGTATTTTCTTCTAACGTACAGCTTTTATAGTGTACATATATTTTCTGCGTTTTTACGTACTTACATTGGAGAATTTCTAATATAATAAATTATCATAAGGTTTAAAATGTACGTGAATAATTATTGACAAACCTACAGCATTCCCCCCACCTGTTTTTTTACAGGTAAACAAATTATCGAAAGTATCGATACTTTTGAGCCGATATAGGAGAAGTATCGATACTTTTCTTTCGATAATATCGGGTATCGATACTGCCAGAAAAATATTGGATCGTATCGAGTATCGATACTTAGGTGGTATCACAACGTCCCTAACCATGTTACATGGATATGTCTTTGATTGGGGATTTCATAACGGTTGTCCTCGAGAGTTGTAAACAAATCCTTCAACTTTAAACAAATCCCTGGGCTGCATGGCCGCATCCCAACTAATTACAACAAAACAGCGGTTTACTTATACTTATAGAAGTGTTGAAAATAACTGTGGAGAGAAGCTACTACAATGAGTTGTTGTTAACAGTCGGCTGTTGTCAAGACGATGAAAATGTTTCTTATGGAGTGGAGTAAATGATGCTATTGCTTTACGTTAAGAATATTGTAACCGGCTTATTAAAATTGTTTATAGTCCAATCAACTTAGTTTAGGAATGTAGCCAGGTATGTAAGGAGGGGGAAATTGGTAGCTTGAGATGTGAACATTTATCACATAAATCAAGCGCTTTCCAACGAGTGGCGAACGATTTATGTGCGATGGAAACTGCGGAAGTTCCATTCCCCTAGCAACGGCTGGGTTGTAGGTACGTGAAAAACACTGAAATTGTGACACAAATTTTGCATCACAGAAATTTTTGGTTGACCCCCTTGAGCAAAGACATATCTATGTCAAAATTGTTCAATTAAACATTTCAAACGAGTTATACAATTGGTAAGAGGTTGGAATGAGTCGGTCTACGGTTGAATCAATCTAAATGTACTAAAAATATAAATCTTTAAATACTATCATCTACCCTAAACTCTGAAAAGTGGAGTATTTCGTTAAGGCCGCATCACACTTGCATTTTTTTCAGCTTTTTTTTCTCGAATTTTTAATGCTCGAACGTGAATAAGGTAAAGTGCTTTTTTCCAAGGTCAATCCATTGAGCATCCTGGCAGAGCATTTTTAAACTCACTTGGGAAAATTAGAACATGTTCTAATTTAAACATGTTTTTACCTCAACGCAATAAAAATTCTAAAACGTAACCCTTGGGACGGTAACAATTGAGTACCCTGAGGAGCCCTAAACTGACAGAGTTATAAAACTGCATTCCGCTAGAATGCGCTGTTTTTGCACTTATTCCTCTGACCTTGCACATTCACAGCTGACCTTGGAAAAAAGCACTTTGCCTTCTACGTTCAAGCATTAGAGCCGTATCACACTAGCATTTTTTCCGCATTTTTTCGACATTTTTAATGCCTTAACGTGAAGAAGGCAAAGTGGTTTTTTCCAAGGTCAGATGTGAATGTTGAGGAGTACCTAATAAGTGCAAAAACAGCACTATGCATTTTTATTAAATCTGTCAGGTTAGGGCTCCTAGGGGTTTTCCATTGAATTGTCACCTCCCTAAGGGTTATGTTTGGTACTTTTCCGTTATCCCCCCCCCCCCCCCCCCCCCCCCAGTCTATTTGTCTTCAACACGCCCGCCTGATGTTTCTAGGCATTACTTCTTACTTAGATTACATATTAACAAAGAATTGGTGACAATTTCAAGCTGTGGAAAGAAATTATATTATTTAAAAAAAAAAGAAGGAAAAAAAGAATTACCGTGTTTTCAGAAGTTGCCGATGTCTGTGAGGATTTGTTGAAACGAATTGACGTGGTTTGATTGCCTCAACATGAATTCGCACAAGTAGAATGCACATGAATTCGCTGAAATAGATCAGAATGCTGGGTATAGGTTGGTGGCCTGGATATGATGTAGTTACCTAAGAAGTATGTCTACCTTTTGCCTCTTTGAATCTCATTATTTTAGTACATATATACATTTTTATTTTTACTGAGTTGAGGTACTATTTCTTATTATTATTATTATTATTATATTATTATTATTATTATTATTATTATTATTATTATTATTATTATTATTATTATTATTATTAATAGTATTTTTTTTTTAAATATTAAGCGATTCAATATTGTATTGAGTCCTCCACACTCGGTGGGACGTATGTATCCTATGTGGGCAATAAAGATATTATTATTATTATTATCATTAAGTATGTATCCACGCGTTGTGCAGGCTCGCTCGAAGCTACCCAAGCGGAGGCGGCGAGTTCTTCCAGTTGAGCAGCCGCGGCCGAAGCGCGGGGAGACCATCAGCTCAGCGACGGCCGCCGCCAACCGGCGGATGAACGCCATCAAGTGCCACCCCCACCCCATCTTCAAAGAGGCCTTCACCAACCCCAAACTAGGTGAGCTCCTCCGACCAAATACTGATGCAAGTAGCAAAAGTACGGATACAACTACTTTCACCACAGCACAAAAAATGTTTGGCACCTTAGTAATTTGAGAAGTGCATAATAAATAGTTGTTGTAGCTGAAACTGACACGCATTACTTACTGTAAAAAGCGCAATAAACTAATAAATTGCAAAATCCTCAAGCCTGCCCAAATATTGATACTTACGTCAAAGAACTGTGGTGCTAAGTCCAAAATATGCAAATTTTTAGATACTATCTACAAGATTTTGTTAGGAATCAGTTCATTATACTATTCCTTCCAGCTAAGTAGGGACTAGTAGTGCCACCCCCACCCCATCTTCAAAGAGGCCTTCACCAACACTGATGCAAGTGGCAAAAGTACGGATACAACTACTTTCACCACAGCACAAAAAATGTTTGGCACCTTAGTAATTTGAGAAGTGCATAATGAATCGTTGTTGTAGACGAAACGCATTACCTACTGTAAAAGCGCAATGAACTAATAAATTGCAAAATCCTCAATCCTGCCCAAATATTGATACTTATGTCAAAGAACTGTGGTGTTAAGTCCAAACAATGCAAATTTTTAGATAATAGCTAAGGATCTTGTTAGGAATCAGTTCATATTCCTTGCAGCAAAGTAGGGACTAGTAGTGCCACCCCCTCCCCATCTTCAAAGAGGCCTTCACCAACCCTAAACTAGGTGAGTTCCTCCGCCAGAATACTGATGCAAGTGGCAAAAGTACGGTTACAACTACTTTCACCACTGCACAAAAAATGTTTGGCACCTTAGTAAATTGAGAAGTGGATAATGAATAGTTGTCGACGAAACTAACAAGCATTACCTACTGTAAAAGCGCAATGAACCAATAAATGGTAAAATCCTCAAGCCTGCCCAAATATTGATACTTATGTCAAAGAACTGTGGTGTTAAGTAAAAAAAAATGCAAATTTGTAGATAATAGGTACAAGATCTTGTTAGGAATCAGTTCATTATACTATTCCTTGCAGCTACGTAGGGATTAGTAGTGCCACCCCCACCCCATCTTCAAAGAGGCCTTCACCAACCCCAAACTAGGTGAGTTCCTCCTACCAAATACTGATGCAAGTAGCAAAAGCACTCATTCAACTACTAAAATGTTTGGTGCCTTAATAATTCGAAGAGTATATAAAGAATAGCTATGAACGAAACTGACATCCTTAATGTTAAATGCGCAATGAACTAATAGATTACGAAATCCGGGTTTCCGTTAATTCGTATCTACCCCTTTCATGTCAATCATTCGTCCTTCTCGCTCACCTACTTGTATGTCAGTTCTTCCTGTCCATCAAAATTTGCCTTGGTGATCTATTGACATCATTCATTTTCTCACCTGCTTGTCAGTTCATCCCCAAGTCCGACACCAAACAGAATTATAGTTGGCCTCGTAGAATCTTATCGTGTCAAATTTATCCGAAATGAAAATGTCTTCGTCGTGGCTCGGAATACTCCAACTACAGTTGAACTACAGGTTGAGACCTGCGACCCCTTTGGCGAAGTCTAATCGGGAGATTTCATAGTGAATTGATTAATCAGTCGATCGATTGCCTCAGCTTTACCCCTTACATTTTTTTGTTGAATGATCGGATCGTCGACATTGTTAATAGCCAGTAAATGTTAGTTTGATGCTCGAGCAAGATATCCAAAAGTCAAATGTATCGGGATGGTGGGATTTAAAAACCTGAGTTCTTCCAACTAAATTTGCAAGTAGCAAAAGTACTAATGCAACTACTTTCAAGACAGCACACACAAAATGTTTGGCGACTTGGTAATTCGTAGAGTGCATAACCAATTATTGTAAACGGAACTGAGATGTTAACTATAAAAATCGCTATGTGAACCAATAGATTGCAAAAATCTCATGGACGGCAAAATATCGATGCTTAGGTACGTCCAAGAACTGTGATGCTAAGTCCAAAATTATCATCTTAGAAAACTGCTTCCATACTTTTGTTTACAATCAATTCATTATACTAGTTCTTGGGGCTTCTTTGGGACTAGTAGTGGCAATCCCACCCCACCCTCAAAGAAACCGTCACCAACCCAAAACTAGGTAAGTCCTAGTTACAATTACTGGCAGGCACTGGTCCCAGTTACTAGATAGGCATACTTTTGCAAATACTTTCACAATGTATCCAAAATGTGTTTAGGAACTTAGTAATTTGAGGAGTAGGTATTCAATCCTTGTACACGACAGTGACTCACACCACAAAAAACTGTAAAGAGCGCAATGAACTAATAAATGGATGGCAAAAACATCATTATATCGATACGTATGTTAGAAAAAGTTCCAGTCATGCAGCATGATCGTACGAGCGAATTTTCGTATATTATCGTAAGTATATATTATATTACATTGTTTCGAAAATTTAGGACTTTGAGTGAAAAGAAATTGTTAACTAACAAATTGATGGCAAAAACTCCTTCTAAATAATAATCGGCTATTCAAACAGAGATTTTGGATTTTTAACTTTTTTTGCAGTTTTTATCGATTTTTTAGCTTATCATTTTTTCAGTATTATTTGTACATAAATTTTTAAATGTTCTATTTTATAGTTAATAAACTTGATTTGAGCAATATTCTGCTGAAAAATATAAATTTAACGGTTTTTAGCCGTTTTTACTGTTTTTAGCGATTCTTTCAACTTTTTTTGAAATTTGACCAATTTATTGTGCTCAAGAAATAATGCTGGTTAACGAACTCGTCCTTTCGTTTAGAAAGCTTGATTTTTCGGCGCAAGAATGGAATTTTCATCTCAATCCTAAGGGAAGTTACCGTCTGGAAGGACACACACACTCCCAAATATATATTATATAGATATATATATAATTTTCTACGAAAATTCGCTAAAAAATGATGCTGAGTCACCTCATAAGTTTTTAAATCATTTCCGAGAGTATGTCACCTTCAATTTTTACATACGTATTTAAAATAATTCACCAAGTCGATTTTACTATAAATCGCATTCGGTGATTGAAAACCATTCATTAATGCCAGGGCAGCAGTCATATGAACACTGAGATGGTCTCTCGGGCTGTCAAATCGACTTTTTCATACGCCCCTTTTGAGTTGAATTTTACAATATTACCTACGTAATTACCAAATACAACCTGCTCTAATTTATCCACATTTTACCTCAAATTCGGATGCTTAAACTGATAATAGAGAGTTTTTGGCGTCTTCAACTTAACGTCACCCATTACCGTAGTCTTGAGGGAGCAAACGAAGATGCTAACCCGAATGAAACCAGGAGAACGGTTGCCTTAATCTTGATGTCACGTTAACGGTGGTTGGGCAACGCGATATTTCCCCCCCAGCTGTCTTGTTGTCTACTGGTTGACTAAAATCAATTTCATCATTTCGACATGAAACGCCGATTTTCAATCCTGAATTCGAATTTCATGTTACTCGTAGGTTCAGTACAAATACGGGCTAATTTCTCATTTTTAGTTTTCAATTTGTAAACAGGGCATGGATTTACTGTAACGTTCCATAAGGTTGTACTTGTTGTTTATCAATCTATTAAGGTACCTTATGGAACTTTATGGAATACGGGCCTTATCAAAGTGGCCCTTATGTTACTTAGTCTCTCCTCATTATTTATTATTATTTAATCTAGATTCAAATACACATAGGTATGTATTTGTTTGTATTTAGATAAGATTAAGTTTCATTAAGCTTAATTTCATATCTTCGCATATCATCTTATAGTATTCGAATACTCACAGTCAATTATAGGTTCTCAAGTTTCATGGCAAAACACATTTTCACTATCAATCATACACGAGCTGCATTACTAGCATGATGCTCAGTAGCGATAGAGATACTGGTATCCAGTTCACTTAGATGAAAAATAGTTTTATATTGTAAATATTTGTGTATTGGCCTCATTAAGAAATTCTCTGATTACCTTGAAAGTTGCGGTAATGGTAAATTTTGTCGAAAGATGTAGAAATCATGATAATTATTTAGTTTCAGCCGAAGTTAGTAACATAGTACCTCCAAGAATACCAGGTGAGTTTTTGCATGGATACCCATGAACCGATGTGAGACTTCCCTCATGTTTCCAAAAACTGAAAAATCAGTTTGGCCCAATGTTGCCCGTTGACAATACCCAGCTGATCCTGCTTACGAACTGGGCTGCGTCATGATGCGTCTAAGCTCGCAATGTTCATGCTTACAGTACCTATGTTCCAAGTGTAACAAATCCTTTAACCATTCAGGCTGTTAAAATATAGAAACCCAGTTCCTACCCAGTGAACACTACAATTCACTATCACATTCACGTATAATCATACCTACTTTAAGTAAACTTCTTTCATGACTTCCGTTATTCGAGATATTGCGTGTGACAGTTCCCGCGAGATCCAAGAGAATGCGCTGTTCATTCTCACGTTGTTGAATTGCTATGGTTGGCGATGGATGAGGATCCGGGAACCTGAAAATCATCTTCTCCGAACATAGCACATATGTTATTAGTACGAGTTGTATCTCTTATGGTACTGTCACACCCCTCTCTCTCTATGAGTGAGGATTTAGGCCCCCATTGCACCTTTGGGGCGCTCTAAGTTCGTTACATGCGTCATTCAAGCAATTTTCATTCGGTCGGCACCTGTCAGGCACGTAGGTACATTATACGAGAATGTGACAGTGAAGTAGGTTTGAATATTGGTGATTTCAGTATTTGAAGTGAAAGTGTATAATTTGTGACAATCTTCCGATTGTCGTGATCAAAATTCTTGGATTTCTATAATATATTTCAATCTTTGGTATAATTGTGGGGTTCAGGTGAAATAATTAGAACAAGAATTTCGATCACGACAATCGGAAGATTGTCACATGGTAGCAGAGCGTGGTTCCCGAAAATTAAGGGCTTCAGGGGGTGGTATGTAACAGCTATCGAAAACTGTTACGATGATTCGTTCAATGGAACGTCGTTATCGTACAGTTGTCGATAGCTGTTACAAATTGGAATACAAAGAAATGTGTGGAAGTTCTAATAATATCGGCATTGGACAAGCAACTAAGAAATGCTTAAATGCCTACCAGTATGACTGAATTCCACTTCTTCTCTCTAGGGCTTTATTGAGATGTACAAATAATAGTCAAGAAGGAACACCAGCTTTTCCAAGCTCCAAATCATTAGCATACTCATTGATTCGTTTACTATCACAAAGCAAATTTATTATGCTATTTCAGTCCGTTATTGCGGTTGAAAGCAGAGAAACTGCTGATAATTGCTAGTCGAGAAGGCTTAAATAGAAACTCAACAATATAAATATCTAGCATTGGTGAAATACTGGCAAAGGGATTTTGAACAAATATGGAACAATGGTGTTCGTAAACAGAATTAGATGTTAAAGAAGAATGAATTCGTTCACCCACTCATTGTTCAAATCAATAAAATAAAATTAAAAAAAAAAAAAATAATAAAAATAAATAAATAAATAAATAAAAAATAAAAAAAAAAATAAAAAAAAAATAAAAAAATAAAATAAAAATAAAAAATAAAAGAAAATTATTTCTCTTTTTCTTTTAAATTTATTTCTCTTTTTCTTTTAAATTTTTTTTTTTTAAATTTATTTGTTTTTTTTGTTTTTTTTTTGTTTTTTTTTATTTTTTTTTCTTTATTTTTATTTAAAAATATAAAATTATAAAATTTATTATTTGCCTCATAGTGGAATATGGATCAAACAAAATTTAGTTGCTACCTTGTTACCCACAAGTACCTACCTACTGCACTTATTTTTGTTTTCAGATTAACTCAAAATCAGCATCGTTAGTTATGAACCAGCTTCACCGGTATATTTCAAATATTCCTAACTTCGTTTTTGTGTATTTACTCATAACCAGTGAGCTCTACCATTTTCGCATATGAGACTGCACACCATTGAACCCCATAAGCAGGGTACTTCTTTTCACTTATATGTACATGTATAATACACTGTGTCTTATGTGTATCAGGTAGCACAGTTTGGTATAATTTAAATATGGCAATAAATGTTCTGAACATATTTATTTCCCATTACTTGAATTTAAAACCACAATTTATTGTTCTTGACCTGTACATATCAATATATTAGCCCATTTGAACCCACGAGTATAATACATCCAATGTAAATACATCAGATAAATAGGACCTAAACACTAACATTTAATAATAATATGCGGTTTCAATATTCAACTATTACCTTCTATAGAGGCCACTAGAATGCACTGAATTCTTATGGGCAGTCAACGTTTTAGTAAAAAGAGTTCCGCATGTACCTATTGGTTGTGATTGTTCAAGAATTTCAACGTAATTGGATTGCTGGCTCATTCCCAAATAATGTAAAATTCGTTATCTGACAAGAAAAGCCAAAAACATTTGGCTAAATTTTTTGCGATTTTCGGGGATTGTGTGGGAGCCGTACCTAGGTATGTTCACATCCCAAACAAGTGAGTGAATCAATCGCAAAGTTGGCAGTTTTTTCTCGTTCCTTGGGATTAGCAATGCAGTAATTGGGGATACCTCAACCTTAAATAACCGAAAAATGGAACTCCTGATAGCCTATAATGCACTTTTAAGGTATTAAATGGAAGCGGTTACACTGTTCTACCTTTTACTGATGACGGGTTAGGTGATAATGAATTCGTCCGAATCAATGGATGATTTTAAAAACTCTGCCCGGTCGCCTTTCTCATGATCGACGGTTACTAACATTCCTTCAACATGTCGTCAGATGGCTACCGGGAGAGGAAAATCTTAATTTAGGGATATACCACCAGTTAGATATTAGCCAATTCTTCATACGTTGGCCTCTCTAGCTGAAGTGATCGATGAATTGAAATTTATCCCTACTTCATCATCGTTCTGTTTATATAGGACGGATATGCTTTGTAGACTCATTGTCAATATTCGGAATAAGACCTTGACGCTTTGATAAACGAACAAATATAAGACCGAAAGGTATCATATCAAGTATATTTTTGTTTAAATCATTGGCACTGAGACATTCAGAGTTTACTTAAAGTTTTGAATCAATATATTCTATTAAAACAAAATGCTGAAACCCATCAAAGCCATGGTGATACCGAGTGAATTAAATAAGTTTTATGTACACTGCTGCCAAATTTGAGAAATAAACTCCTATCTTAAAGCAGGGTTTTGAATAGGTAATATACTACAATATGGCAAAATTCATGGTACTTTTCCGTTATACCCCCCCCCCCCCCCCCCCCAGTCAATTTGCCTTCAACATACCCGCCCGATGTTTCTAGGCGTTACCTACTTCTTACTTAAATTATGTTATGTTATGTTACGTATTTTTGAGATGCGAGCTTCCGAGCATCCAGACCGCCAAAGTAGAACTCATCATTCTGACCTACATGTCCAACCAATCTGTATTTTTACTAAGGGATTGACTACTTGATGTTATGTAATTTTGAGTTGGGGGCTTGCGAGCGTCCAGACCACCAACCTATACGCAGCATTCTGATCCATTTGTGCGAATTCATGTGCATTCTACTTGTGCGAATTCATGTGGAGGCAATCAAACCACAACCTCGCCAATTTGTTTCAACAAATCCTCACCGACATAGGCAACTTCTGAAAACACGGCAATTATGTTTTTCCTTCTTTTTTTTTTTTTTTTTTTTTAATAATATAATTTCTTCCCACATCTTGAAATTGTCGCCAATTCTTCGTAAATATGTAATCTAAGTAAGAAGAAAAGCCTAGAAACATCTGGCGGGCGTGTTGAAGACAAATTGATTGGGGGGAATAATGATGAACGGGGGAAGGGGCGCGCGCACTATAATCTCCGTCAAAAGTTCACAGGTTCGCGGGTCACTGATAAACTAATCGACACTTCTACAATAAAAGGCGTCAACATTCCGCCCACCTAAATTTTACTAAAATTTACAGAATTTGCTAAAGGGATTCATATGGAGAGGAGTTAAGAGGAAGGAGAGGTATCAACTTGGATACTGAACGTCGAAATGCAGAATTAGCAGTTTGGACAGTCACCACTCGAATGACTCCATCAGCTCCTGGATGCACTGTGGTTACTTTGGCGAGTGGCCACACGCATCACCTTTCAATAAAACGAGATCACTCACTTGTAAGTTGGATGTCTTACGATGCCACTTTGCCCTTGCTTGCAGAGTGTGCAAATATTCCAAACGCCAGCGGTTCCAGAACTGATCCGACATCTTTTTGACAATTTGCCAACGGGAAAGGCGATTATCTGGAAGATCATTCAGAGAAGGTTCTGGGATAGCCAACAATGGTCTACCAATGAGAAAGTGTCCTGGCGATAAATAGTCAGTTTCTTCAGAACTAGTGGATAAAGGGCAGAGAGGCCTTGAATTGAGAATGGCCTCTATCTTTGAAAAAAGTGTGCTATATTCTTCAAACGTGAATGGCGAATCGCCAGCTATCTTCTTCAGCAAAACTTTACTCGACTTTACTCCAGCTTCCCATAGGCCTCCAAAGTTGGGACTATGAGGGGGATTGCAATTCCATTTGAACTCGTGCTTAGTAGCAAAATCATAAATGCCATCTTGAGTATCAGATTGTCTGTACCATTCTATAAACTCCTTCAACTGGTTGGCTGCTCCAACAAAATTGAGCCCACAATCAGAGAATATTTCATTTGGAAAACCTCGACGAGATGTGAAGCGAGAAAGAGTAGCCAGGAACGCCTCTGTTGTAAGGCTGGTTACAGCTTCTAAATGAACAGCTTTGCTGGCCATGCAAACAAAAATACATAAATAAATTTTGCTCAAAGGAGCTTTCCTTCGCAAGGAATCTCTCATTAAAAAAGGACCAGCAAAATCTACGCCTACTTGAATGAAGGCCCGCCCACCCTGAAGGCGGCAGGGAGGTAGATCACCCATAATAGGGGGGGGGGGGTATAACGGAAAATTAAAAAATTTATTTGTTAGTTTATAATGGTTCTTCAATACTTTCAATTTCACACATCTTATTACATCACCGAAAAGATCTTCTCGTGAACTTTCCAAAAAGCTGCTGTATGAAGGGTATTTGATGATTGTGAGTGGCCGAAACAGCAGTGTTAAGATTGGCATCATAGGGGAACGTCATCAATGTAACAAAATATCATAGGTACGGTTTTAGTGATCTCTCTCCTCCGCCCTAAGGCTCGCCGTCCAGTGGACGCGATTTCGCGCGAAGAGGCGAAATCGCCTGGTTTGCTCCCTTTGCCATTGAAGGCGAATCAACAGCGCGAATCCAGTCCACTTCGACCGTTTTCCACTAATTTCCTTTCCACCGTAGGTAATTAGTAGTTCGAAATGTTGTCACGAATGTGGCAAATGTATGCGTTGGACTCACCAGTTCTAAGCAGAAGATGTGCGGCCCGGCGGGATATTATCAGGGAAGAGTGGGTGTTTTCTTACAACGGCCACAGCTTGAAGAGTGGCGTCACCTGATGGAGGACTTAGCTTCAGAGTCATTTTTCAACTATTTCCGGATGAAAAATAGCACCTTTGAATATATTCGTTCGCTTCTGCACTAAAACGATCAATTTTTTGGCATCAATTTCGCTTGTTGACGCGTTGAAAAACAAACTGGTTTGAATCTCGTCGCGTTCGCCCCACTTCGCTCAACCGCAGCGCTTGCAGTGGACGAGCTCTCACTTAAAACAGTGTATTTGAAGGGGGGAGAACCGTTCGCGCGTATTCGCCTCTTTTCGCCTGTTCGCCTCTTCGCGCGAAATCGCGTCCACTGGACGGACAGCCTGGACGGACTTATAGCCCTGACTGTATCAAGAGCTGGGGAGCCACCAATAAATTGATATTGTTGTTATCGGGCTCCCGACAAGTGAGCACCAATTTGTCACGACGTCTTATCGCTTTTCTCGCTGCTCAACTGTTTGCTACTCTGTCCGTATCGTCTGTTCGCTGATCGCTGTCTTCTTGTTGCAACTCGCATATAGGGATGGGCAAACCGGCTCTCCTTGAAGAACGGCTCTGAACCGCTCGGGTCACCAAAAATAACCGGCTCTTTTTTTTTCGATATTATCAAAACATCGATGTTTCGGCTCCGATGTTCGATGTTTTAGCCATAGATGTTTATCATTTTAGTTTGCTGCAGCATTGGGTTTCATTTTTTATTAGTACATTTTTCATAGAATTACCAATGCTATAATTTTTACTTATGAATGCAGCCATTGTTCTGTATTAAATAAATCTGATGTTTATTCAATTTGGGCTTTTCTCCTTTTTTTGTGTGTGTGAAGGTACACACGATCTCAGGTGGAACATTACCAAATGGAAGCATGAGGTAAGGCCCTCAATGAAACTTGGAGAAGTGAATCGGTTGTGAGCGTAGGTACGTCGGAACACCTGGAACGACTGGGATCTGCTTGCATCAAAGAAAATATCATTCACGAGACAAAAAAAAAAATTGTTGGACAGCGTAGTGCGTCTGCGCATGGTAGCGAAGGGCCAACCCTGGGTTCATGAATCAGGATCTAACCAAGGGTACAAAAACCTATAATGATCATTTTTTCATTCACCTGGGCAAACAGGAATCAAAACTAAAAAAATATTTATGGCTCTTTGAACATTTACGAGAAGAAATCAACATGAATATCGAAGTTCACATCGAAAATGATGACTTGTGATTGGGTTGCAGGTCAATTTCCGAAAATGGTTCCCCGTGAAAAAAAAAAAAAATTAAGATTGAATAAATGATTAATGAATTTTGGGAGGTTGAAAAATCTATTGAATTTATGAGTAACGAATTCGGTGAAGTTATGTTCACGTGGTGAATTTGAAGGAATCAGCTGTATCAGGAAATCAAGAATTTGAAGTCTACGGTGGATACTCTTCAGTTGAAGATAGACAATTTGGAGCAGGAATCCAAGAGGATTAATTTGGAAATTCATGGTGTTCTTGGGATCAGACCCCATTTTTCTCAGGTACCTACTGGGAAGGCTTGAGACTCACCTTTATGAAGTTTAAGCAACCTAGTCTTACATAAATGTTAATATCCGATAATGTACATATTTTATATGCATCGAATTAAGTTGAGTGCACTTCCATTTGGAGCACAAGAGCTCAATTATTTATATTATTATCATATATCTTAAACAATCTTAATCAATCATTCCTTTGTTTTTATTACGAGTATCAAGGTGGTTTAAAACTGTAGAGACCAGTAATTTTAGTTGGTAGGTAGGTACCTACTTACATTTCCCCTCTTAAGAAGAAATTCTGCTCCTGCAGTGATAAGGAATGCACTTTCGGACAGCAGCATCTTTCTCGTTTCCTTCTTCATCTAAGTAGAAGAGCGTAGTTGTTCATCCATTTTATCTTGGTAAGGGTATAAGGCTCTTTGACAACTGGTTCTTTTCCTTTATATCCAGCTTGAACTAGAATTAGCCTTCCTTCTTCAAACTGAGGAATCTTTTTTGGATGATGATTATCAAACTGTCACCAACAACTGTCACCAACAAACAGCTGCTGCACGCAGCTGCTGCTGCGGCTGTTGCTGCTGTGCTGTTAGCAACTGTCACTGTGGCTGTGACTGTGTCTTCTGCCGCCCGTGGTGCAGTTTCCTGGCTTCTAACGTTTCTGGTTTTAGGAACTTCAAAACTAGCGTCCGAGGAAGAACAGGTGGTTTACCATAAGCTTTGAAATATGGCGAGTATCCTAGTCTTGCAGTATAAGAGCGGTTTTTATGATGTACAGCAGCCTCCAGGCAGCATTTCCAGCCATCCTTGAAGTTTGGGTACAAAGCCATAAATGACTTGAGGTCCCGAATCTTGCGCCCTGCCAAACCATTGCCTTTTGGATGATATGGGGAGGACGTTGCCAATTTAATTCCCCTTGCTTCTGCAAAGGTTGCTATTTCTCGCGAAACAAACTATGTTCTATTATTGGTGACAATTCTGTTCACTTTATCTATAAGTTGGAACCCTGTCAAAAAGTTTATAACGGCCCGACTAGTTTCTTTCATGGCTTTCGCAAACGTCAACCTTGAGTACTCATCCACTATCACAAGGAAAGATTGAGTATTGTTCGTTGTATCAGATTAATTTTATTGTTCAGCAAAATCTAAATGTAGGCATTCAAATATTGATTCAGCTTCTTCAAGATCTTGGTGATTTTGCATACATGACAGCTCTTCACATAGTTTGGGAGTTCAGTCTTCATGTTTTTCCAGCAGAATCTTTTGCGAATCTCATGATAAGTTTTAAAAAACCATCATGGCCACCTGACCCAGGATCGTCGTGGTACGCCTTTTTCATATGATCATTGCTAATGCTCATATGCGATTTTTCCGTAGAAAAATATCTATAGCTCAGTATCCACAAAAATTCCCTTAGGACTTCCCCTACTTTTCACTGCCTACCTGGTAACGCTTGGATCTTCGATCCAAAACAGTTTCCCTGATAAACTTCTTTAATTAATTGTTGATTGTTGGTCTACCGTACATATCATCCCATTTACGTATTTTATCCCAGTGAACATAAAGCAAAAATTAAAACAGTTTAATTGAAAATATTAAAATATTCTATAGTAGCAATATTTATTATCTAACCTATAACTAGAATATTGGTGGTTTGAGTTTGTTTACATTTTGTTTTGTTTCTCCCTATCGGTTTCATGCCTCGTGTTTTATCTCGCGTACTTATATAATACAATTGTGTAATATTGTCGAGAAAAAGTGTTTTTCACGCTGAAATACCTAACAATTGAGGATAAACCTATAAGGAAGAAACTTCGACAGATATTATGTTACAGGCAGTAACTCTAGTATAATAGTATATAATAGGCCTCTATTCATATTTATCATAGTTTTTAATGTTCGGATTAGTTATATTGTGTAATATTTTCTTCTAGGTAGATACTATTATGCTTTAATAATCATTATGTAGGTTTGTGAATATGCAAGCGTACGTGATTTCAAATCATGACAAAAAGCCATTGAACATGCATATGACCGTTTGGCAGTTTATTATAAATTCTTCGTATATTCAACAATATTAGAAATTATTACTAAAACGATAAAAAATCAAAAGAAACTGTGAAAGATCCATTTAAAGGATCGACGAAAGACGATAAGGTTGTATTCGATAATCATCAGAAACGGTTGCACACGAGTCTGCAACACATTTGGACATTTTATGTCTTTAGTTGCAGCCTCTTATGTGTTACAGACTCTATGCAAGCTCTAAGAGCCACTCAGCTGATCCGGACCCTGGGCATCATCAAGTAAATGTCCTAAAGAGGCTACATACGAAATTGCAGCTTCCTAGAGTGTAAAGTAAAGAAATTATCTATTAAAATGATTTAACCACCACTTCACACATCAAACCGTTCTCACTATATTCGGATCACCTGCTATGAATCAAATCATCGAATCACCAGCTCAATGAAATCATCAGAAATTAACAAGCGGTTGCAATCATGTTCGCAATATCCATTATTGAGAATGATCACCTGTGTGTAAACAATTATTCATATAACCATGCTCATAACTCAGCTTCTTGGCCATGCACTTCGCAGTAGTTAACATAATATGGTTGGATAAATCGAGAGCTTTCGAACGAATGGTCAACAAATTTTGTGGGATGAAAAACGACGAAGTACCATTTCCTTAACAACGACTCGCTTGTAAGCGGAAATCATCAGAAAACCAACCGTAACGCTTTTTTTTAACGCATTTTTTTTAACGCTTTTAAACGCTTTTTTCGTTTATGTGCCAAAGTAAAGACACAATATGTCAATAAAATAAAATCCTTGACTTTTGCTCCATAAGATATGATAGCTACGCCACGGGTGAACGGTAAACACGTTTCAGCTCTATTATGATGGTTTCGTATCAGATAATTTATGCTCATTAAATTTACGTCTCCGATAGAGTCTGAAAGGGGGCCCGAAGTTTGTCAACCCCAACTCCGACAGCAAAATCAGATCGATGGGTAAGCGGACTCTGCCTGAGTCAATGCCGAGAACCAACATCATTATTGAGATCAACGTCTTGGGTCTAATGTGCTTGCCGTCTGATGTTTACATAGAGTTTCTACCCCGCCTCTGGTTCCACGGTACAATTCCATTCGATCCTCTCAACGCAACAGATGGGATTTTCCCCATACGTTTCGGTGTATCCGTGCGTTCACGTTTGGAACGAGAATATCAACAGCTGGCTACAGTTTATTTCCATCCATGTTCACCTGTTAAGGTCTTACTAAAAAAAACTCTTTTTCGGAAGAAGGAATGGTTTATGGTATTGATTACCCTCTCAGTTTTCTATTACTTGCGATTCTATTCTTATCTGTTTGTACAGCATCTCTTCTGTGCACAACGTTTCTTTATTTTCACAGTTCAAATTATTACAAGACTACAAATAAAAGGCCTTTCTATCCTTAAATTGGTTTTTTATTGATCTCCCGACGTTTCTCCCTAGGAACTGGGGCTTCTTCAGGGAGACGAAAATTAAATTTAAATATCAAAATTGTTGAAATTGTAAAGTAAGTACCTACCTACCGTTTTCTTTTTGTGACAAAAATAAAATTTAAAGTTAGCAGTTAATGAGAATCAAATTTAAAATTGTTTACATTTATGTAGGTACCTAACCATGTTTTTCCCTATGTTTTACCTTATTCGCTGATCTTTAACACAGAAAAGTTGGAAGTGATCCTGATGGCTAATGGCCAGTGTTGGGCACAACCTTATCGTCAAATACGAATACGATTATAATCGCGATAATTATTCGTTGATTCTGAGTCAACTGCGGTTATATTAGTATTCGTGTAATCGTATTCGTCTGTTGGCGATTACACGAATACAACCCATAAAAATTCGTCACGGTCATCAATTTCAATAGGGCGTCCCTCCTATAATATGCGAAGCCTTGCTATTATTACCTAGCTTCAGAGGGATGTCCTTTTGAAATAGATTTGAGACCAATAAGCTGGGCTCCGATCGTTGAATTCGCTTTAAGGACGTCCCTCTGAAGCTAGGTAATATTAGCAAGGCTTCGCATATTTTAGGAGGGACGCCCTATAGAAATTATGACCGTGACGCATTTTTATGGGTTGTATTCAAGCACGAATAGACGAATACGATTACACGAATACGAATGTAATCGAAATTGACTCAGAATCAATGAATAATTATCGCGATTACAATCGTATTCGTATTCGACGATAAGATTATGCCCAACACTGCTAATGGCTACCCCATCAAAATGGTATACCAATCTATATACGTAGTACTTTTCAAATAAGCACTCAGTACAATAGATACACCTCCAACTCAACAAAAATATCCGGTCCACTGATATTCCATGCCTTACGTGAAAGTGGTGACAAAACAAATGACAAAGATCTTTGAGCCATTATAAACACGTAAAAATTGCATTGCGAACTCTTAATACGAACAGACCTCTTTTCTCCAAACTAAATGATTTCACACCAAAAGAACTAACGTTCAGACTTGGTCTACCAGATCCTTTGTGGTAGTGATGGGTGTAAAAAATGAGTGGCGGAAACGTCTCAGTCCGTTCGGCGTCGTTTGTCAAAACATAAATCGTATCTACGATAAGAACATGCAAAAAAACGCGTTGGTGTCCGATTGCCGATCTTTAGTAGATACTCTAGACCTCGTCAATTTCAAAATTGTAGGAAGAGAATCTAATTTGCAAAAAATAATATTTTCAGAAATGGTTAAGATTGAAAATTGTGAGCGAAATTTACTGGTATTTCATTAAGGGACTCTAAATGTATAATTACCGTGACTAGCGAACCAGGTAAAAGATACGGAAAAACATTGTTAGGTACCTACATGTTAGTAGGTATGTAACTATAAAAACATCTATCTACCACCTAAAATTACTGGACTCGGCAGTTTTAAACTATATGTTAAGAATATAAATAATTGAAGTTGTGTGTTCCAAATGGAAGTGCACTCAATTTAATTCGATTATTATTATGAAATGCATATAAAATGTGTACATTATCGTATATTAACATTTATTTAAGACTAGGTTGCTTGCATGGGTGCAGTCCACTGAAGAATCTACAAAGAATGAAGGTGTGCGCAAGGGGCACAACTAATGTAACGGGGACTGGCGATTCCTTCCCGACCTCCAAAAAGCATGGCGATTCTTTCCCGTTACTCAATTGCTACCCGCCCAGGTGTCGGTTAGTTTTGAAGCAAAAATTAACTCTTTATAGGACTAAACCCTTAATTGCACAATTAAGTACTTAAAACCCAACTCAAAGAATTACAATCACCAAGTAAATTAATACTAGGGGAAGTTATAGGGGAAGTTTTGTGAATACTGAGCTATAGATATTTTTCTAGGGAAAAATCGCATATGGGCTATCCCCAGACGGTAGTGGGGACCGACTTGATATCAGTTTGAAGTATCCACACTTCCGTTTTGTTGACTAGGTGTTTTTTATTCCTATCCGTGGGGCTCTATAATATCCACGCCATTTTGCCCTCACACAAATGAACCTAGTGAGAATTTCCTTATTTCCAAGACCGTCTAAAGTTTCTAGACAAGCGGATTCGTATAATAGTATTTTTTTTTTTTTTTTTTACGAATTACATTATTCAATTGAAGGTGTAAGTACTGAAAATAGAAGGTTACAATTATTAATTTTAACTGTATCCATAAAACGAAATTCTACACTCTCTATAATTGATGGAGGGGCTCTGCCCACCCTGCCTCCTCTAACTACGCCACTGCACTAGAGCAGCATTTTTCCTGGGAAATGTTGGTGGCATTGAAAAGTGAAACTATAAAGAAAGAAAGGAAGAAAGATACATAGAAAGAGAGAGAGAGAGAGAGAGAGAGAGAGAGAGAGAGAGAGAGAGAGAGAGAGAGAGAGAGAGAGAGAGAGAGAGAGAGAGAGAGAGAGAGAGAGAGAGAGAGAGAGAGAGAGAGAGATTATATATTTATTAATCTGTACAAAATAGGACCTAGTGGTCCTCTCTTACTTTTTGACAGAAATATTCACTTAACAAATCATTGTATGTAGTGATAGTCAGTCTTCACCATGATGTCTCTTAGGATTAATCGAATAGTGTGGGAAAAGTGCAGGGATTTGCTTAATATCTAACAACATAACTCCTTAAAAAAAAAAAAAAAAAAAAAAAAAATGAACATGAAATGAAATGAGTCTTGTGATACATGTGATATGATGTCACCAAGTTATCGAACAGTTTAATTTCTGTTCAGGAAATGTTATGAACCTGCAACATTTTATCCTCGAAACCTTTCTTAAAAGAACCAACCGACTTGTCCATAACAAATGAATCATAATTTTCGTTATAAATTCGAACAGCTTGAACATGGAATGACTGGCTGTGGCTTCTGTTCTATGTTTCGGAATCCGAAGCAGAT
Source organism: Adelphocoris suturalis (assembly GCA_030762985.1). NCBI lineage: Eukaryota > Metazoa > Arthropoda > Insecta > Hemiptera > Miridae > Adelphocoris > Adelphocoris suturalis. The sequence continues at coordinate 57,763,524 of CM061043.1, forward strand.
TATCAGCATTTCTAGTGGCAAACTCATGAACATCACGCATGAATTCAAATTTAGATCTCAAATAAACTGGTCTTCCATCTTTCAAAATTTTGAATAGTAATAGGGCTGTTCTATATGTTCGTCATTCCTTTATTTTCAACCATCTAACTTTATCATAATATGGCGTTCCATGGCCAAAATGTTACAAATAAATCGCATACACGCGTTCTGTGCTCGTTGCAACTTAAGCATCATCTCACCTGTCAAATTACAATAAGCGAGTGCAGCATAATCAATAATGGAATAACATGGACTGAACTAATTTCATCTTAACGTGTTGAGGTGGATGGTACGCTTGGCGCCTAAATTGGTACAATCTTAGTAGTTTAGTCGGCCGTAAGTACTTGTGTCGTTGGTAAATAAGTTGGTACAATCCATTGAAAGCTTTGTTGCAAACATTCGCCACTTGTGTGTCCCATTTAAGCGCTTTGTCCACTTCTAATCCCAAATTTTTTACAGTACTTTCAAAGATCAGGGGCACAGAGCCTACAGTCACTGATGAGATACCATTCATGTCAACTTTATGCAAAAGAGCTGTACCAACCAAAATTACCTTACATTTAGCAGGATTTATATGCAACCCGTGCTCAGCGCACCACTTCACCAGTCTAGCCATATCCTCATTCATTCTGCGAATTCCATTTTCAATATCATGATAATCCATATGTATATATAACTGCAAATCATCTGCGTACAGCTGGTATTCACATTCCTGAAAATTAATGGATATTCGCGATATATACAGAATGAAAATTAGTGCGGATAATACTAATCCCTGAGGGATGCCTGCTTGATTACAACAACAACCAGACTCTGAACCGTCACTTGCTCTGATTTTCTGTAATCTATCCGCTCACATCGATTCAAACCACGCCACAAAATTTTCACATATGTTAATGAATCTCAATATGGACAAAATCAATTCATGGTTCAGTGAGTCAAACGATCGAGCAAAATCTATCAGACATAAAATGGTTAACTGTCTACGATCCATCCCTGATCTCACCTCTTCCAGCGCTCGTATCAGTGCAGTTTCCGTGCTATTTCCTACTTGAAAACCCGCCTGAAATTGATCAATTGCCCCCGAGGACTCGGTTCGAAAATTTTTCGTACTCACACAAATCCAAGATTTTTCCAAGAACTCAAAAATTATTTATAGCCCTGAAATCTTTAAGTTTCTCTCTCCGTTTAAGGGAGAGAGAGAGAGAGAGAGAGAGAGAGAGAGAGAGAGAGAGAGAGAGAGAGAGAGAGAGAGAGAGAGAGAGAGAGATGACTTCCACAGTTTTAGAAAATGTAGCACTTTATGTGCTAAAAAAAAAAACTCAACCTTCCATCTAGAAAGCATAGTTTTTTGGTTGCACACGAGTCTGCAACACATTGGGACATTTTATGTCTTTAGTTGCAGACTCGTATGTGTTGCAGACTCGTATGCAAGCTCTAAGAGCCACTCAGCTGATCCGGACCCTGGGCATCATCAAGTAAATGTCCTAATGAGGCTACATACGAAATTACAGCTTCATACAGTGTAAAGCAAAGAAATTACCTATTAAAATTATTTAAACACCGCTTCACAATCAAACCGTTCTGGCAATATTCGAATCACCTGCTATGAATCAAATCATCGAAACACCAGCTCAATGAAATCATCAGAAATTAACAAGCTGTTGCAATCATGTTCACAATACCAATTATTGAGAATGATCACCTGTGTTTAAACAATTATTCATATAACCATGCTCATAACTCAGCTTGTTGGTCATGCTCTTCGCAGTAGTTAACATAATATGGTTGGATATATCGAGAGCTTTCGAACGAACGGCCAACGAATTTTGTGGGATGAAAAACGACGAACTACCATTTCCCTAGCAACGACTCGGTTGTAAGCGGAAATCATCGGGAAACCAACCGTAACGCTTTTTTTAACGCTTTTTTCGTTCTTGTGCCAAATTAAAGACATAAAATGTCAAAATGCCCATCATATTTGACCAGATTGTTGTGCTTGTTTTAAAATTTTCTTTACAAACTAGTCGCCCGGCCGTCCCCTCAGTTTTATTCAGGACACGGTTGGCCTCAATGATCAGAATTTAAGTGCTTAATTTAATGTTATACACAACTTTTCTTTGCCAATTCGCTCCGTCTGTCATGCCACAAGTACTTTTATACCTTTTTGCGCCTGACATTCGTAACGAACTTAGGCCGCCCCAGAGGTGTAATGGGGCCTAAATCCACACTCATAGAGAGAGAGAGGTGTGGCAGTACTAATAGCATATGTGCTATGTTCGGAGAAGATAATTTTCCGATTCTTGGACCCTCATCTATCGCCAACCTCAGCAATTCAACAACGTGAGCATGAACGCCTACTGCCAATGCGACGGACGCGCAGCGCATTCTCTAGGATCTCGCGGGAACTGTCACACTCCCCTCCCCCCCTTAATAAGCATACTTGATTGAAGAGCAAGTATGTAAACTAGGTGGAATAGTTTACTAGTTGAGAACTGATGCTCACTAATAAATAACTCCATTGGCGATTGAGGATAAAAAGAGAAATTAAAACAGGGTGGATTATCAATGAATCTTCATTTGAAGTATTCATTAGGTAATTAACCTCCAATCAAAGATTGGAACAATCGGGAATAATATAACTTGGGTTTGGGAACAATGCCCTTGGAAGAAATTAAGAATGTTAAATAGAAATTAATAGTCAAGAACCAATGAAAGTATTTATATATCCAAGGGAGTAGTATAATGGGTATTCCTTCTGGAATATATCAAGGATTTAGGTAGCCTCCCAGGGGTGCAATGGGGCCCTAAATCCTCGATAAAGAGGTAGAGGAGAGTGACAGTATCCCATCAGAGAGATACCCACTCCTACTAATAGCATTAATGTGCTATGTTCGGAGTATATTGGTTTTCCAGTACTTGGATCACCCATCCAACGCCAAACGCAGCCTTTCAAGAACACGAGAACAGGCGTGCAACGTCTGTTGTTTTCCAACGGAGAGACGGCAGCGCTTTCTCTGTGTTCTGACGGGAACTCTGTCACAAATAACCATTCTACTATCTTGGATACATAAATACTTTCATTGGTTCTTGACTATTAATTTCTCAATTTTTCCCCTCATATTATTTCTATTTACTATACTTACTTTTTTCCAAGGGCAATGTTCCCTAACCCAGAGCATCTTTCCCTATTTCCTAAGTCCCCATTGATGGCACCTTCCACTGTAAGTCTCCAAAGTTTAGCAAGTTATTTCCCCAGGGCATAGTTCCCAGTTTCATAAGTCCCCAAAGTGGGCAGCTCCCTACTGTAAGTCTCCTGGTTGAGCAAGTTATATTATTCCCGATTGTTCCAATCTTTGATTGGGGGTTAATTACCTAATGAATACTTCATATTGACATTCATTGACAATCCTGTTTTAATTTATCTTTTTTCATCCTCAATCGCCAATGCAGTTATTTATTAGTGAGCATCAGTTCTCAACTAGTAAATTTACCACCTAGTTTACATACTTGCTCTTCAATCAAGTATGTTTATTAAGGAGGGAGTGTGACAGTTCCCGCTAGATCCAAGAGAATGTGCTGCGCGTCCGTCGCTTAGGCGCCAGGCGTTCATTCTCACTTTGTTGAATTGTTATGGTTGGCGATAGATGGATATGGATGGCGAGTTGGATCCAGGAACCGGAAAATCATCTTCACCAAACATAGCACAAATGCTATTAGTACGAGTCGTACCTCTTATGGTACTGTCACACCTCTCTCTCTCTCTCTATGAGTGCGAAGTTAGGCCCCCATTATACCTTCGGGGCGACCTAAGTTCGTTACAAACTACCGCTCTGAGTCCAAAAAACCATGAATGAAGGGAGGAAAAATTGATGTAGTGACGTCATAAAAAGCAAACTGTATTATATGCGGACCCCGGCTTAAAAAGTACTTTTTTAAGTATGGTCAACAACATGGCTTATAAACATGAAAAAATTCAAACAAGTTGTTTTATTAAAAATTAATGATCCATATTTTTTTTTAAATTTGCATATCCGGTGATGCTCAATGACTGGGACTCTTTGATACTACGGGTAAGAGCGTTTTCAGCAAATATCCTGCGGTTAGATTATGCAGTACCGTTAGCTACTTACTGAGGTAGAAGATCCTTCCGTGAACTTGCTCCCTTGATGTCGGCAAAGGCTTTATGATAATGTATACGGTCAGAGGATGAAGTTTATCGATTTCGCGCTGGAGTCGAGGTCCAATAATCCTGTTTGGAAACACAGCAAACACAATGCACCTTCTGTCATTTCCCAATTTACTTGGGCTCTGGCTTCGCTCAACGGATCATCTTTAACAATGACGAGAAATTATTCTTATTATTGAACATTTATAAGTCCACGTACAAGGTATAGCAATTCACTAAATTCTGATTAATACAAATACTTCACGCATATCACTGCAAATCTCCTCTGTGGTATAGGTACCAGTACTTACATGGCACAGCTCCAAGACGAACCCTTTTGTAATATGTTTTGCTTGGAGTTCTATTCGACAAGCGTTGTCATAGTCTCCTCAAATGCATCACCTTAAAATCTTTATACTGTGTATGGAACACATTTCCAGTTTCTAGTGTTTTGTTCCAGTGGTAGAAAGAGAGAAAGAGTGACGGAATGCATTCTAGCTTGACTTAGCAAACCTTTGATAACAACGAATACAGTTTTAAACACTTTAATAAGTTCCTTTTTTTCTTCAATTGGCCTTAGCTAGCCTTAGCCATGAAGTTACGTATATTACAAAATTAACAAATTATACAATTATTATTTCAAATTGTTACATCAACTTCTTGTATAAAAGAAAAAATTGCCTTATAAATGTACACATTTCTATAATAAATAATTTGTTGAAAGTGCATTGGATTCACCGTGTGCTTCAAGCATACATCAAATAACCGACCTCTGGCTTTGGAGTATTTTGGGCATATCATCAGTCTATGTTTAAGATCGTCTTCTTCATTGTGGCAATATTCGCAAGCTGCGAGGTTCGACCTTCCTATTCTGCTCAAATAAGCACAACATAAGCCATGGTTGGAACGTAGACGGGCAATCACTCATATTTCGGGTCTACTCAATTCAAATTGAGCGAACCAAGGCTTAACCGTGATCCGAGGATTCATCTCCAGGTATCTGATACCCACTCTGGCTTCATCATAGAGTTGCTGCCAACGAACTTTCAGGTTTCTATGAATACAGCCGTATATATCAGTGTATGGCACCCGTACATCCAAAAACGCTCCGTTTTGTCGTGCTGCATTGGACAAAGAGTCGGCGGCTTCATTTCCGCTGACCCCTATATGCGACCTTGTCCATACGAAATGAACTGACGCCCCTCCTCATCCATACGAAAAACTGAATCCAGAATTTCCATTTATATATGATTGAAATCGGCTTTCATAACGAAGTTTGATAATTTGACTATCGCACTTCGGCAGTCAGTCACAACAATTACAAGAGCTTCGTTCCTGACCATGATGTACCGCAGGGCTTCCAGTATCACAACTGCCTCACATGTTAAAATAGAAGCCAATTCAGAAATTTTAAATAAGTTCCTTCAAACACCCTCCTATCTCTGTAATGGTAAAAGTGTAGAAGTGAATTGTGGGACGTCTAGAGAACTCAGTGACGCCACAAAATAACCTGATGTCCAGGATTCAATCCCACCTTCAGACCTTTATTATATTGTGAACCATTGTTGCTCATTGCATCTCCCCAAATTTCCCCGAAATTTGGCTATTATTATATTACGTCAGGAATGTTGAATGAGTTAAACCAAACTATTAATTAGTCGATAACTACCCAACTGAATCGCGCTCGTGAATAATTAATCTTTATGCGAACGTAATCGGATGACTTCCGCAACTCTAACCTGGGCATATAGAGAACCCTAGCCACCACCGAACCTATGCAAGGTTCGAGATGCAACCAAGATGCAAAACCGCCGCCCCGATGAATTTCGAATGTTGAAGTACTCCGATAATTATTTTCTCATATATGGCTGTTTAGTTACTTAGTACCTATTAATTTTCTGATGTCAATAAACATTCATTCGAAGATTCTGAAAACTCTGAACGGGTGTATTTTTGTTCTATTTTTCTACTATTACTTCTATTATGATTTCTAGCCTTCTGTAAACACAGAAAAACATTAGGTTATGGGCTTTTAAGTCTAGGGATCATATACAGATCAAGAAGTAGGAACTAAGATAAGATGGAGTTTGCTAAAATTCCCCAGATCGGGAAATTGGAAGGGAAGCATAATTGGAGTACTTGGAAATACAAGATCACTGTACTCCTACGAGGTGTCCCCGGTGCACTAGACATTCTCAATGGTAAGCTGAAAAGGCCTGTCGGAGACAAAAAAGAGTAAGAATTGGACAAATATTTGAAAATAGAGAGTGATACCTTGATTGTCATAACAGGAAATATGGCTGAAGAAGTTGTGAAACTGATTATGCGTTTTCACACAGCTGTAGAGGTATGGGAAGAGTTGCATCGACTATTTGACGGCGTGAATGAAGATAAGGCGTATGACCTGTGTATGAAGTTTTTCCGTTTCAAAAGAGATAACACAGATGATGTTGCTACACACATGAGCAAGCTCAAGAATGTTTGGAGCGATCTGAAAACTGAAATTGAGAGTGAAAAACAATGTAAGCTGCCAGAGTTGTTTCTCGTCTGCAAAATTCTCGATACATTGCCCGACTCATTTTTTCCATTCAATTCGAGCTGGACGCTTGTGGAAAAAACTCAAAGGACTGTTGAAAACCTCACTGCTCAGCTTTGTGCTTTCGAACGTGCGTTGAAGAGTAAAGAAGATTCTGCTGACGAAGACGGTGAAGTGCTCGTGACTCAAGGCTACAGACGAAAAGAGTACGGTAAAAAACCGGCGTTTATTTGTAATTATTGTAAGGAACTAGGGCATATAGTACGCTTTTGTAAGAAATGGATAGCAGATGGTAGGCCCCCCAAGGAGAATGAGGATGCAAGAGCTAGTTCAACAACAACCTTGGTCGCTGAAACTAATGAAGTTTTACCAACTGACTATGATCCAAATGTGTGGTATGTTGACAATGGGGCAACTAATCACATATCATATAGAAAGGAATTATTCAAATCGTTTGAACCTTTTGCTGTCCCTCGTACTGTGACCACAGCTAATGGTCACACAGTTGGAGCAATTGGTAAGGGAAATTTAGAACTCGAAGCGATAGTGAATGGTGAGCTTTCCCAAATAAATATGACAGATGTTTGGTTAGTTCCTGACATTAAGAAAAACCTTTTTTCACCTCTGTCTGCTCATGACAAAAATATAAACAGTGTTTTTTCATCAACTCAAGTTATGTGCAAGTTAGAAGTCGATGGTCGGTGTGTTGTGATGGGGACAAGGGAACGTTGTGGTGGTCTGTACAAGTTAGACATGAAGGCTAAGGAATGTGACAAGCGGGAGGTGGAAATCAACGTACTTCCTAAAGGAAATTTACTTCAGCTTTATTATGAGCGATTAGGACACCAGAATAAAAGGCATGTAAAGTCATTTATTGTAAATAAGATAGGAGTTGATGTCAAGTTGGACTCTGAGTTATGTGAAGCATGTGTGTATGGAAAGGCACATCGTCTCAAGTTTGGTAATAGACAAAGATCAACTAGACCAGGAGAGTTGATTCATTCGGATGTTGGGGGTCCCTTCGAAAGATCATTGTTTGGTTACAAATATTATGTAGTCTTCAAAGATGATTTCAGTAAATTCAGATTTGTGTACCTACTAAAAGAAAAATCAGAAGTCCCGCAGAAACTCCAGTTGATGCTGAGGAAAGCGAAAGTAGTTGGTCACAACATAAAAGAGTTTTTAAGTGACAATGGAGGAGAGTACGACAGTCTTACTTTTAGGTCTATTCTTGAGAAAAATGGAATCAAACAGAGATTTACGATGCCTTACACCCCAGAACAAAATGGATGCAGCGAGAGAGAGAACCGTACTCTTGTTGAACCAGCTAGGACTATGATGCATGCTCATGATTCTTGTGTCAAACTTTCTCCTCGGCTGTGGGATGAGAGAATCGTATCAGCTGCATACATTTTGAATAGAACAGGACCTACAACAGTGGATGGAAAATCTCCTTACGAACTGTGGACGGGTAAGAAACCAGGAATCAAGCACCTCAGAATCATAGGGAGTAGATGCTTTGCACATGTTCCCAAGCAGCTTAGAAAGAAGTTCAGTAGAAAAGCAGTTCGAGGATTACTTGTTGGGTATGAAAATGATGAAGGATACCGCATTTGGGATGACAAGTCCCACAAGATATTGCGCTCCAGGGATGTGGTTCTTAATGAGAAACCCTTGGAACCTGTAGATGAAGAAGAACAAAAAACAACACTTTTTCGAAGAAGAGAAAATATGAAAATCAAAAGACCAAGGATAATGAAGACCAAGAAGAAGCGGATATAGAAGACATTTCGGATAGCGAGGAGCCAGTAGCTACAAGTGACGACAGAACGCTTCGAGACCGAGAAACTCTAAGAAGACCTCAAAGGTTCGATGATTTTGTGATGGCGGCATTTACTGATATGTGCAAAGTACGTGAGCCATCCACGTTCCAAGAAGCAATCTCGTGCCCAGAAAGCCAGCATTGGAAAGCTGCAATGAGAAGTGAATTAGATGCATTAGCAGAAAACCGAGTCTGGGAAATGACATCCTTACCAAAGGGAAAGAAGCCGATACCCTCAAAGTGGGTATTTAAGGTGAAAACAAACCCTGATGGAGCCGTCGACCGATTCAAAGCTCGGCTTGTCATAAAAGGGTTTTCTCAGAAAAAGGGAATTGATTATGATCAAACATTTAGCCCAGTTGCAAAAAACGGTACGATAAGAACTTTGTTGAGTGTGGCAGCTAATGACAACATGGTGTTGGCACAGTTTGATGTTACAACAGCCTTTTTATACGGATATCTGGACGAAGATATTTATATGTTACAGCCGGAGGGATATGAAGATGGGTCTGATCATGTTTGTCATCTGAGAAAGAGCCTATATGGTTTGAAACAGGCACCTAGATACTGGAATAAGAGATTTGTGGAATATTTGAAGAAGATAGGATTTGAATCTAGTGAAGCGGATCCCTGCCTGTTCATTAGAAAAGATGATACAGAATGTATTTTTCTAGCACTTTATGTTGATGATGGGCTTGTTGCAGCAAATTCTACAGGTCTCAAAGACAAATTTTTAGATCAATTGAGGCGGGAGTTCAAGATTACTACCAAGTCAGCCTCGTATTTTCTTGGAATAGAGATTCATCAGAGTGACGGATTGATTACAGTGAACCAAGCTGCCTACACAAGAAAAATTTTGGAACGGTTTAGTATGCAGGACTGTAAATCTGCTCCTACTCCAATTGTACATGAGAGCAAAAGAAGTGATGAAGTCACATCAGGTCAGTCAAAAGAAGTGAAGTTTCCTTATCGCCAAGTCGTGGGCGCTCTCATGTATCTAATGGTTGGAACGAGACCTGACATAGCATACGCTGTCGGAGTTGTATCACGAACCCTTGAAAATCCAACACAAGAAGATTGTGTGAGAGTGAAGCGAATTCTTAGATATCTAAAAGGAACATGGATTGACAAACTCTCAGAGATACAAGCAAGTTCTTCTCCAGTGTTATAGTGATTCCGATTATGGAGGAGATATAAAAACAGGAAGATCTACAACAGGAGTAGTTTGTCTTCACTCTGGAGGTGCAATTGGTTGGTTGAGTCAACGACAGACTTCAGTTGCAATCTCCACTACTCAAGCTGAAATAGTTGCAGCAAGTGAGGCAGCTCACGAACTAGTTTGGCTCAAGCGACTATTGAAAAGTTTGTTGGGGAGTATTGATAAACCCCTACTTTATGTTGACAATGAAGCAGCATTGAAGTTGGCGAAGAATCCAGAATTTCACAGACGAACAAAACACATTATGATTCGACATTTCTTTGTTAGGGAACTTGTTCAAGAAAACGAAATTGAAATTGAGAAGATTGATACAAAATCACAAGTAGCAGATATTTTGACGAAACCCCTTCATCAGCCTTGTCATTTCGAGTTGACGAAAAAGATGGGACTTTCGAAAATAATTAGCGAGGGAGGGTGTTGAAGTACTCTGATAATTATTTTCTCATATGGTTTTTTAGTTACTTAGTATTAATTTTCTGATGTCAATAAACATTCATTCGAAGATTCTGAAAACTCTGAACGGGTGTATTTTTGTTCCATTTTTCTACTATTATTTCTATTATGATTTCTAGTCTTCTGTAAACACAGAAAAACGTTAGTAATTACATGAAACAAGAACGGGAAAACTGGCTCCAAAGCTTAAATATCTATTTGAAAGCAGGGAAGAATAAAAGTGAATCTAACGAATCTAACTAGGACCGAAAGGTATAGAAATTTACGATACCTTCGTGCAGGACAAACTAACCACCTACATGAAAATCTAAGTGTCCAAAACCGGAACGAGTTGATAGAGAGGTTTACAAAATATTTTTGGGCCAAGAAGAAATATGCAGCATGACAGATGCAAATTCTTCAAACATGGTGTAGCACCAGGACAATCATTCGTTGAATATGCCATTGCAGTGAAGACTGCCGCTGCTATTTGCGACTTTTCTGATCGAATGATGAAATTAGCGATCGGCTTGTATCTGAGGTATCTGATAAAAATGTATTTGGCCGACTGCTAGAGGAAGGACTTACGCCGCAACGAGCTGTCAAGATATTCCAGCATACGAAGGAAGAACCACAGGAAGCAGATACCATTCGTTGGAAAGGTTTAAAAAAATTAATAGCAAGAGGATATTTGGGAAGCAAGGTCAGTGAAATTATGAGTCAACTTCCTATGAAAATAAGAAATAAATTGGGCGATTATTGGAAAAGAATGAGAGGAGTGCAATTTGCGATAGAAAAATTTCATTATTTTGTCTATTATAGGAGAAGCGGCTACTGGAAAAATCATCTGAAAAACGATGCAAATTATTACATAATGGTTTATTATTTATGAATCAGATAGCCAGCTATAGTAACCAGCATGCTCTGGGGCTTTCGCCAGTCTCTTTTCTAGTATCCACCTCTGTTCTTCCTCTCACTCCACCCCCCGCTCACCCCCCCCCCCCCCACCCACCCACCGTGACCCCTTGCCAAGCGTGCCAGGCGTGCGTCTAACACGTCTAACACTAAAAGCCTCAAAAAAGACACTTTTTTGCCCGTTTTTGGCCCATAGCACCTATGCGAGTAAGCAATCGGGATGGTTAAACGTTAGGACTAACTAGACCCCAAATGGAGTCTATGTGCAAAAGAACGGGTTTTTTAAGTCAATTCTTAGGCCTTTTATGGCCCGGATGGCGGACGGCAGACGGCGGACGGTGAACGGCGGGCGGACATTTGTAATTTGGATTCTACGCACCTTGAAACGTTAAGCGACAAAGTTTGAGGGGGGTTATAAAAAATTTTTGCTATACGATTACATAGGCGTATTATTGGAAATAATAAACCAAAATGGGAAAAGCCTCGCTCCGTTCTGGTAGGCTTTGTAAGAGTGTAATTGCAATTCGCCATCCTACGAGCAGACTCTTTGCGATTACGTGAATCACTCAGAGCAATCAGGCCAGCAGATGAAGTGGATCCTTTATCGAACGTCAACATTTGAATTTCACCCATTCGATGTGATTGAAAGTGATAACTTGATTTCGGGACCATCATCAGAGAATATCGTAAATTTGTGTACAGTAGTGCAAGAGAAAAACTACATGTTAAAGACGAACTTTTCTTTTTCTATTACTTGACTTTAATCGATTTTTAGAGCCTTAGTAACGGAGATGGTTTGTTGAGGTTTTAGTCTCCCACACAACTCCGCTCATGGCGACCAAGCGGCTAATTTATCTCTAGATTTTATGACATTTTTACTCCTATGTATGATCTTTTGAACTACTGATCAGTGGAATGAAGAAGTGTCCTTAGTTCGTGAAATATTGCAATGGGGAATTTTCATGGTTATTGACACTTTATGTCTTCGCTTTGGCACATTAAAATAAAAAAACGCTGCAAATTATTTCACAAAGGTTTATTATTTTTTCAATTGAGTTTGATCGTAGTTTTAGTTGGCTTGCGTCCGTTATAAGGCCCGTCCAGACTCCTCGGCGTGTCCTATTTCGAGTTGCCACAACCTATACTTCTATAATTATATACGCACATTTATATTTCTCGATTTGAGCTCCTATCTATTCAAATAGTTATTGCCTTAATAATATCATTATCTAAGTACGTACGAAAAGTCGAGAGGATATGTTATTAAATATGCGTAGGAAAAGCATTGATATTAACACAAATATGACCTAGAAAAAAACATATATTCATGCCTCGAAGGAACGCTGTACCCACCTCATGGTGCCGCGGTGTATTATATGGGTATAACACGAAAAAGTAATAAATAGCTATTCTCCTACACCCCTCTGTTACGCCCCTGGTCACTCCCGCCACCACAAGGTGCCGCGGCGCCTCTTCTCATTCCACCCCCCGCTCACCCCCTCGCCACCCACCGTGACCCTCTACCAAGAGTGCCAGGCGTGCGTGCGTGCGTGAGTCTAACACTCAAAGCCTCGAAAAAGACACTTTTTCGCCCGTTTTTGGCCCATAGCATCTATGCGAGTAAAGCGATCGGGATGGTTAAACGTTAAGACCAACTAGACCCCGAATGGAGTCTATGTGCGAAAGAACGGGTTTTTAAAGTAAATTCTTAGGCCTGTTATGGCCCGGACGGCGGACAGCGGACGGACATTTCAAATTTGGATTCTACGCACCTTGAAACGTAAAGTGACAAAGCTTGAGGGGGGGGGGGGGGGGGTTATAAAAATTTTTTACTACACGATCAAATAGGCGTAATATTGGAAATAATAAACCAAAACTGTCACGAAAAAAATCCTGATGATTTTTGCTTACAACCGAGTCGTTGCTAGGGAAATGGCAAAATTCGTTGACCATTCGTTTGAAAGCTCTCGATTTATCCAACCATATCATGTTAACTACTGCGAAGTGCGTGGCCAACAAGCTGAGTTATGAGCATGGTTATATGAATAATTGTTTACACACAGGTGATCATTCTCAATAATTGACATTGTGAACATGATTACAACCGCTTGCTAAACTGATGATTTCATTGAGCTGGTGTTAGGATGATTTTGTTTCATAGCAGGTGATCCGAATATTGCGAGAACGGTTTGATTTGTGAACCGGTGGTTAAATAATTTTAATGGGTAATTTCTATACTTTACACTCTACGAAGCTGTAATTTCGTGTGTAGCCTCTTTAGGACATTTACTTGACGATGCTCTGGGTCCGGATCAGCTGAGTGGCTCTTAGAGCTTGCATACGAGTCTGCAACACATACGAGTCTGCAACTAAAGACATAAAATGTCCCAATGTGTTGCAGACTCGTATGCAAGCGTTTCTGATTATTAAATCACTCCGCTCTTTATAAATCTCTCTTTAGTGTTTTTAAATTTCTTTTGATTTTCACGTACAACCAAGCCGTTGCTTGGGAAATTAAACTTCTTTAGTTTTCACCGGACAAAAATCGTTCTCCACTCGTTGGAAAGCTCTCGATTTCTCACGCATTTCTTTTGTACTTGTTCTTCTATTCATGTCGTAGTTTTATATTTATTTATGTTATAAATGGGTACAGTAAACAATGACCAGTAAAACGACTCTTGAAATTCGTTTGCAAGATGACGTCACGGCCACCGCCCGCCTGGGGGGGGGGGACCCTTAGCTCACTTGCACTATTACGTGCAACTACGTGCACTTACGTGCACTACGTACGTGATCTTCCTACCCGTTTAGTGGCCTTACTAAAAGGTATTTTGAGCTGAAAATCTTCTATAGGGGGATTTTTATGTTTCCTCCGAATCTGTGGTCAAAAGTGTGAATTTCCCCATTAACTTCCTCTCAAGTTAATCTTAACTAGTATCTAAAATATTTTAAAATAAAGGATTAGTTTCTTCATTTGATTTTCATGAATTTTATTTTAATCGAATAGAAAAACACTTTTCGACCAACTGTTTGCACCACTACACAATAAACGTTTTAAAAATTTTCAAACTCCGGTATACCCCGACCTTGAGTTAATTCGGCTCGTTCTTATTTCAGTTTTCTTGTTGAATAATAATTGACAAGACGTTTGGTTGAGCTAGTGTAACGTCAGTTAACGTTACTTTATTGATGCTTCAACGACAAATCCATCAAAACGATAACCGAATGTAAAAACGTTCTGTGATCGTTTTCGAATGTTGAAGCATTTTTCAAGGAAACCAGCAGCCACAGACCTAGATTTTCGGAAATCAACGAGCAGCAAAATCATCAACTCAAATGGATGCATGCACGAATGTCCCCGTTGACAACTTTTTGTGCGCGGATGCACCCGCTCCTTTTTGTTGGGTATGTGGGAAGGTCCCCATTCCTGAGAGGATTAATACTTAAATATTTCTACCGATTAACCAGATCTGACACCTTTTGGATTGTAACGAATTGCGCCCCGGAGGTGCAATGGGGGCCTAAATCCGCACTCATAGAGAGAGAGGGGTGTGACAGTACCATAAGAGATGCAACTCGAACTAATAGCATATGTGCTATGTTCGGAGAAGATGATTTTCCGGTTCCCGGATCCTCATCTATTGCCAACCACAGCAATTCAAGAACGTGAGAATAAACACCTGGCGCCAAAGCGACAGACACGCAGCGCATTCTCTTGGATCTCGCGGGAACTGTCACAGGATCTATGTTTTTCTGGTTAACCATATTGGATCCTAAATAACACTAATTTAAAGAATAAAGTATGAGTTCTCCTTTACTTCAACCGTATTTGGATATTTAATGCTATTACATTTACATATCAAAGCTTAACTCCACATCAACGTAAGTGCGTCTCCGAAAACTAGATGCCAAAATTTTAATTAAATTTTAAGAAAAACAAATTTTAACTACTACCCAATTATAATTACTTATATGAATCAACAGATATAATGCTATTTTCAACGAACTAAATCACCCTCAACGAAGTTGTGGAAACCCATTTCAAAACGGAAGTTTATGAAAAACGTTGTCTATTTCCACGAAAAATGAAGTTACAATGTTAAATCGATTTCGACGGTCAGGCCATCATCATTAGTTATTGTTTCATTCAGCAAGTTATTGTTTGTTACTGATGATGGCCTAACCGTCGAAATCGATTCAACATTGTAACTCTTTATTTGCATTTAGATAATCGGGGGCGCAACGTTCGACCTGTTTTTAAAGTAGAAACTGGACACTGTTCCAGACCATAGTTTCGGGCCAACTCAGATTCTTGTGTTTATGGTTAACAATTTTTGGTAACTATTAGATTCTGTCTAAAGCTTGTCCCTTGCAAAATAATGGAAAGATTTTGAATTGCCCTTCTGATTCTGATATTAAGGTCAAAAATTTTATATTTTGAAAGGTGGGGAGTAGTCGAAAGCTTGCCATTAATAAAATGATATATTACTGAGTCGTGTTCTCTTCCACTTCAAAAAATGAATCTGGGACATCAGATTACTATTGCAACGATTTCATCATTTGATTACATTTTAGTGACGGTAATAACATTCGTTCATATTGAGCAACAAGAGGTGTGTGAGATGTCAATTCGTTTTTCCTTCTTCTTATTTTTCTTCCAATCTTATTTGTTACTTACCTACTTGAGTGGTGACTGAAAACAACGGAAATTACGGGGGAGGAGGGACCCCCACAACTAGAGAACTCTTGGCTACGATCAAAACTCTTGGAGTTGTTCTACTCTACCAAAACTTGTGCAGTTCCACAGCAAACTCTAAAAGGCCGGCAACAATGTTCACCATCTAGACTCGTGTTTTGATGGTTCCGCGATAAACCCTTTCATTCTACGTTCACAAATTAGAAAAAGAAAAAATCCCTCTATTCTTTCTCCTTTCAGATTTGATGGACAGTGTCGCCGAAGTTCCAGAACCAACAAGACTCATCATTTAACTATTCATAGGAGTCTCAGTAGTGTGGGTATTCGTTTTTTTTTTTTTTTTTTTTTTTTTTTTTTTTTTTTTTTTTATAGAATTTTCGTAAGAAGCTATTGCAATGGCTCCAGAAATTTTCAAATCAAAATTTTTCGAAAATTTTCTTCATCGAAATCCGTTGTGAGACATTGTGAAACAAATCCTTAAACGGTTTTCATATATGTATATATATATATATATATATATATATATATATATATATATATATATATATATATATATATATATATATATGTTCTTCCAGACGATAACTCTCCTTAGTATTGAGATAAAAATTCCGTTCTTGCGCCAAAAAAATTGAGCATTCCAAACGGACGAGTTCGTCGGCCAGCATTTTTCAAGTACATTGGTCAAATTACAAAAAAAAGTGCTAAAAAACCACTAAAAACATCAAACAACGGCTAAAAATCGTTAAATTCAAATTTTTTAAACAGAATATTGCTAAAATAAAGTTTATTAATTATGAAATAGAACAGCCAAAAATTTATGTACAAACTAATGGTGAAAAAATGTAATTAAATTTCATTAAAATGTTCTTAAAAGCTGTTAAAAACAGCAAAAAAAGTTGAAATTCAATATCTCTTTTTGGATATCAGATTAGTATTTAGAGTTTTTTCGCCATGAAATTGGTAATTAACATTTTCTTTTCACACAATGTGCTCAATTTTCAAAATAATGCAACATTATAGTAGTACGATCATTTACGAAAATTCGTTCATACGATCATTTTGCATGACTGGAATTTTTTATCATTTAATAATGATTAACAACACGTTTCCATTTGTTTTCGTCACGTCACGAGCGTCGCGTCACGGGTGGGTTTTATATTGAATTTCTCGTACAACCAATGCGTTACTAGGGAAGTGTAACGTTTTCATAGCAGGAAAATCGTTAGCCACTTTTTGGAATGCTCTCATTTTATCACAGCATCTCATAATCCCTAAGCCTCTGTAGTGCCAAGGAAAGCTGATTTATTATGCTCAGCTATAAACTAATATTGCTAAGTAACCATAATGAACTAATAATGTCTAAAATTAATCATTATTAAATGATCTGACTATAGAACCGTATGTCTACCGTCCGTTTTTTTTTTTTTTTTTTTTTTTTTTTTTTCCAAGACCGTCTAAAGTTGCTTGGCAACCGGACCGTATAATAATAGTAGTACCTAATTGTATTTTACTAATTATATTCTCTAATTGAAGGAGTTAGGTACTGAAGTTAGCAGCGTAAAACTATTAACACATTCACTGCTAACGCTGATTTATCCGCGCATTTTTTGCCCTTGTAAACTACTAGGCAGGATCCATTTGCTCATTGCCCTATTATTAAAGCCGACTTTCCAAGCCTATGGAAGGATTGTAGTAGTTGATTTAAACCTCGTACCTGGCTTCAATAGTGAGAATGAACCTAAAGTACAATTCTTACCTTTCAGTTGACAGGTAAAGGTAACGTTCTGTTGCATATCAACTAATGAGCTGATGAATCCGTGGGACAAACATTTGACCTTCAAACGGTTAGTAGTGGTCAGGTTGCCCCCGCCCAGAGGGTTAAGCGGCGAGTGTTAATTTTGGTTGTATCCGCATACCACGAACTTCTGCGTCCTCTGTAATTCACGGAGGGACTCTGCCCCCCCCCCCCCCCCCCCGGCCCTCCTCAAACTACGCCACTGAGCTTCAAGAGGGACGTCATAAAAAACGTGTCTGTACGTAAAAGCGCTCCCCCCCCCCCCCCCCTGGAATTTCAATCAATAACTTCATTTTCTATAAAAGTTCCCTATTACCCTGGCGTCTCTAGCATCAACGCGTCAACTCTCAGTAGTAAGCTTTTCCGGCCCTCTTTTAATGCTCTGAAAGTAATCAGAGACCATTCTAAGAGGATTACGGAAAAACGGGGGAAACGACGGCAATAATGTCGCCTCCGCGCGAGAACTGTTTAATTAAACAGAGGGGAATAACACCGTTTTCCGTCTCGAAAGACTTCTTTCCATAGTAGAACGGTAAAAAAGCGCCTTATAAACCTAGAGGCGAAAAATTCAAAAGTTTATAATGTTTTCTGTTGCTTTTTTCCCCACTGTGGCTTGAAAGATCCATCCTCCCCCTCACCCTTATATTTACGTCTTCCTCGTTATCGTCCTGAGTGCGTATTAAAGAGAAGCTGTGAAAGTGGGAAACGGCCGAATTAAAATTCTAAATTCATGGCCTTTGATATTTTTTGTTATCGTAATTATTTTTGTACCTAATTATACTTACGTAACAGGATTTGTTGTGTGAATGATATTTTCTTTCGGGGTGGAAAAAAGTTTGACAACACAGCGATTTATGGACATTCTTCCTAGATTTTCAGGGATTTCCTTTTTAGATAACTAAGTAGTTTTATGTTCTTACAGTTTGACCAGAGTCGGATGATTCCAGCACACAACTGTGATAAAACGAATGCCGCCATATCGGGTTGGAACTATAGCTTCCTAATAGAGACGTGGGCGTATAGAATTAGTAGAAGAAAAAACAAAATATGAATTTAAATTATTGAATGCTTAAGAGAACAGTAACTTATATGTATACGTTGTGTATAACTTATATTCAGATCTATAAGTATTTTGGGGAGCTGAATCTGAATCTTAACTTTGACACAACGAAAAAAAAATCGACTTCACATCAAAAATGGCGAAAAACCATAGAATTTTAGGAATTATTTCACAATTTTATTATATTTCTGAAATGATGCAGTTTTTCCATTTTATGTTCGTGGCAATTTAAGCCCAACTGCAGCGGCGTACGATCGACAGGTCCTGAGATATGACCCACCAAAAGTTAGTTATTTTGCTGAAAAGTTGTAATTTTAGGTTTAGCGCAATATTGACCTTAGGGGTGAGAAAAAGGGTAAAATCTCCTCCATAGAAATTGTAGGGGATTTTGTTTGCTTCAATTTAAGCTCGATAGGGAGCCGGTAGCCTCAATAGTCATCGTTTTCCGATCACAAAACCAAAAAATCGTGAAAACCGGGTTGTGTAAAAAGTTAGAAAACTTTCCCCTTGGATTTCTTATGGTCTAATCGTTTCAATTCGAAAACGGAATGCTCTTAATAGGGTTCTAATAAGGCAAGCCTTCGATGTTAAATTAAGGTATTACATTAAAACATTTAGAAATAAGCTGTATTCCCTTCAGGAGTGCAAAGGAACAGTATTATGGGAAGAAACCAGAAAGAGCAGTCGGAGATCTAAAGAAAATATGGGGTGTGATAAATGAGGTTAGTGGTAGAGTATGTAAGGTGCCAGATGAGTGCCCATTGGTGGCTGAACTTTCTAAAAGTATGAATATTCCTAAAAATTCAGCTTCATTAGTGGCCTGCGATATGTTGAATGATTATTGCACTCAACTAGGGTTCAACTGGACCTCAAAAAAATATACGTACCTAATCAAAAATACGTAAACCACCTGGAGAACCCGTTCTTGTATCTTCTGAACCTCAGTATTCGGGTTAGGTGGTTTTAGGTAGGTTGGGTGGTTTTTGATGGTTTTAGGCGGGTTAGGGGTTTTAGGTGGGATATGTGGTTTTAGGTGGGTTATGTGTTTTTAGGTGGGTTAGATGGTTTTAGGTTGGTTAGGGGTTTTAGTTGGGTTATGTGGTTTTAGGTGGGTTATGTGTTTTTAGGTGGGTTAGGTGGTTTTAGATGTGTTGGGTGGTTTTAGGTGGGTTAGGAATTTTAGTTGGGTTATGTGGTTTTAGGTGGGTTATCTGTTTTTAGGTGGGTTATGTGGTGTTAGTTGTGTTGGGTGGTTTTAGGTGGGTTAGGGGTTTTAGTTGGGTTATGTGGTTTTAGTTGGGTTATGTGGTTTTAGGTGGGTTATGTGTTTTTAGGTGGGTTAGGTGGTTTTAGGTTTGTTAGGTGTGTTAGGTGGTTTCAGGTGGTTTTAGGTGGTTTTGGGTGGTTATATGCCATAAGGTTGGTGGTTAACAATTTCTCGCCCTCAAAGTGCTCAAATTTCAAAACAATGTAACATGATCTAATACTATAATTTACAAAATTCGCTCATACGATCATTCTTCATGACTGGAACTTTATTTTTCATAATCATGTATTTGAGGATGCGGCTCTACTTTAGGGGGCTGGATTGATAGAGGTTTCGACATCAATAACCTACTCCTGTCAAACGACTAATTTCGTTGCCATCTTTTAGCATGGAACATGCTTTAGCCATCACCTAACTGGGCAAAAACGTGACTTAACCGTGGAACGGAAGTAGGGCGGAATATTTACTTTCCCAAAATCCCAACAGTGTGGAAAGTAATATCCACTTTTACTTTCCCAACATCCCAACAAAGTGGAAAGTAATGTCCATTTTTACTTTCCCAACATCCCAACAGAGTGGAGTATAATGTCCACTTTTACTTTCCCAACATCTCGAAAGAGTGGAAAGTAATGTCCATTTTTACTTTCCCAACATCCCAACAGGGTGGAAAGTAATGTCCACTTTTACTTTCCCAACATCACAGCAGAGTAGCCATTTTTACTTTCCCAACATCTCAACAGAGTGTAAAGTTGAAATGTTCAAAATTTTTAAACATAAACCAACATCGATTTTTTTTCTCTTGATTTTCACGTAAAACCAAGCCGTTGCTGGGGAAATGAAACTTCTTTATTTTTCACCGGAAAAAATCGTTCACACTAAAATCTCTCGATTTATCACGCATTTCTTTCGCACTTGTTCTTCTATTCATGCCGTAGTTTTATATTTATTTATGTTATAAATGGATATGGTTTTATGGCCGTTTGTTTTGTTGTCACTTGGTTGAGAAGTTAATCTTGGTTATAGTAATTGTAGACGCGCACCATAACAGAAAATCACCTACTCAAGTACTCTGTTCTAATTTCGATTAGTAAAAAATTTATATCGTAGTTTTAAATTTATTTACATTTACGAATTAGCGGGAAGAAATCATGTTCCATGTTTTAGCATTTTAGCCGAAGGCTCAAGGCAGAAAGCAACCATGGGTGGGGAGGGGGTCTGAAGAGCCGAGTTTTTCATTTTTTATAAATTTTTTTAGCAAATTTTAATGAATTTTAGGTACATTTTTCAGCATAATTTTGTTCGTGAATTTGTGAATGTTCTATTTTGTAGTTAATAAACTTTATTTGAGCAATATTCAACTATAAAATAAGTTTTTTTTCCGAACTTGACGTCCCTTTACAACTCATTTCGGAGCGTAAGCAACGATTTGATAATCCATTAAATCCGCTATCACATCCATTCGCCAAGGATTTTAAAAAAATCCGCAGTTTGTTATATAAAAGAGGCGAAAAAGGAGGCGTTGAGAGGATATTAATGGCACCAGCCGGTATAATCCTGGAGATCCGCTAACGATGAGGTTTCTGGGGGTCCAGCAACTCGCCGCTCAATCAGTCAACACCGCATCAGGGAAATCCCTTGAGAAGGGCCCTTCGCAATCCCCTTATCCCTTCAGCGAAGGGATTCACCGCTATCCTCACCGCCAGAGTCCAGCAGCAGCGCGTAAGCTGAGTAAGGCCGGGATCGTGCTGAAGGTTGTAAGCCCATCAACGCAAGACGAGGTGGAAAATATCCACGAAGCCCTTGGGCCGAGGGCCGGAATCGTTTGTGGAAGAGCGAGCGAATTGTTCATTTTTATAGTACTTGATACGAAATAAGCCGCATTTGACCTGCCGCAAGAAACTTTAGGCCGTCGCTATATATGGTTCATCCTTCATAACAGCTCGTACATTTAATAGGAATTTATGTCAAAATTTTCTAGGGGAAAGTTCAAATTAAAAAAACGTTGGAGAAATCATGCCTAAGATCATGTCGGGTGTAAATGTAGCATATGACAAAGTATCTGCACTACATGCAGATACATCGGTACATGGATATGTCTTATTCCCCCCCCCCCCCCTGTGAAATGTATTTGTGTCTCAAGTTAAATAGGAATAAGCCAATAATTTCAATCGTCTCTTAATGTCCCAGGGAGTCTCCTATCAAATCTCAACTTCCTAGGATGAACAGGAGAGATTTTAGCTCACTCAGCTGATTTTATTAAAGAACCAACAATTGCAATCGTCTCCTAGTGTCCCAGAGTGTATTCCTATCAAATTTCAACTTCCTAGGGGTAACAGGAGAGAATTTTGCTCACTCAGCTGTTCGGGAAAGAGCCAATAATTTCAATCGTCTCTCAGTGCCCCAGAGAGTCTCCCCGTCAAATCTCAACATCTTAGAATGAACAGGAGACAATAATTTAGCTCACTCAGCTGAGTAGGATTGAGCCATATATTTCAAGCGTCACATAAGCTTTGTTCCATCCACCTAACCGCGGTCGACCGTGGTCGACCGACTCATGCGCAGTAACGTCAACCGCTGTTCCATCCCAACAATCAGCTCAACACAGCGGTTGAACCGCTGTTCCATCATTGCAGCGTGGTCGACCACGGGTCGACCGCGGTCGAACCAAAACCGACCGCCCGATGGAGTGCGGTTCATTACGGTTGTTATAGGAAACCTCACGCAATTGAAACCTACTCATAACCTTACTCATTTGAAATTCGAGCTCGGTGGGTGGACACCTCAACCTACTTGCGGAAAATGGCTTCAAGGTTGAAAAATAAAGATTTATTTGAATCCCAAACAGTATTGATTTATATTTTTCCCTGGTTTCTTCCCAAAATAATCATTTCATATTTTTTTCTTCCAAGATAAAACACTTGCGAATTTACCGTCAATGCGTGTAGGTCTATTCTGGGAAATTCTTTATTCTCTATTTTATTCTGAGAAATTCATTTCTCTATTCTCTATTCATTCTCTTTATTCTCTATTTTATTCTGAGAAATTCATTTCTCTATTCATTTCTTTATTCTCTATTCTCTATTTTATTCTGAGAAATTCATTTCTCTATTCATTTCTTTATAGTTTTGTTCGTGGAACGTTTTGTTTTCCTATCACTTTTCTTCGGACAGTTCCTGATATTAAATACTACTCGTTGTACGTCGTGTGCCTAGTTCGTTCGTCTTGTACTCTGTGTTCGTGTGTGAAGTTGAGAACTTAAAAATGAATACCGGCCAGAAATAGAAAATGAGAATATAAAATCACTACAATGAGTTGTTGAAAATGAGAATAGAAAATCAGTACAACGACTTGTTGTTTACAGTCGGCTGTTGTCAAGGCGATGAAAATGTTTCCAATGGAGTGGAGTCACAAGAAATGACTGGTGTAACGCTATTTTACCTCACTTGCAGTTGAGCGTTCCATCCATGGTTGGATCGTGGTTACGGTCGTCCAACCGCGATCATAGAGGC
The DNA here is from genome assembly GCA_030762985.1 of Adelphocoris suturalis. NCBI lineage: Eukaryota > Metazoa > Arthropoda > Insecta > Hemiptera > Miridae > Adelphocoris > Adelphocoris suturalis. The sequence goes on from CM061043.1 coordinate 57,786,985, forward strand.
TGTGGACCGCGTGCTGACCGTGGGTTAACCACGGTGAGGTGGATGGAACACACCTATAATTTCAGCTTCAGAGATTAAATACGATAGAAATCATCAGCTTTAGGAGCCCATCAGCTGATCAGAGATTTATGCATCGTCTAGTACCTACTGCTTAAAAGTACCTACTACTCAATAGTATACCTACCATGTACCTAATGCCTTCTTTTCACATTATTAGTTCACTATGGCTACTTAGCCATATTAGTTTATAACTGAGCGTAATAAATCAGCTTTCCTCGACACTACAGAGGCTTAGGGATTATGAGATGCTGTGATAAAATGAGAGCATTCCAAAAAGTGGCTAACGATTTTCCTGTTATGAAAACTAAGGGAGTTACACTTCCCTAGTAACGCATTGGTTGTACGAGTACGTGAAAATCAATAGAAAACCCTACCGTGACGTGACGCTCGTGACGGACGAAAACAAATGGAAACGTCCTGTTGATCATTACTTATTAAATGATAAAAAATTACATTTTTCAAAAGAAATATTATGGTCAACAATAATGATGAATTGAAACACGAATGGTACAAAAGTAGTATGAGTAGGTAGTAGTAGGTAGTAGGCAGCATAGATGGGCAGCAATAAATTACATGAGTAATTGAATACATCTGCAGTTACTTGAGTAATTGAGTGAAAATTTTTAAAGGAAAGTGAACAAAAGTCTCAATTGATGAAAAGTAATCTTCTGCAAGCAACAATAATTGTTGCTAATTATTATTGTTGCTAACAATTATCGTTGATAATTATTACCAAAAGTAATTGCAACCGTTCGCAATTACAATTACTTGTAATTGTAGTTGCAATTATTCGCCTCAAAAAAGTAATTGTAACTAGGATTGGGAAGATTTTTGGTTTTCCTTACCATCTTCTGTTATGACTGTGTGGGTGGGAGGTGGCGCTTCTCATCAGCACTAGGAGCTCTTGAGTGAGTTGGTTGTTCTCCAATAAGTGTGGTATGTTACATGATATTATGGTATTGAGCTTCAGTTGAGGGGAATTAAGGTTACCTACCTACCTACTCTGAGATATGAATGTTGTGCTTGATGGTTGTTGACTTGTTTATGTTGTTGTAATGTCATGCTCAATTTATTAGGGTGGTACTGTACCTTGTCATTTTCAACCTGCCCATATATATATTTAAAAAATTTAAGAAGCTTTGGCTAATGGAATAATTCCGTCTTTTTTTCATTCATTATTAAAATTAGCATCGCTCCTACCTATAAAGAAACACAGATGCTATTGATGTAAAAGGATGAAATCGCTAAGTAAAAATAATAATAAGTATTTATTTATATCACAAAAATAAGTAGGCATTAAATCAATATAAATGGTGAAAAAAATGAAAATGATTGATTGCGCTGAAATCCCAACTCCATGGCAAAACGAGCTTGTTTAATGAGAAGTTCATTTCGTTCCTCGTCCAATGAGGAAAATTATACCTTCCTGCGATTGAGAAGGAGTTTCTATCAAGAGACCTCGTCGACTAGCTTTGGCTTTTCTCGAATCCTGCGATAAGTTGAACCTCCTTTTCCTCGGCATTATTATACTCCTCGCGCACTATTAGAGAGTTCCCAGTAGATCCGTAAAACACAATACTCTGACGCAATGAGTTACGGTGACGCATCCTTCTGTACAGATACGGTAACGGATCGCAATCCGGAAAAAACGTAATCGTCTAAAATAACCTTCTTCCATGGACTCAAATAACCTAGGGATAATTTCCTCCTTCCATGGATTTAGCGTTACAACTAGATCCGTTAAGGACTTGACGTGACTTTAAGGTGCGGTAAATGTTTCTCGTTACCGCACACCGTATTGAGACCGACGGATTTCTAGGAACTCTCTATTCACTCAAATACAAAGTTTCAAATATTTACGCCCTATCCGCACACTGTTCGCGCACTGCCAACCAAATTGAACAATGCCAATTCACTCTCAATCCACAAGAATATCCCGCGCCCAAAAATTATCGCCATTTTCCCCCCATCAATCTCATACTGGTACATGCCGAACTTGAGACTCGAGACAGAATCCAGCATTGTAACTGTGTATTGGAGAAGTAGGCAGGTACCTACTCCAAGCCACGAACCGATGGGAAATCAATGTTCAGAGTGAGGAGGGGACAATAAAAATGAGTGCTTTCCCTGAACGATTGCCATTCACTCGGCAACCTTAAAGGAGGAATCCAGATAAACTAAAATCCCCAGTCAGTAGGGGAGTGAAAAAATCGATTTTCCACTTTTCAATTTAATCGATCTTCGAAGAGCCCGTAATCCATTGATTGGTTGCATTTTAGAAAAACGCTGCAAATTATTTCACAAAGGTTTATTATTTTTTCAATTGAGTATGATCGTAGTTTTAGTTGGCTAGCGTACGTCATAAGGCCCGTCCAGACTCCTCGGCGTGTCCTACTTCGAGTTGCCACAACCTATACTTCTATAATTATATACGTATGTTTATATTTCTCGATTTGAGCTCCTATCTATTCAAATAGTTATTGCCTTAATAATATCATTATCTAAGTACGTACGAAAAGTCGAGAGGATATGTTATTAAATATGCGTAGGAAAAGCTTTGGTATTAACACACAAATATGACCTTGAAAAAAACATATTCATGCCTCGAAGGAACGTCGGCGCCGTACCCACCACAAGCCGCGGCGCCGGCGCCTCCTCTCACTCCACCCCCGCTCCCCACCCCCTCACCACCAACCGTGACCCCCTGCCAAGCGTGCCAGGTGTGCGCGCGTCGAAAAAGACACTTTTTCGCCCGTTTTTGGCCCATAGCATCTATGCGAGTAAAGCGATCGGGATGGTTAAACGTTAGGACCAACTAGACCCCAAATGGAGTCTATGTGCGAAAGAACGGGTTTTTAAAGTCAATTCTTAGGCCTTTTATGGCCCGGACGGCGGATGGCGAACGGCGAACGGCGGACGGACATTTCAAATTTGGATTCTACGCACCTTGAAACGTAAAGTGACAAAGTTTGAGGGGGGGGGGGGGGGGGGGGGGGTTATAAAAATGTTTTGCTACACGATCTCATAGGCTTATTATTGGAAATAATAAACCAATCGAAGTTGCGCCCTCACAAAACTGCTACTGTTCCTGGGGGTTTTCGAAGGTGCTGAATCCGAATACGAAGCCCGTTTTTCACGTAGACGTCTAATTGTTGAAATTAAATCTGCATTTTTGAAAAAATCTCTTAAATTCCAGGATAATTTACTTAATTAGAAGGTGATATTCATGTTGGAAATTTAACGTTGAAGACGCATCCACATATGATGGGTCTGAAATGCCAACTACTTTTTAAAAACGCTGCAAATTATGACACAAAGGTTTATTAATTACCTATGTATTAGACAGCCCTTCTACGTAGATCTCTGGTCCATAATTATTAAACGCCGCTTATAGTATATTTAGTATCGGAACTCGGAGCTTCGGACCTCACAAATGAGTTCAATCCATTACAGCAGCGGAATCTCACAATTTCACGCTTTTTAATATAGTTGATAAACAAAACAATTTATTACCAAGTCATCTTTCCAACACATAAAAGTGTTACCTATATTGTATATTGATATCATCTAATTGGTAAAATTTCAAAAATTGTGCTGACAAAATCACTGAAAATGGCTAAGAATTGTTAAATTGATATTTTTTAGCATAAGATTGGTCAAATAAAGTTTATCAACTATGAAATAGGACATTCAAAAATTTACGTACGAAATTATGCTAAAAACTTGAACTTCATTAAATTTTGTTTTAAAAAATCTATAAAATTGCAAAAAATAGCCTAAAATCCAAAATCTCTTTTTGAATAGAAGAGTATCATTTAAAATACTTTTCTTTTTTTTCATAAAATTAATAGCTAACATTTTCTTTTCACTCATAAATCTCCAATTTCTATACAACTTGAAATATACAAAAAAAAAGACACTTTTTCACCTACTTTTGGCTCATAGCACCCATGAGAGTGGGGCGATCGAGCTGGTGAGAAGTTAGGACCAACTAGACCCCATGTGGAGTCTATGTGGGAAAGAACAGATTTTTGAAGTCAATTCTAAGGCCTTTTATGGCCCGGACGGCGGACGGCGAACGGCGAACGGCGGACGGCGGACGGACATTTCAAATTTGGATTCCACGCACCTTGAAACGTAAAGTGACAAAGTTTGAGGGGGGGTTATAAAACTTTTTTGCTATACAATCACATAGGCTTATTATTGGAAATAAACCAAAATGAGTGGAACTCACTGGAGAGGGTATAGAAGTTCACTTTGTCTGGATTAAGGGTCATGCTGGTAGAGGACATAATGAGGTCGTGGATAGCCTAGCAAAACGTGGAGCAATTAACGGCACGGCGGTAGTCTTGAGATTTCCTAAAGAAGACTTTTTCTTCTTTATTAATAAAAACTACCGAACGGTATGGAGAAACGAATACGCATCGTCAGAAAAGGGATCCTTTTATAAACACAACAATCCTATTCCACCGTTAATACCTTGGTTTAAACAATTTACAAGTAGACGGATGATAGTATTACTGAATAGACTCCGATCTAATCGTGGAGTCTGTTCAGTGTTCAAATACAGGATAGGTATACTTGACACTCCGTTATGCCAAGCCTGTGAGGAGGAAGAGGACACTTGAGCAAATGGTGATGAGTTGTGCTGCTTTCAGAGAGGAAAGAGGAATTTTATTTGAAAATATTGAACCCTCCCTTGTACATCCGTTCAATTATCAATTAATGTTACAAAACATAGTAGTTTATCAATACATTTATGAATTTTTCAATTACTTATTTAAGAATTTATGTCTTACTTGCAGCAGTTTACATCAATTTTGTGCCTTTTGTTGATAATTAATTTAGTAGCTTAGACCATAAGTTATGTAAAGTTGAAAAGTTAATTTAAATGTTGCTGTAATAAATATTGTATGGCAAAATGTAACATTTTACAATGCCAAACAAAATTTAAAAAAAAAATTAATCGAATTTCTTGGACAACAAATCGATTTAAATCGATTAAAATCGTATGTAATTTAACCTCTTTAATAACAGTAAACTTTTATTAAACTTAATTTGATCTAAATAATTCTAAGTTCTCAATTTGATTTTTCTAAGTAATTCTGAAGAGCACTTCATGGTATGCCCATGGATGAACCATGGTATGCCCAGTAACATCTCTACTGTCTAGGCAAATAGGGCAACGTGAATAAAAAGGCACTCTTCAAAAATGAAAATGTAAAAAATTAAAAAATATTTTAATAGGTATAAAATTTAGTTAAAAAAAAATTGTACCATTCGAAAACTTGGATAAGAGCAAACTATTAATCTAGCTTCCCAGTTGGAACTAGAAAAATATAGAAATATACCTAATAGATAAATTTTAGTTCTTCCATTCGATTAAGACAATTACTTTTTTCATTATTATTATTACATTTTTTCAACCACCATTCACTCAGTAGAATACGCATAGAATGAAGCTAGATAATCACTACATAGGTATCACACCAAGAGCCTGCTTGCTCTCGGAAGTAGGTAGGAGTAGGTAGTAGGTAGTTATTGTTTGTTACTGATGATGGCCTAACCGTCGAGATCGATTTAACATTGTAACTCTTCATTTTTCGTGGGAATAGACAACGTTTTTCACTAACTTCCGTTTTGAGTAGGTAGGACGTGCGAAGGTAACGATTTTCTTAACAAGGACAAATTTGTAACACCGTGTACCACTAGTATTTATCCATTAGTTTAGAAGTTGGATAAACCCTCCAATCACGGTTTTTCTAGGTACTTAAAGCAAATATCATTTAAATCACACAAAATTTGGACCTAAAAGGGAATTTAAATATTACAGCTAACGTGACGAATCGATCATGAGTTTGTTATTAGTCGTTGTTGTTGAGGACAAGTTCGCATCATCTCGTTCGATCATGAGTTTTACATCTCGTTTCTTCGACAAAATCGTGGGAACTTACGATAAAATGCAAAATGTGGCTTGAAACAGTACCACCCAAAGTCCAATTATTAATCGATGTTCTCCCAAAAATCGATTCTTTTGATTTTCCCAAAAAATCGATTTAATCGATTCTAACATTGATTTTTTACACCCCTACCAGTCAGAGAGATTGACTTGACATCCTGGAGGCTGCAGAACTGTCGGCCCGTCTCAGTGATAGGTGGAGGATATACTCTCAGAAGAGGCAACTGAGCTATGAGTGTCATTGGGGAATTTTTTTTTTTTTTTTTTTTTTAAACTAAGCAAACCAAATTTTTTATTTTAACAAGAAGGTAACCGGGGGTGAATAAATTTGATAAATGGAAGGTAGGTAGTGACAGTGGGTGGGTGGGGGCAATAAGTATCTCAATTAATTGTCGACCATCTGAGGTACAGCTGCTCCATCTTCCAGCCCCAACGGTCGAACCTTTCTCCGAGTCCCTCTTATACGAAGAGAAACAGCTCGAATTATGGCGATCTGGACCTTCACTTTCACCCATCCTGAGAGTTGTGAGTAGGGATGGTTCCAATTTTCAGCCAGGACGTATGCTGCCCGTTTCAGAAAAACTTCATTGGATGAATTAATAACCTTGGCTTAAAAGCTACAGAACCGCCCACTCGGGGAATTTTCGAGTTTCAGTAAAAATTTTCACTCTCACCCATGCAAATAAGTTGCCTTAACGTGGTGAAATTCAAATTCCCATGGCAAGAAACATTTATTACCGTAAAGTTGGGGCTGGGCCAATTTACTTGGAGGAGACAGATGAATATGGGGTCATCAGTTATTTTGCTTCCGAGACTGCAAGGCAGCGGAAGCTTTGTTTTCACTTTCGAAATGAAAAGAAATTTTTTGCTCCAAAATCGAAATTTCCACTCGAATTTTGCATGTCAGAGACTCCTGAACAAATTTGGTTCCGTGTCTGTCTGTCTGTCCGTCCACATTTCCTTGTAACAGCCATAACTTCCACAATTTTGATCCGATTTTAACCAAATTTTCAGGGATTGTGCGGGTTAAGCTTTAGATGGTCCCCTATCAACTTCATCATGATCGAATCAACGGTAGCTCCTGTGCAGGCGCTAACGTGAATTCTTGTGACGGTCATAACTCGGTCAATGTTGAACGGATTTCGGTCAGATTTTCAGGGATGATGTGGGTAAGGTCCCATAAGACAATAGTCATAATTGCATTAGCGGTACGCCCTGCGCATGCGAGAACGAAATATTCTTGTTACGGTCCTTGCAACAGCCGTAATTTCCACAATTTTGATGCGATTTTCTTGAAATTCTTAGGGATTGTGGGAGTATAGCTCTACATGGTCCCCTATCAGTTCCGTCATGATCAAATCAACGGTAGCCTCTGCGCAGGCGCAAACAAAATTTTCTTGTTTCGGTCATAACTCAGGCAATTGTGAACGGATTTCGGTCAGATTTTCAGGGATGATGCGGGCAAGGTTTCTTGAGGTCTCGTATCACATTCTTCGCGATCATCAGCAGCGGTACGCTAGGCTCATGCGCCAAAGTGATGTTTTTGTTACGGTCACAGCTTAGTTAATTTTATCGGATTTTGTTCAAATTTTCAAAGATAATCCCGGTAGAGTCCCTTGAGGTGCCATACGAATCGTACGGTACTACCAGTGATTGTGCCCATCATGCCGGGAATTTATTTGCAGGGAATATTCCCGGCCGGGAATTAATTTTTTATTTTTTTCTCCTCTTTTTCAAATATTTGCTATTCCATATATGGAATTAAAAACTCCTTCAGTTTTGATCCGATTGAGACGAAAATTTCAGGGAACATGCGGACTATATCCTGGATGGTCCCATATTAAAATCAAAATTTTCCTTATTAATTTCATTTATTAAATGTACCATTCAGCTTCCAATTTCCCACCTTATTAATTCCCTGATGCCAGAACCGGTCGTTTCTAGTTTTCTGGAATTTAATGGTGACGTACTGTGAAGGTCACGAGGAAGCTCATGTGCCATTTCCTTGGCAGTGTATTTTTATTTTTTTCGCTTCATGAAGACCTTGCTTTTGATGGTAAAAGAGTTATTTAGTGGTATTTCACCTATTTTCATTGAAAAAAACCGCGTGTATATGTGTGATACACGTGGCCTGTGGGCAACGATTTGGGACTTCAAGTGGTGGAACAGAAAATTTGTGTATCACTCTGATACACCCCTATTTGAACTTCTTGACGATTTTCCCCACTGGTATTTTCCATAAAAATTATCACAGAGTGATCAAATTAAATTTTCACTCATATGAGTTAACTGGAGATTGACAAAGACTCAGGTAGGTAACAACTTTTTTATTGTATCACTTTTTATGAAAATAGTTATAAGATTCTTGGTCGAATGTGTCTTTACGAATTTGTTGTGGCCAACGCTATACCACCTTTCCGAAGGGTATAGGGGAATTAATTTCATTTATTATATGTACCATTCAGCTTCCAATTTCCCACCTTATTAATTCCCTGATGCCAGAACCGGTCGTTTCTAGTTTTCTGGAATTTAATGGTGACGTACTGTGAAGGTCACGAGGAAGCTCATGTGTCATTTCCTTGGCAGTGTATTTATAATCTGTCTGTTAATAATATTTCTGTGGTGTTGGAGGCCACTGACCAAAAACTGATTCTTCCGGATATATCACATTTAAGAAGAGTAGCTTAACGTAATTCGTTCAGGATGCTTTTCGGCTCACTCGTCTTCAAAGATGTATTATATATTATACAGCCAATGGAACAGTGATAAATTCGCAAGTTCTTTTGAGAACCAAAATGGATAAGAGAGATTTCTTAGGCTTCCACTTTAATTGGCACATATACATTGTTTTTCAGTGATTTGACGCCGATTTGAAGGGTTCCTTGAACATCTCCATGTTTCAGGTAAATTGTCTTCTAACACTCTGGCGATATGATGGAAGTGGCCAAATATCAATACATTCGATAACCGTTGCAGTTTCTGAGAATAGTCGACGGTATATTCATGTATTATGCATCATGACCTCCAAAAGTTAGAGCGCGAGTGACGTCATAGGTCTATAACTTACGCCAAATTCCCATATTTCAGCATGTAAAGCTAATGCATTGGTGGACGCGAGTATCTCTAGAATGGTTATTTGCAATTTAAATGAGGGCATCCGGGAGTTCATTGACAAGTATATAATATGTATGATTAGTATTTACAGGTTGCATGTCTGTGTGAATCCAAATTGTTGAAGAGTGCCGCGAAATTGGAAAGAATGAGGAAACTAGTGCAGTAGGTACCTCTAAAGTGGTTATTACTGTCCAGGTACCGTCAATGGTGTAAACATGATAGGCCTGGCACTTCAGGGCCCTTCAATCTCAGGTCTGACTTTACCTTCCTGCAGCTCCATACAACCGCCTAAAAAAGGTACTTCCTCTTGGTCCGCTTCAATCTACAGAACCATTTCTACCTCGCTTTATATTTCTTGCCTCGATTCAACTATTCTACTATATCTCTTACTACGTCTTTCCCATAGTTTTTATCTATCTTCATCTTTGTTTTCCCTTTTTATCAGACAATGAACACCAGGCAAGCTCATTCGGATCGGTGCATCTTCCGCAATAGATACCTACAGAGAGAAATGGAAGTTTTCAGCTGTTTTTCATATTATTGTATGAGTTCCAAGTCCCATTTAAAAACATTTTGGTTTATCTGATGGTAATTCACAACTTTTAGGGTGTGCACTTCTGTTTTTCATCTAGGTACTACGTTTTCCATTTCCAAGTCCTAATCTGTCCTATCATAATTTCTGTTCAAAAAAAAATATATATAATTAAATTTATAAAAAAGCACATAAGTTCATTTTCAGAGTCAAGAATTACTAAATATTAAAAGTTGGTCATTGGTACGTTGTACGGTTTGAACAAATTGATAAATTCACAAATTCGAACTTTTTTTAATAATTTAATAATGATTAACAGGACGTTTCCATTTGTTTTCGTCACGTGACGGTGGGGTTTTTGAGCGTCACATCACGATCGAAATTGCACCATCGAAATATTGATTTTCTATTGATTTTCACGTACAACCAATGCGTCACTAGGAAAGTGTAACTCCCTTAGTTTTGATAGCAGGAAAATCGTTCTCCACTTTTTGGAATGCTTTCATTTTATCACAACATCTCATAATCCCTAAGCCTGTGTAGTGTCAAGGAAAGCTGATTCATTATGCCAAGTTGTAAACTAATATTGCTAAGTAACCATAATGAACTAGTAGTGTGTGAAATTAATCATTCTTAAATGATCTGGCTGTAGAACCGTAGGTCGGTAGACGGGCGGTAGACCTACAGTTCTACAGTTAGATCATTTAATAATGATTAACTTTACACACTACTAGTTCATTATGGTTACTTAGCAATATTAGTTTATAACTTAGCGTGATAAATCAGCTTTCCTTGACAGTACAGAGGCTTTGGGATCATGAGATGTTGTGATAAAATGAAAGCATTCCAAAAAGATGAGAACGATTTTCCTGCTATCAAAACTAAGGGAGTTACATACACTTCCCTAGTAACGCATTGGTTGTACGTGAAAATCAACACCGTGACGTGGCGCTCGTGACGTGACGAAAACAAATGGAAACGTCCTGCTAATCATTATAAAATTATAATAAAGTTTGAGTTCAAGTTCAGTAGGTATGCGTACAACCTCACTTTTCTGAATGAGCTGCGCCGCACCTACCATCTTTTCTTTAATGTTAAATGTGAACCCAATGCCTTCAAGCGTTGTTCAATCATCCTTTCTTTTTCTATTACTTTCAAATTGGTACCTCCTCATGCGTTTGAATCACTTACCTATAGATGTTGCCTTATGTTGGTTTACTCGAAACCCCCAGTTTTAATCTTTACCAGTAAAACCCCCCGCAGTATCCGCTTTTTTCTTGAAATTCTTATCTGATTGTCTTTCATTCCTTTTTTCTGTGTCTGACAAACTCACTTCTACACTACTTAATATGCCACACACGCGTCCAGCTTTCACGATCATCCCTCAGCTTTCCTATTCTGGTTTCTTAAACTGTGTATTCCAATTGTTACTCGGTGTTTAATAAAAGATTATAACAAAATAACGTACTGATGTTTATTCGTATCATATCGTTTCTGATTATTCGACTTGCATGACTTTGACATGAATTATTCAGTGATTGCATAGGTAGTTAAGGAATAAGGCATCCGCATCTGTGGTTGACACTGAAGGAAAATGAATATTTTTCCTTGGTTGGGTTCAGAACGTTATTGATACTCTATTTAAGTATTATTTGTTTATTTTGTATGTAATAATTTGTGTAAGGTAAGATATGATTATGATGGCATCACAAACTAAATCAAAACAGCTGAGGAAGGAATCCGTCTCTAATGCAGATACTTAGTGAAGGGGACCATCCGTTTTCTGTCACATCAGTGAAGAAGAAGCACTGAAAAAATGAGCGACATAGCTGATATAATATTAACAACATATAAATAATTGACGGCTGGTCTGTGGAGAGGTCACAACCATATTTTTTGCTCATAAATGTGCTTAAAAGTGCGTACATGTTCAAAAATGACTAAAATAGTTCTAAAATTAATTTATGTGAATTTTAGAAAGAAAATGAAGCTATTGCAATGGCTCCAAACTTCCAGACTCTCCTTAGGATTGAAATAAAAGTTCCGTTCTTCCGCCAAAAGAATTAAGCATTCCTAATAAAAGGATGAGTTTGTTGGCCTGCGCTTTTTGAGCTCATTAAATTGGTTAAATTTCGAAAAATGTTCTAAAAACATGGCTAAAAAAGACTAAAAATTGTTAATTTTTTTTTTAGCAGAATATTGCTCAAATAAATTGTATTAACCCTAAAATAAAACGTTAAAAATTTTATGTACATAATTTTGCAGAAAAATGTACTTGAATGTCATTAAATTTGCTCAAAAATTATTATTTCGAATACCTACGTCTTTTGTCATAAAATTAATAGTTAACCATTTCTTTGCACTCAAAAACCTCAAATTTCTAAACATTTTAACATCGTAGAATGCGATAGTAATTTACGAAAGTTCGCTCATACGATCATACGATCACTGGAACTTTTAAGTGATTTTTTATAATACAATATTAAGTATTAGTAAAAAGCTTTAATGTTGCGAATTTAATCGTCAAAAACTATCAGAAATTTTGATCAAAAATGATTGGAAATCATAACAAAAATACCTACGAATTTTTTTCTCTGTACATAAGCTTTAGAAAAACCGTAGTTTTCGAAGCAATATCGAGAACGACAGTTGTGTGACCAGTAGATACAGCGAAATTATTAATAATTTTTGTGTAAATAGCAAGTTTGACAAGTATATTGTACGAGTAAACGTGCTGCTCCATCTGTGTCTGGAATCGATATAACGTTAGAGATCCTGATTTCGAATCCCATTGCCTTCTTACCATACTTCGACTCATTTCTATATTTGGTCATTAGCTATTTCGTCGTTTCGCTTATTGAGCTCAAATTCAAATTCGTTTCGCTTACTGATGACTAATTAACCAAAACAAAGAAACAAAATTAACCATTATTGAGCGAATCGCGGGTCACAATTTAAGGCAAAGCCTAACTCTTTAATGATAACCCGAATAAATTGTTTAATTGTCAGTTACTCTCGTAAAATCGTTTTTGGTGATCCGATTTGACGCCTCTGCGCCACAGCCAAAACATGTAGAAAATCAAATTTCAGTTCAAATATTCGGTTTTAAGCTGTTTGAGACAAACAGAAACGAAAATGAACAAATTATGTTCAAAACAAAAAACGCTTTCTAAAACAACAATAAACTTTTTTTTGCTTTTTTGTGGGGAAAAAAACACGTTTCTTGGATGCGGAGGTAAAATAATTTATTTCACTAAATTTTATTAAATGATTTACAAAATTCCTAACCAAACAAAATCATTTGCGAAAGTCAGCAAATGGAGTGAATGAAACCTTCGCGAATCGCAGGTGTTCACAGACGAAAATTTGACTCGAGACGTTCGCGAACAATCAATTTGAGACATGAGACTCCAGACCCTGACCAACTAATCTAAATTCTTACTAAGGGATTGACTACTTGATGTTATGCACTTTTGAGATGCGAGCGTAGCGAGCATCCAGACCACTAATCTAAGCAGAAAACTGATCTGTGTAAAATCTCATGGTGACTGGAGCGCTGGGAACGCCACGCAGTGGGTAGTCGAACTAATATAATAATATGAGAGTCACTGTGTCTTTTTTGTGTGGCTAATAGGTATTTGTTTTCCTTCCTTGGAAATTGTCTTTAATTCTGACTGAATTCCAAAGATGCTGTAATTAATTAATTCAATGCCCATACATACTAATTTATATATTTATTGCTTATTTGCTTATTTATTGCTTTATTGCTATTGCTTCGGATAAGGATTCATTTGGTTTGGAAAAAGGATTCATATGATTTGGAAAAGATTTAATTTAGTTTGGAAAAGGTTTCATTTGGTTCGGAAAAGGTTTCGTTTGACTTTTAAATGCTAGGTACATTATATATTATTGCGATAATGAACCTAGTTTCAACACTTATTTATAGGTAGGAGCGTAAGTGATATGTTTAAAAGGGCTATTTAATACAAAAATAATGTGCCTTGGTGTAGTAATTTGCTTCGTTTTTTCCAAAGATTAATTACCGGTTATAACGGAGCCGTTCCTAGGGTGTGACTCCGTCAGATTTCATCCAACGGAAATGTTTCTATTCGAACAAAATTGATCACCGGCAGTGATTATTATTATTGTCAGCAGATCTTTATGAATTTCTACTCCCATATCTTGCAATTTATCAACTGCTGTCCCCGTTTAGAAATTTCCATGTTCTATTTTTGAGCAATAAAGCGGCAAAATGTATAGCCCATGTATCATAATTATTTTTCTCCAGCGATTCTATTCTTACTGAACCACCCATCCTGAATTCACTGTTGCACTGAGCCATAACCTTTTAGAACAGTGGAATCAATTACTCTTGATGAATTCGCAATAAACTATATTCTTGAATAGAATCACAACTTTTCTCGAAAAACAACTATTGAATTTCAAGTGTGTACCAACAGGTTGGAAAATATAACATGTGTCACAACAATAATAATAATCACTGCCGGTGATCAATTTTGTTCCAATAGTTTCACCACTCGTTGGAAAGATGTAATGTAGGTATTTATTCTAAAATATTTCGCTGTTATATCCGTGCCAAAAATAAAAGCATCTGAGCTAAACGCTAAGTTATTAATGAACCCTCGAGGTGTAATTTATTGTGATTTAGTAGTAAGCAGGCTTATTGCTTGTTATAATTAACCAAGAGAAAAATGAAGGCGAATATGGTATTCGGCGACAGTGTCGTACTTGAGGTTTTTACTGGTTATAATCGACATACCTATCTAGAAATTTTCCCAGTAAGGGAAAATGTTGTTTAACAATAAAATTTCACTGACATTTTTGCTAAGAAGGTGTGGAGGGTAGAGGTCGTGTAAAAGGGCAGAATATTATCGCGGAAAATTTGTGGAGAAGCCTCGAGAACTGTTGACAAAGCCCCAGAAAGTCGGAAGGTCTAAGGCAGTTTCGATGTTTTTGAAATCCGTTCCCACCCAGCCACATTAAAGAAAAGTTTATATAAAAGTTACTAATGCGGAGAGAACATCTGCCTTAGTTTGTAGAGCGTTGTGGTTTCGGCAGTATTTTTACTAGTGAAATACGGGAGAATAAGTTCCGTAAGTTTGGCTCAATTATTCAAAAAGTGAAATTGGAAAACTTGTTGAAGGAATGCAAGCATACTGATGTAGATAGCTTCTCGGAATATAAGAATTTTTATTAAGGAAATGAATTTGACCTCATTTTTTTATTATTTGTTTCAAACTTGGTTTCTAACATGAAAGCAGTTTTGGGGCTTTATATTATTTTTTGCTGCAGTACGAGTTAGGCTCAATGTAAAGCGGCCTCTAGACGTGCAAACCGGGTTGCACAATATATTGATGACAGCCCCTAGATGCTCAATGTTATTGCACAGTGTTTACGTTAGTGCAAAAAGTTGTACCGTGTGAAGGCGGCATTGGCGGTTGCGCAATAAATTGTGCACTCAGATGTACAACCACATTGTGCACACCGTACCCGTCAGGTTTCCATAAGGTCAACATGGAATTAAGTGACAGTGAATTGTGGGATCTTTTTTACAACTTCTGGTTTCCCAGCGTCTGGGAACCTTTCGCGGTATTTTTCGACCAAAACTTCGTACTGCTCCGCCTTCTTTTCCCGATTACTATATTCTTTGGACTTAACATCCCACAATGCCGGGAGACCATGATAAGTCTCAATGAATTCGGCAATACATTGTTTTTCTTTTTTATCACTATTCATGATGCCGCGTAGTTGACAGGACGAGTAGTCTGATGACACTGCCAGGTGCAGCCAGGTCGCGCAATGTTGCCATCAGATGGCTCAATCTTTTCCAGTTCGTGCAATATATTTTAAACTTTTGGTCATTCACGCAATATATCTCGCCCTCACACGATCAATTATATTGCATAAACCAGATTATTGCGCAATAATATTGCACGTCTAGGAACCACTTAAGGACCGGCAGGGGAACTCGCTCCCGATGTTATTTAAATGGCGCCCACGTTATCTCTCACTACAGACCTTATGTTAGTTCAAGTCGCTCAATCCAGTGATATATGGTACGATAGGGACGTTTTTGGTGAAGTGTATTTGGGAAAAAAACTTAATTTTGTCGAACAATGTAAGCAACATTGAGGCAGAGTGGAATTATTAGGGAGTTCCTAGAGATCCGTCGGTCTCAATACAGTGTGCGGTAACGAGAAACATTTATCGCACCTTAAAGTCACGTCGTCCTTAACGGATCTTGTTGTAACGCTAAATCCATGGAAGAAGGAAATTATCCCTAGGAGGTTATTTGAGTCCATGGAAGAAGGTTATTTTAGTCGATTACGTTTTTTCCGGATTGCAATCCGTTACCGTATCTGTACGGAAGGATACGTCACCGTAACTCATTGCGTCAGAGTTACGGCACCGGATTGTCAATACCGCACGATTGTGTTTTATGGATCTACTAGGAACTCCCTATTACATCAGCTTGACGTATTTGATACCGTAGGAACTGTAAATATACGTTACTTACAAAAAAAATTGGTATGGAACGAATAGTGATTGAGTAGCAAGTAAGAACCTCAAGTTGATAAAATTGGTTCCGAGAGAAAGTGTTTTTGTGGAACAGTTGGGAAAAGAGCTTTTTTGAGTAGGTACCTATCTTTTTCATAGGTATCTTCGTCGTTTCCACGTCGAAGGAATGACCAATAAGGTACTCAATCACTACTGAATGGTATTACAGATAATAATCATTTTTGATTCAGTCTGTGTCAGCAGTTGCCAATTTTTTTTTTTTTTTTTTTTTTTTTTTTTTTTCTGCTATCACTTGTTACACGTTTATTGTCGTTGCCGGAGGGTGCAAGGTTACAGCTGAACTTCAGGTCACTTAATGAACTGTTATGTAAACTGAAATATTTGCAATCTATTACATTATTTTTAATGTGAAAATTCGAAAAATTTGTTAGAGAATTTTCGTAGAAAATGAAGCTGTGGCAATGGTTCCAAGATATTTCGAATACTTTCTTAATGGAATCGGTTTTGAGGCATTCTGCTACTAATGGAAGAATTTGTACGGTTTTTCAAATTTTGTTCTGTGTGTGTGTGTGTGTGTGTGTGTGTGTGTGTGTGTGTGTGTGTGTGTGTGTGTGTGTGTGTGTGTGTGTGTGTGTGTGTGCGTGAGTGCGTGCGTGCGTGCGTGCGTGCGTGCGTGTGTGTGTGTGTAACATAATAGGTAATGCTGTATGAAACAAAACAAAAGTGATGAACATATGGAAGCAATCGCGCACCTTTGTTTCGGCTAGATTCGGCAATTAAATAGGTATCAGGGTACACACTATGATTATACTGAATTAAGAATTGTAAAAGACCATCTAAAAATGTGTTTAGCAGTGATAATCAAAGAATTATATATGTTTATTTATTTTTTCAATTCAGGAAGTGATTGTGACTTATTTTGAAATTATAATGATATATTTGAACACACACCCACCAAAAATGCCCCGAGCGACCCCCCGGTCATGGGACTGTGATCAAATGACTGTATATTTTTGACAAATGAAACTATTCCGTAATTCGTGTGTGTGGAGGTAGGGTAACTGTCGGTGTTTTTATCTCTTCGGAGCTCCTTCATATCCCTACCCAAGTCAAGGTCAAGTCCCCGCTGTGCGACCCGGGCACCGGGGCAGAATGACCCTGCTGTGCGTAAAGGGGTACGCAATATTGGTATTTTTTTTTTTTTTTTTTCAAGCATGTTTTTCCATGTGCACACTTTCGGCCATTCAATATCTTCGCCTGAGGCCCCTCTACAAGCAGCTTCTCCAGGACTCAATCCTGGTAAATAACCGTGGGGCCCATCCCGCATCTCTGGCAGACGTGGGACAGCAGCCGGCCATTCAGCAATCCTACCCCAAGACCTCTGGTCTTTTTGAGGATTTGAAGACTGAAGTGTTGAGGCTTGGGGAGCAGATAGGTTGTATTGGGGGTTATGAGAGCGCTTACTGGCAAGAACTGGCGAGATGGGTTGTTGAGAGGTCTGATGGCTTGGATGGCTATGTTCGAAGGATCTTCCCACAGGTTGGGGATGCAACCGTGGCGAGGCATCTGGGAGAAAATCCTCCTGTATTGGTACCCATAGAGGTCACAGAGCAGCTAAGCAAGCAAGAAGGTGGGAATACCAGAGGGTCCAGAAGTTGTGGAGGAAGCATCCGGCTTGTGTAGCTGCGGAGGTACTGGACGGGGGCTGGGGATGGTCAACTTTTACCCTCTCTCCAGGAGTTTGTGGAATTTTGGGAGCCACTCTTGAGTGCTCCCAGCCACAACCTTGGTGAGTCAGTGGTGCCCCCATTTTCCACCTGGGATTCCTTATGGAGCATTATGTGTACGCCAGTGCTTCTTGAGGAGGCACATAAGTGCCGTGTCAAAAACTCCACTTCTGCTGGGCCCAATGTTGTTTCTGTCTGATGCTGGAACAAAGAACCAAAAACAGTTAAGCTGCTCATCTTCAACCTGCTGCTTCAATCGGGAAGACCCCTGACAGCTTCGGCCGATGCTCGGACAATTTTCAACCACTTTCAAAAGAGTCTGGCATCTCGCTTCCAAGTGGCTGGTATCATAGGTGACGTCCAGAGAGCATTTCGGCCAGTGGATGGCACAGCAGAGAACCTTACAGTTCTCCAAACTGTTATTTTGCTAGCCATATAAACAAACGGCATCTCCATCTTGAAGGATGTGACTAAGGCCTTTTGACACTGTAAGCCATTTTGCCCAGACCGATTGTGTTCATGACGTCAGAGAACGTGCTCGTTAGTTGTTTGGTGTCGTTGCTCTTTTATGTTGCTTGCCTGTACCACGAAGGAGTGATGGTCCTCGAGACACGAGGCGAGATGTTGGGGGATGTTGTCATTTAGCGTGGGGTATGCTAGGGGAATCCTCTGTCGCCCATCCTCTTTAACCTGGTCGTGAACACGGCCTTGGGTAAGCTTCCAGCTGAAATAGGGTTTGATCTCGCCCCTGGGGTGACTTTAAGTGCTCAAATTTCAAAACAATGCTACATAATATAGGCAATACGATCATTTACGAAATTCCGCCCATATGATCATACTGAATGACTGGAACTTTTTTGAATGATTTCCCTTACTGGTGCCCTTATAACGTCTGTGTATATTACATCTCTATGCCAACATTTATCTCCATCATAACCTAGATAGATTAATGACACAGCTTCCTTCTCGCCTGTGCTTTGGCTGATGTATCAGTACAACCTACCATTAAACTATGAAACAGTGAAGACCAACCAATTTGATCAGGTTCTGGCATCATTGTGTTTTTCACCTTAACCACTGTCTACATTTAAATAAAATCCATCCCTACCTCACAGTGTAAAGTGTGTGATTTGGTAAGTACTTAAGGAAATTGGCACGCCAAAATGACCGTAGGTGCCTCTTTGAATTATCAATTCTTTGTCCAGATATGTCTGCACGTACAGCACGTTTTTGAATGAAGCATGAGTACATGAATATTTATGTAGTCTAGAAGTAAATTAACTGCCTGCATCAATTACAAATTTCACAATTTTTTCGCGGTTCACCAACTGGTCAGAACATAAACATAAATCACTGCTTTGATCAACAGTTTGAAGCTATCTTCAGCTATTCATTGTAAGTAGTACCACCACGTACATAATGCACACGCACACATGTTCTTGTTTAAATGAGTTAATTTATTATTTGAATTCAAACTCATGTTCTACAAGTCCGGGCTCTGGGCTGATTTGAACGAAGAGGCCAACCTGGAGAGTGTTCACTCCCTAAAGGTGGTTCACATCCATGCGGAAATGCGGTAATTCGGCTATCCAGTCATGCGTTCGGCCTTCTGATTGGCTAGCGGCCATCTTGCCGGACAAGCACTCTTGAAACGGACTGTCCACACCTGAAAAATTAGATATTTTACCGGACAGCCGCAATTACGTCATCCTTCAGGAGCTGTTGTTGGTTGTGTTATCTTGTTTTATGGCTGTGGTCAAGTGCGAGTCCGTATTTTTACGATCCTCGAATTTGGATTTCATTTATTATTTTATTTATTTTCATTTATTACTTTTATTTATTTGGATTTCATATTTCTGTAGAGCTTGCGTATAATAATAACAATAATAAATTAATAAAACACTCAAATTAAACACGGTTTTATGCAGATGAGGCCGAGTTGGGTTAAATATACTTAAGTGTAGGTACCGATTTTGCGATCTCACCAACAACCTACCTTCCTGATGATCCTATTCCATTTGTGTTTTGAGACATTTTTTGATTATAGATTAGCAATTTCCTGCTTGTCGAATGAGTAGGTATTTGAGAAGAGACGTCCTACTTGTCCTCACGGAACGGACAAATTAGCTAAGTTAAGTAAGTAGGTACTTCTTATGGTGCATCAATGCATAAATGATTTGTAATACGCCAACCTACACAGATTTTCGGGTAGAAATATAATGTTATCTTGGGATAAGCAGTTGATAAAAGGACCGAATAATTACCCAACAGTCTCATTTTAAAACGACGTCGCCTTTGCAGTTTTAATGTACATACATAACAATTTCTTCTGTACGCCCTCATGATTTTTTTATGAGTTTATTATTCAACATTGTTTATGGAGCTGTAATTTCCATGAAATGTGTGATAGGTTGAAGAAAATTCGGGAGGAAATATGTCTCTTTGGGAAATGCAATGGTAATAGAAGACACAAACAATGATAACGCAATGATAACGCGACCGGATGGTTATGAACGGCCTGCCACAAGCATTGCCGCATTTCCGCAATACCGGATGCATGTGAACCCACCTTAAGATCGCGTATAACATCATTCCGCAGCATCTCTTCCCACTTATTTAATTTTTTTTTTTAAAGTTGCAGTCATGCAGCATGATCGTATGAGCGAATTTTCTTAAATTACCAATCGTATTGTAATATGTTAAATTGTATTGAAATGTTAGCAATTATGGTAGAAAAAAATTGTTACAAACTAATTTTATGAGAAAAAGAATCGTACTAAATAAACTTCGGTGATTCAAAACAGATTTTGGATTTTTTGCAGTTTTATAGATTTTTCAGCAAAAATTACTTAAATTTAAGCGCGTTTATCAGCATAATTTTGTGCAAAATTTTTTAATGTCCAATTTAATCGTTGATAACATTGTTTTGACTGATACACTCCTAAAAATGATAAATTTAACAATTTTTGGCCTTTTTTAGCCATTTTTGGTGATTTTTTTTAGTGCATTTTTGGAATTTAATGAATTCAATGTGCTCAAAAATTGTTGGCCAACGAACTCATCCTTTCGTTTTTAAAGCTTGATTTTTTTGGCGCAAGAACGGAATTTTTATCTCAATCCTAAGGAGAGTTATCGTCTGGAATGACACATACAAATATATATTCACATATGAAAAAGCGTCAACTTCAGGAATCGTTTCAGAATGCCTCAAAACGGATTTCAATGGAGAAATTTTTCAAAAATTTTGATTTTAAAATTTTCCGAGCCATTGCAATAGCTTCATTTCCTATGAAAATTCTCGAAGTAGACCAGTATAAAAGAAGTTGTTTCATTAAAGACAAAACTGGATGTAATCAACCATTGATGGTCTTATAGTTGATGTTTTATAATGTTCGGACGTCTACTAAGGTATTTTAATTTTAGCGAATCTTTATAGAAAATAAAGATGCTATTGCAATAGCTCCAACTTTTAAATGAAACATTTCCCAACATTTTCTTCGACAATTGCTGGAGTTTAAGACTTTTCATATACATTTTAGCCTTAGGATCGAGATAAAAAGTCCAATCTTCCACCAATAAATCAAAATTTCAAACGAAACAATAAGTTGAGGACAGTTTTGGGATCTTGAGAGTCGGTCAGGCAATAATAAAAATCAAGTCTTCAAGGCCAACGTTTCGATGTATTTATACATCATCATCAGGGCTCGGAGAATTTATGCAGGTTTGTCATCTTGTAGTTTGCAACAACATTCATCTCATGCACATAAGTACATTGATCAGTGAAAACATCTGACAAATCGATGTATGTGCATGACATGAATGTTGTTGCAAACTACAAGATGACTTTGTAAAAACCTGCATACATTTTCCGAGCCCTGATAATGATGTATAAATACATCGAAATGTTGGTCTTGAAGAGTTGATTTTTATTATTGCCTGACCGACTCTCAAGATCCTAAAACTGTCCTCATTATCACGTAGCGGTCAAGAAACTAAACCAAATTGTGAAACAATAAGTTCGTTGACACGTTTTCTTATCACAATAAATAGGCCAAATTTGGAAATATTTACTAAAACGAATCGCTTCACTAAAAAATGGGAAAAACAGCTAAAAATCATTAAATTTATGTATGAGCTTGAACTTTATGAACAAAATTATGCTGAAAAATGTAGATACTTGAATTTTATTAAAATCTGCTAAACATCGATCAAAGCGGTAAAAATTCGAAGAAATAAAAAAAAAAAGAAAATTTAATGTTATTCTAAGCTGTTTCGTAGTAAAATGTATTATCAACTATATCTTTACACATAGAGTACCCACATTCCAAAACAATTGAAAATAAATGTGAAATGGAAATTCACAAAGTTTTGCTCATGCGATCATGCCTGGATTTTTCATTTGTTTGCTTTCTTGGTCTACTGGCCGGAATTCTAGGAGTATTCCACGGTATATATCCCTTAAAATTATATCTTGCTTTTTAGTCAGCTCAAGTAAGATTATGTAATTTATTTCGAATTGTTGCAATGATCGTTCAGTGAAAATGGGAGTTCCCTGGTTTCAGCACTGCATAGGTACCTATTCAGACTCGTAATAGCACATTTCCGCAGAAATTCTGTTTTGAAATGGGAATTTCCATTAAAATAACAAATTTTCTATAAGATTTAATGAATTAAAAAATAAAATCGGTTGGGTGACGTTGGATTACTGCTTTAATGTGAATGTACTCAACTCAGTTGGATGCAATTTGTGTTTTCATGCCTAAAATAATGAAAAATGCGATTAAATCAATACACATTTTACTACCTAGTTCCTTTCAGATTTTAATGACGGATAATTTAGGTACAGGAAATCATTCGTATCCACCTAAAACCATCTTTTAAATTTCATTCATATCACAAAATCCAGAAAAAATGGCTCTTTTAAGCAATTCTATTTTGTTCACCACTTATTTAAATCTCCAGATCTGATTCTTTTGTAGTGTGTATTCGGAGTGTGGAAACCCACTCACGTGGCTGGAACTTTTCATCTTGTTTCAAAGGAGGCTTCTTAATCTCAAGCTTCTTAATTAGGAAGTCAGAGCTAAGTTACGTGATCAACAGCATACAATACATATGTATATCAAGTAATATAGAACGCTGACTTTCTGTAGTGGGTGTTCAGATTAGATGCTGAAGCAATTAGGGTGGTGGGGCCAGTGTTTGACACCTTAAGAGGCATTTTGACTTTGACAAGCAATTAAGTTACCTATGTTTTTTTGTTTCTTCAAACTTCAATCTTACATCTATTGCTGCATCAGGATGTCCTCAAACTGCTCGGTATTGGAAAACATCATTAATTCAAGCCACAAAACATCATAAATTCGTTTTTTCGAAATCAATTTTTTGACCCAGTATTTTACAGCCACATTTTTTGTTGTAACTGTGATTGACACTTTATGATTGACACAGCAGTTCTTCTGCAATAAATGATTCCTTGTATCAACAAAACATTTATTTCAACATTTTAAAAATGAATTGAGCATTTGAGCTTAGTTTTATTAATCTAAATATAAAATTAAAATGAGTATTCATAAAGATAAAGTTGAAAATAACACCGGATGTTTCATCACAAAATAGGTAAAATATTTTCTTGATACCATAGGCACAATACGATTCTAATGACAGCTTGTGAGTTGCTATGTATTTATATAAATATTAAAAATAAAGAACGAATGACAAGAACGAATAGAGATCCATATTGACAGCACTGTCAATCACTGAGGGGAGCATCATTTGGGGGAATTAGTAATTGACATTTGCATTTTCACATGTTATCTTTGATTGCTTCCAAAAAATGATAGCATAAATGCAAGCTACACAAAAAACTGATTGAGAAAAACCATGGAAACAATCGAATCTGAAAATGTGGAGGGCGAGCAAAATAAAACGCTTTCTTTCTTTGCGAAATCACAAGAAACCACCAAAGAAATTACAACTCGAGTTTCTGTTGGGTAACCTTCTCCACATTTCACAAAAAAACCGCCGGAAACCTTTTCCCGCCTCTATTACTTTACTGAGAAGGTATTTTGCCTCAAAATTCAAATGGACCAAGTCCGTAAAACACTTTTAACTGCCTTATTATTAAAACTTATTTGGTGAGATGTCAATCACTGGGTCCCTGTAAATTACTGGTCCCTCCACCCTATGGGAGAATTCCAAATTAATTTGTTTAAGTCTTTCATTAATATAACCTCACTTTTCTTTGAACTAGGGGTAATTGGGAAAGCAAACCATATGTATTATTCGTGGGGCTAGGGCAACTTTCACTCGATAACAAATAATTAGCATTAACGTGGCATTATGTCTGGGCTTAATCCGACATTAGAGTGAACTTTGTCCCTCGATAAAGTTGGCGTAACGTGTAATACATACAAATTTGGGTGCCTTCTAAAGCTAACAATTTTAGTCTAGAGGACATGCTAATACCAGTATTGGTGAGTATTTGTACGAGTTTCAGTATTCCAATTTATGAAGAAGTTGGGCACATCAATTTGGTTGATGTCAATCAATTTTATTTCAAGTAACCGTTTAATCAGTTAACCCCTTTAGAACCAACACATCCTATAGTGGACATGAATTTGCTAGGGCTCCAGCACCCATGATGAACATCAATCCTTCTTGAATCTTCTTTTTTCCCTGTGTCTGTCATGGTGTCCCAATGACCCTGAGTGTATATAAGGTTGAAAACCACCACCACAGAACCTTCCCGAGACTTGCACAAATTTTTCTATGGTTGGTGGTTGTCAAACGCAGCTCAACCATGAACCAATGTCCACTATAGGGGACATTGCATAACTCTTGAAGGGGTGGGCCAAATTGGACCAAATATAACCTCGTTACCCTTAGACTAGTTGGAAGTCATGTGCCAAGTTTTAATTTTTTTGGCTGAGTAGAAAAAAATTGGTTCTGAAGGGGTTAATCCTTGTCACTCTCAGGTAAAACTGTTTTTGATCACTTTTTGGTCGCTTTTTATTCTCGCTATAATGTTACAGAGGTGGATGGCTCTACCAGCTTGGCTGTGGTTCCTAGGGTTGGCGGTGGGGCCCTCGTCGCACCTGCGCCTTTGGAACCTCGGGCAGCAACTATCGGAAACGTCAGTTTGCTACTTCCACTACAGGTACCTATTTTTAATAATTTTGTCTAGTCAAGAAATAACATATCCTCAAATTTCCTCTCGAAATAACGATGGTTGAAGAAGAAAAGGGAGACCGCCCGAGTGCTCCCGAGGGGCTGAAAAAACACCTGAGTGGTCCCGTAGAAAAGTCACGCCAGTGCTCCCGCCTCACCTGAGTGCTCTACTAGAAAAAAAGCGCGAGTGCTCTGACACGTCTGATTGATCCCGTGTTTGAAAAGTAGCCAGTACAATACGTTTTGTCAATGTAATCCCTTGTTGGTAACGTCAACATGCGGCAAGTCACGAAGGGCACTTCTTACAACCTACAAAACATAATCCACGTACGTTTATAAGCTCATCAACTACTGTAATAGCAATGAATTTCAACAAATGAATGAACATAAACAATAAGACGAAACTGAATAAACTAACTTACTTTCGATGGGCGGGAAGAAAATTCATTTGCGACGACGTTTCTTTTGACGGCCGCCCGTAATTCGCTAGTTTCTACTCGTATTGTGATCGTGGATTCATGGTAATGTGGGGTTTTGTGTTTTAGCGTATGATTTACAGCGGATTTGCCCACCCCTTGCACTACAATTCCACCTTCTCACATCGCCAGCTAATTTATGATAATCACATATATTCGAATCCGTCAATAAATACAACAGCCTCTTGACGGCTTCCGCCACTAACAAATTCTAAGTCCGACATAGTGCACGGAGAGAGGTAATCGACAAACTGATGGTAAATGTCCCAAGGATTCATATCGATTCCGGTGCACTTTCCCTTATCGTCTACAGGATCACTCGGGACAATCTATTTTCGAAATTGCGAAGTGAAGTGAATCACTAGGGTGTCTCAACTTTCGCCCCTCGGACTCGACGGGAGCACTGGAGCCGTCGCCCGAAGAAAAAACGTGAGTTTTATTATTTCTAATATTCACGAAGATCATAAAGAACGCATGTACGTATTACATCTTCTTTATTTTCAAGAAAGAACCTCCATGTTTTATTGTAAAATAAAAATAACCCCTTAGAGAGTGTTTTCGGGGTGCCTGATATTAAGTGTTAAAAATGAACCCAAACGTTTTTGGATTATCCGAAGGGTTGGAGGTGTTTTTTTTTTTTTTTTTTTTTTTTTTTTTTTTTTTTCTTTTTTTGCCAAGTGACGCCTCATTTTTAAGGGTTTTAATAGCGCTGAACTCGGGGGGGGGGGGGGGGGGGGGGGGGAGCTGTGTGATAACTTGAATTCAAACATTGAACTCAGTTCAAAAAAATCCAATTTTACTATAGTTTTGAGGGTCTAACGGATAACTTCATCAATGTAACGGTAAAAAACAAAATCATCTCATTGTAAATGCTCGAATATTCCTCAACCGAAACACACCGTTAAATCGAATTATTCTTTTACGTTCCCAACTGTTGCAGGAGAAATAGCGGCAAAAGAAGATATGATTTATCGAGGACTTAGGTAGTCCCCCAGAGGTGCAATGGGGCCTAAATCCTCGAGAGAGAGGAGAGTGACAGTACCCATCAATGGTACCACTCGCACTAATAGCATTAATGTGCTATGTTCGGAGTAGATCGGTTTTCCGGTTCTCGGATCCCCAGCTATCACCAACTACAGCAATTCAACAACGTGAGATGGCACCGACACCCGGTGCGGGAGCGACGGGTGCGCATTCTCTTGAATTCTGACGGGAACTGTCTTACTCCTCCCCTTAAAGACATACTTGATTGAAGAGCAATTATGTAAACCAGGTGGAATAGTTTACTGGTTGAGAACTGATGCTCATTAATAAATAGCTGCATTGGCGATTGAGGATAAAAAAGAGAACTTAAAACAGGATGGATTGTCAATGAATCTTCATATGAACTATAGATTAGGCAATCAACCCCCAATCAAAGATTGGAACAATCGGGAATAAGGGGTGGCTCAACCATGGAGACTTACACCTATAGGAAAATAAAAGAGATATTAAAATTTGTGCCCACGTCCGGGACTTAAATTGGGAACTAAGCCCTGAAAATTATTATTGGGAACAATGCCCTTGTATAAAGAATATATAGGTAAAGGCAAAGGCCTGGTATACCATAGGTATGAAAATTAAAAATATAAGAGGGGAAAAAATTTAGAAATTATAAGTCAATGACCAATGAAATTATTTATGTACCAAAGGGTGATAATGGGAATTCCGTCTGGAAAACCCGGGCCATGTTTCTTCTGAAACATATAGCCCTCAATAATAGTGGACCTGGATGTATTAGGTATTACCCATGCGTAATCCAGGAAACCACGCTCGCTCCAACAAGGGGAGTGTGACAGTACCGTAAGAGGTACGATCCCGGAACGTAATGTGCAATGTTCCGGGAGTAGATACCACTCGTACTAATAGCATTAATGTGCTATGTTCCGGTTGCTAAGATTGGTTTTCCGGTTCTCGGATCCCCATCAATCGCCAAACGTTTCCTTTCAAGAACTTGAGTATCACATCCCACACCGGAGCGACGGACGCGCATTCTCTTGGATTCTATCGGGAACTGTCACAGATTGTATTGAAATACCTCATGAGGTGCGTGGTTTTAATATTTTTTACCAAACTGAACCTCTTCGTGATTCCAGCCTTATTATTCAATTAATAGCAGATCAAAAATATCTTCAATTAAGAGGGAAAATGTAACAATGTAAGCGATTTTTTTAGAAATCCTTGAACTTCTTGGTCAAATAAAGACGAATTAAGCTTATTGGAAAGTAATAAATGCATTAAAGGGACTCCCTATGTCTGATTTGTATTTAATTTTGGAGAAAATTGCTAATAGATCGTGATTTTACTGGATTGTAACCCAATATGACTGCGCTACGGGCAACTCCCCCACCCCCTTCCCTTACGACCAACATTGTGAAATCAAACAAAAATATTAACCACTGTGAGTAATATCCGAAAGTCGTACATCACATGGGGTGTAAATCAAGCGATGGTATAGCATTTCCCGATCAAAATAAACATTTTCCCAACCAAAATAAACACTTTCCCAACCAAAATAAACAGTTTCCCAACCAAAATAAACAATACAACATTCAAAGCAAAAGTAACTGAGTAGAAAGAAATGTACTTTGAAGCACTCTAAGTGAACAGGGAAATCATGTGTTAGAGGGTGTGATTACCAGCGCAGTTGCTGCGATTAATACTGGATTGTCGGAACTACGTAATGAACACATCTGTCAACCTAATATCAGCAGCTGCGGGTGAAGCAATTCATTAAACTAAGAGTTTGCTGTTTTCGTTTTTTGAATATTGTTAAAGAAACATTTATGTTTATAGTTTACACATTGTTAAAGAAGCAAGTTCATTTTGACGTTCTTAATGTTAATATAAAGAAAATGTTTATTTTGGTTGGGAAAGTGTTTATTTTGGTTGGGGAAGTGTTTATTTTGGTTGGGGAAATGTTTATTTTGATCGGGGAAATGTTTATTTTGATCGGTAAATGCTATATATATGGGGTAGTAAGTCAATGAAATTTTAGTTGGACCTAGAGAGTCCGGTAATACCGCCAAGTCTGGGGAATACCGCCACCCCATATAATTCCTTAACCACCTGAGTGACAAATTTCGTAGCCAAATATCGTCGTCTTTAGATCAGCAGTAATGTTGGAAACGTTGGTTTGGGGTCATTAATTTGTTATTATCAAAGACTAGCTGGTTCACCCGTGCGTTGCACAGGTTGACTTGAACATTATCAAATAGCCTGTGACCCAAGTTAAACTAATTTTGATAGATTCGCCCACTCAGATCCCCAGTTGGTTCAGTGACGTTCAAAACGCTTTAACATCCTCCCCCCCCCCCCCCCCCCCCCCTCTCCTCACTGGGTCAGATTTTAAAAATTTGAAAAAAGTAGTCTTTGACTAGAATTAGAGTAATCCAAACATATTCGACAATCAAATCCACAGTTCGTTCAGTGATGACAAAGATACCCCATTTCTCCTCCCCCCCCCCCTTCCCCTAAAACACCCCCTTCTATGGGTTAGATTTGAAAATTTTCAAGTACCCTGTGATTTAAGTTAGAATACTCCAAACATAATCGACAACTCAGATCCCCAGTTCGTTCACTGGCGTTCGAAACGCTTTAACTCCCCCACCCTTCCCCCTTCCATTGTGGGTCAGATTTGAAAATTTTGCAAAAAGTACCAAACATACTCGACAATCAAATCCCCAGTGTCTTCAATGATGACAAAGATACCCCATTCCCCCCTCCTCCCCTAAATTACCCCTATGGGGCAGATTTGAAATTTTAAACCTTTTAAACCTTCTCTGGACTTCCACAAATAATTTAAAACCAAAATTAGCCAAATCGGTCCAGCCGTTCTCGAGTTTTAGCAAGACTAACGAACAGCAATTGATTTTTATATATAGGTATAGATATAGATATAGAAAAGCGAGTTCACAGTTTTTGAAGCTTGGCGTTCTAGTTTCACTGTTGTCGAATTTTCGTGGTAAGTAACAGTTCTTCATACGTTTATGTGATTATGTGAGTTGTTGAGCATGACGACGTAGAAAAATCATTTAGCTTAATTTCCACCCATAACTTCATGGTTTTTTACGAAAACTGTTGTTTTTAATGATTTTTTATCTCGAAAAGTGGGGCAATATCGCCACACCAAATTTAGGCTAAGCCTTGTGAATTTTGCTGCGACCTGAAGAAGAGCACAAATTTAAAACTTTAAAAGCCGGGAAGATGGAATGCTATGTAATATTTCTTTTTTTAACGAGTTTCTCGTTGAAGGTTGTATAACACAGTTCCCGTGTAGAAACAACATTATTTTACCAACATTTATTTTGTTCTAATTTTACTATATTCTGATGTGGAAATTGTTTGTCAACCTTTAGTGAATCCTTTTCTTGTCAAGTAAGTTCCCAAGATAGTGAGAAGCTACCCTGGGAGAGTTTTTGAAATTCAATAAAACGTTATTCCGATGTTCTGATGAGACTGTTCATTTCCCACTCTGTTTCAATATGGCGATATCACCCTAACCCAATGGCGGAATTTCCCCAGCCAGCCATTTACAAGGGTTTCGTTAATTGCTGTTTATTGATATAAAGCTTCTACACAACCAGCAAAAACGTTGTAATTCACCACTAGAGATGTTTTTGACATTTTATAACTTTGCTTTGGCACATTAAAATAAAAAACTGTCACGAAAAAGTGTCCTCGAAAAGCGTTACCTACATTTTACGATAATTTTCACTTACAACCAAGCCGTTGCTAGGGAAATGAAACTTTTGTAGTTTTCATCGGTCAAAAATCGTTCTCCATTCGATCGAAAGCTCTCGATTTATCCAACCGTATTATGTTAACTACTGTGAAGTGCGTGGCCAACAAGCTGAGTTATGAGCATGGTTATTTGAATAATTGTGTCCACACAGGTGATCATTCTCAATAATTGATATTGTGAACATGATCGCAACCGCTTGATAATTTCTGATGATTTCATTGAGCTGGTGTTTCGATGATTTGATTCATAGCAGGTGATCTGAATATTGCGAGAGAGGTTTGATTTGTGAAGCAGTGGTTAAATCATTTTAATAGACCATTTCTGTACTTTACACTCTAGGAAGCTGTAATTTCGTATGTAGCCTCTTTAGAATATTTACATGACGACGCCCAGGTTCCGGATCAGCTGAGTGGCTATAAGAGCTTGCATACGAGTCTGCAACTAAAGACATAAAATGTCCCAATGTGATGCAGACTCCTATGCAAGCGTTTTTTATAATCTAATAAGTGCGAACCCAGGCTGTGATTGACAAATATGCTTGAGGTGGCGATATTACCCCATTCTCCCCTACCTTGTAGAAACAAAATCAGGCAGATCCCCCCCCCCCCCCCCCACACACACACACACACACACACTCAGTACTCAATACCGAAATCGGTTGGATTTTTTGTGCTAAGGAGTGTGTAACAAATTCGAGGACCTAGGTGGGTCGAAAATAAAAAGCGACGTAAACAATAATTTACGAAAATTCGCTCATACGGTCAAACTGCATGACTGGAGCTTTTAACGAAATTTCGTAGATAATGGCTCAAAATCAAAATTTTTTAAAAATTTCTCCATTGAAATTCGTTTTGAGACATTCTGCAACGATTGAAGTTTGCGCTTTTCCATATGTATGTATATATACAGTGGAACCTGGATAATTCGAACTTCTTTAATTCGAAATCTTCTTTAATTCGAATATTTCTCTTGGTCCCTAGCATTTTGTATTAAACAATGCTAAAAAATCGTGGATAATATTTGAATTTTGAATTTATTCATATAATATTTGAATTTATTTGAATAATATTTGAATTTTGAAAGCCTAATTATAATGTAAGTGATTCATACATCAACTCTGAATGCGTTGGAATCTTTTATAATGGCAGAGAGACTTAAGTTAAAATATAATTTATTAAAAACTGCTTTAATTCGAATTTTTGGTTAATTCAAAGTTTTTGACTGGTCCCTTGAGGTTCGAATTATCCAAGTTTCACTGTATATGTGTATCATTCCTGACGATAACTCTCCTTAGGATTGAGATAAAAATTCCGTTTTTGCGCCAAAAAATCAAGTTTTCCAAACGAAAGGATGAGTTTCCTGGCCAGTACTTATTGAGCAAATTAAATTGGTCGCATTTCAAAAAAACGTCTGCCAAGTTGGGTGTGGCACATAGCTTCCTCGTTTACCTATCATCCAAATCTAAGCGAACTCGAACGACTAGAGAGTGAAAAGATGGAACATAATGGAATTCACGTTTGCGCATGCGCAGAATGAAGTAGTGATTTGGCAGCAATGAAACAGATAGGGGACCATGAACAACGTAACCCGCGCATTCTCTGACAATTTCATCAAAATCGGATGAAAACAGCGAAAATTGAGGTCGTTACAAGGATTTCGCATAGGCTCATAAGCAGTAGCTATTAATGATGCTGCAATCATGTTGAATTTGATATATTATGATCAAATTGTCATCCTCCAACTAACATCCAAATTTGAGCGAGATCAACAGCTAGGGCGTGAGAATATGATGCTTGGTAGAATTTATTTTCGCATGCAAAGAGTGAGGTATTAAGTCTTGAACGATGAAACTGATAGGGGACTGCCCTCCCCCTCTCCCCCCCCCCCCCCCTTGCCCGTACACTCCCTGAAAATGTCATCAAAATCGGATGAAAACTGTGGAAAATAAGCTTATTACAAGCATTTGCGGACATACACACACACACACACACACACACACACACACACACACACACACACACACACACACACACACACACAGAAAGACATGGAACCAAAGTCGTTCAGAATGGTCTAAAACGTAAAATGCGAGTGAAAATTTTGATTTTGGCGACCAAAAATGTTTTTCTCCCAGAAGTGAAAACATTGCTTCCGCTACCTTTAGGTAGACTCGGAAGCAAAATGTACTGGAAAAATCACCAAAAAAGGCTAAAAACTTGGAAAAATCGTTAAATTAATAATTGTTAGCAGACTTTTAATCAAAACAAAGTTATCAAAAATTAACTAGGACATTAAAACTTTTTTGCACAAAATTATCCTGAAAAAGTACCTAGATTGCATTATTAGGTATTTCCTGAAAAATCTTTAAAAACTCAACAAAAAAAATCTAAAAGTCTAAAATCTCCTTGGAATCACCGAATTTTTTTTAGTTTTTTGCCATAATATTGGTTCTCAAAAATTTATTTGTACTCAAATTGCTCGAATTTCGATACAATTTATCATATTATATATACCTATATATATATATATATGTAATTTATGAAAATTCGCACATAGTTATGAATCATGACTAGAACTTTTTACCCTTCATCCAGCAAGCTTAGGTATTTCGCCAATTATGCGCCGGTGTCCAGAAAGGAGCATCGTGTTCAACGTGTTCCAGGTAGAACATTTAGGCTAATTACATAACTTTTCCTTAGCCATTCGGAGCTTTGGAAAAGTTAAAATCCCTGTATAGTTCTTATTGAAAAGATACCATGAGAAGTAACTCGTCGCTTTTATCTATATATATAAAAATCAATTGCTGTTCGTTAGTCTCGCTAAAACTCGAGAATGTCTAGACCGATTTGGCTAATTTTGGTCTTAAATTATTTGTTGTAGTTCTGAATCTGACCCACAATGGAGGGGGAGGGGGCGGGGGAGTTAAACCGTTTCGAACGTCACTGAACGAACTGGGGATCTGAGTTGTCGAATATGTTTTGAGTATTCTAACTTAAATCACAGACTACTTGAAAATTTTCAAATCGAAACCATAGAAGGGGTGTTTTAGGGGAAGAGGGGGGGGGGAGAAATGGGGTATCTTCGTCATCACTGAACCAAATGGGGATTTTATTGTCGAATATGTTTGGATTACTCTAATTCAAGTCAAAGACTACTTTTTTCAAATTTTTGAAATCTGACCCAGTGGGGGGGGGGGGGGGGAGGATGTTAAAGTGTTTTGAACGTCACTGAACCAACTGGGGATCTGAGTGGTCGAATCTATCAGAATTACTTCAACTTGGGTCACAGGCTATTTGGCTAGTTCAAGTCAACCTGTGCAACGCACGGGTGAACCAGCTATTCATTATAAAATCGATTCCTATTAACCAAATGTATTATATTAGGGATCGATACTGTTCGGTGAACATGATTGTGGTCTTATCGGACAGGTTTTACAGTTTTGAAGTAGGTAAGTAAAATTTATCAAGCAATATGAAATTAGTAGATTAAATAAACCTCTCAATGGCCACCAACATCCGTCAACAACACATTAGAACATCGTGCGTAGGTAGGTTCATTTATTTTAGTAGGTAAACCCATTGTCTAAAAATGAAACCCCAGTGAAATTTTAAGCAGCGATGGTGTGAATAAGGAATAATTAGGAAGGTAGAAAGAAGTTAGCAAAAAGTGGAACAAAGCGGTACAAGGATGACTGTGAAAGAATAACCCTATCAGCAGAAATTCCGCTCGCATCTCCACTTCTTCCTTCCTTGCCAGCTGGGCTTTTCCACTTGAATTATATGCAAGCTTGGTCGATATTAACCCAGTTTAACTCTTATTAAACTACCGGCTTTCTCTCGTTTAAATAATCGCATTCGGAATACACGAGTATCGATCCATTGAATATAATATTGCTATCTTCTGTTTACCTACTTGATGACGTAGGAGTTGATTCAGTCAGGTTTGTATTGGCATTGATTGTATGAAGAAAGTGTTTGCTAATCATGCCGTGGTCGACATTACTGATCACGTAACCAACCTACGCACGTTGGAATCTCCAACTGTTATTTATCGGCAAAACTGAACAAAATCCTATTTTGCCTCTGTCAACGAATGCTTGATGATTCATCATTTCAATCTCCAATCAACTTTGCTTGCTTTAAGATGAAAAAAACTTACCTATTTAGGGTGGAGGGACCAGTGATTGACATCTCACCAAGATGTTTTAATAATATGGCATTAATAAGTGTTTAACGGGCTTGATCCATTTGAATTTTGAGGCAAAATGCCTTCTCAGGTGGGTTTTTGAGAAATCTGGAGAAGGTTACCCAACAGAACCTCGTGTTGTAATTTCTTTGGTGCTGTTTCTTATGATTTTGCTAAGGAGGTAAGCATTTTATTCTGCTTCACCATGTCCTCCACATTTTCAAATTCGATTGTTTCCATGGTTTTTCTCAATCAGTTTTTTGTGTACCTTGCATTAATGCTATCATTTTTTGGAAATAATTGAAGATAACATGTGAAAATCCAAATGTCAATTACTAGTTCCCAAACTGATGCTCCCCTCAGTGATTGACACTGCTGTCAATACGGATCTCTATTCGTTCTTGTCATTCGTTCTTTATTTTTTATATTTATATAAATACATAGAAACTCACAAGCTGTCATTAGAATCGTATTGTGCCTATGGCATCAAGAAAACATTTTACCTATTTATTGATTAAACATCCGGTGATATTTTCAACTTTGTCTTTATGAATACTCATATTAATTTTATATTTAGATTAATAAAACTAAGCTCAAATGCTCAATTTATTTGTAAAATGTTGAAATAAAATGTTTTGTTGATACAAGGAATCATTTTTTGCAGAAAAACTGTTGTGTCAATCAAAGGGTGTCAAACACAGTACCTACAACAAAAAATGTGGCTGTCAAATACTGGATCAAAAAATTTATTTCGAAAATACGAATAATTGATTATGTTTTGTGGCTTGAATTAGTGATTTTTTCAATACCGAGCAGTTTGAGAACATTCTGATGCAGCAATAGATGTAAGCTTTAAGTCTGAACAAACGAAAAACCATAACTTGAAGGGAAATTAGAATTCCGCAGCGATAGAAAAAACTAAACCATACCGCCGTTCACTAAACGTCTTACGCTCAGATTCTATGGTCTTGGTGAGTCGTTCTAGTTCCTACCTAATGTACCTAAATGTCACTAAATGAAATTAGGGTGAATTTGTCTGTTACCCTACAATTAATTTGAGGTTTATGGCCGACAAACGAATCAATCATCGGCGGAAAAGTATAGTAAAAAAACGGGATAATGTTCAGAACATGACAATTCATAATTATTATTCGACCATAATAGCATGTTTCTAGTACAATTCTTAACCAGGCGACAGCATTTTTGGTGAAATTTTCGATTTTTAGTAATCTTCTAGCAGCACCCTCTGCCAGTTTACCGGATAACTAGTGGACGGAGCGTAAAATAGGTTCATCGTGTTCAGGGCATGCAAAAACCCATAAATTGACCGAAACAATTGAAATCCGTCCTTTAAATCATCACTACGCCCGGCCTCGGCACCAATTTAGAGGTTGGTTTACGATAGCGGTCGATAACTGGCCAAAATCGACCCAGGCAAAGTGGTCAGGATTAATAATTTTTGCTAAAAGTTAGGAGCGTCATCCTGACATACCGAGGAAGCAAAAAAACAATGGGGATGAGAAATCCAAGAACTTTTTTCTTTTTTGAACCACCCTAAAGTACCATAGTTGGCATAAATTACAATCGAGATCCCTTGGCATCAGAGATGGTGGTGAATCTCTGCTTCGATGTCCTCGTTTTAAGTCGGATGCATCAGAGATGAAACCGAAAAGACAGGAGTGCTGTTGTTGTTGTGCTATACCTATCATCTACTCTTTACCCACGGACGTCTCGAA
Source organism: Adelphocoris suturalis (assembly GCA_030762985.1). NCBI lineage: Eukaryota > Metazoa > Arthropoda > Insecta > Hemiptera > Miridae > Adelphocoris > Adelphocoris suturalis. The sequence goes on from CM061043.1 coordinate 57,823,264, forward strand.
GAACTAAAAATACTAGTGTTGTAATGCTGTTTTGTGGGGAAATCATTGTTGAAGTCGTGGTACCTTTTTTCCCACTGACGAAGTTATCTGAGCAGTTAGTTACCTGAGGGCATAAAGTTGATTGATAAACTCCCTACCAAATTCGTTCGATATGTTGCAGTAACCTCTAGGTAACTGTTATCGCTGTATTTGATAAACGGGCCCTTAGAAATACTAATTGGTCATTTTTACCATCTCAAAAATAGTATCATCATGGAGGGCAGGGGGCAGGTAAACTGATCCCGATACAAAGATAAACTCAGGGAGTGACAATTTAGCAATAATTCAATAAGATGAAATATTTAAAATAGTATTGAAACTGGTACATCTTTACGTAACATTAACAGTATTCCCCCGCTAGGCCTTCCAACATCAGCCCTACGTATACCTATAGAATGATAAATGTAATAATCGCTAAGAAACTAAGGAACCACCACTTGCTCAGAATCCAACCAAGGTTCAAGAAACACTAAGATACCATAAGACTTTAATATTGATTGTTCGACATTCTGAAGTTTGAAAATATACCGAAGCCGTTGATGTTCCTCTAGCAGATCCTGATGTCATGGTGGGTAGATGGTGATCCAGATACAAGTGAAGCCCCACACAAACCCGCCCTTTCTTTTGAAATAGTTTTCTAGAATGATTTTTCGGCGAAAGAACGATTTTTTTTTTCTAATCCCAGTCGTAAATATAGTTACACACACTCACACATTTACATTAGCTGCAAATTTTGGAGACCATATAAAAGCTTCATATTCTTCGAAACTTTTCATAAAGGAAACCTCTGTACTGTAATTATAGCAAAGAGTGCCGTTGAAATTAATGGAATTAATCACTTGGGTGGCTAGCGCTTCCATATCTATGGTTATGGGGGTTTTGAGGGGATGAGTAGATTCAGGCTGTAATTCTCATCGTTTTTTATTCTCCAATCGCTTTCGCCCTGTTAGGCCTCGACAGGGTGCTACAATCAGCCATAGACCACCACTGCTGTGAAAACAAACATAAGGCTGATTTCAACAATGTCAAATCACTAGGCTACGAACCTTCTACAATTAAGAGAAAAATTATAGAAAATATACGTATCTTAAAGAACAACTACAGATGTATGAATAGGCAAAAATAAATAAAATACCTAGGAGAACAATTCATACCTCTCTTTAAGAAACCTCCAAACCCAAAACCTGGTAATAATCTATATCTCTATAACTAACATAATTTTAGAATACCGGATCAATATGTTCACTTAAAAAATACCCCCACCATACATTATAAATAATCATAATTTAGCTACCTACAGGATAGACCAACATTATTGTAAAGTAGAAATGCAATCAAGCCAATCTCATCAACATAACTTATTAAACCTCACACACACTGAGACCACAATCACCACCCAGGCAGAAGTAGCAGGGATGAAAGGCACATTATGATAACCTTTATCAATCCCTAGCTATAATCACTGCTAAATCATCACCATGAGGTCTGCTCTCTCCCAAAATATCGTTTTTAATATATATAATACGCCCGACAAGTTACTATAAAGAAATGCTAACGAACATTTTTAAACTTAACCACATAATAAGTCCTTATGACACATTTCCCCAAGCAACGGTGAGTAGAAACATTAACAACTATAATACATGCCGTAAAGCTGATTGCATTCCTACTCATATTAAACTCATAATAATACATATTTCATAACAGGGTGCCATTCATCAATACTTATAAAATGCAAAAACGATGAATTACAACACCACATAATCATAAAGTAAGTTGACCATCTCATAACAATGTACCACCTTTGTTGACTTATTTTTACTATGTTCGGTTACAAGTATTTATAGCTAGAACTTATAACGAATAGGTAGACAATAACCATAGCACAACTTCAAAAGTGTTAAGCTACAACTTACCTTAAATTACCATAGAACTTACCATAATATGCCTGTTGTCTCTATTGTAGCTCCCTGACGAGGCCTAACAGGGCGAAAGCGCTTGGAGAATAAAAAAACGATGAGAATTACAGCCTGAATTTACTCATCCCCTCACAACCCCCCTAACCATATTAAAGGAATTAACTATTAGTAAAACAGTTTTTTCAGAGTCGTCGGTAATTCTCAATCATTGAGAGTTGTGCATCTCCAGTTAGAAACAGAGGTTAAATCAATTAAAGTAGATTGGCGCAGTCCAACCTAACTATACAAGCCGGGATAAAATAGAGCTTCGGTAGAGAGACTTTTTTTTCCGCTATGCATCTCATGGTCTGGGACTGAAACATCAGGACCTATTGAGGCAGTAAAATGGAAAGAGAAACAGCTGAGAGGAGCGTCAGCGCTGAGAGCGGAAGAAGTGGAAAATCCTTTGCGTTGCTAATAGCCTCCTACTTCATGCGTTTCTTCTTCCCACGGTTTTCTCTCTTAATTATGCTTCAAAGAGCATCAAAATCAAAGGACACACTGAAACCCCCTCCTCTTTCACTTCCTCTTTCTACCCCCCTTTTTCAAATCTGTACGTTTTTTAGAATGTTAAATAATGTACTTGTTCATTTATTTTTGTACGTTTTTAAGTATGAGCTATTAAATGTAACTAGAGTCAAGATTTTTCTTCATCACTTAATCCCTGTTCACACTGTAGGCTTTGGTTGTAGTCAATAGTCATTTATTGTCTACATCCAAGCATGTATATAACAAACGTCAGACGAGCACTACAAATACGAGCATACTGGAATAACATACAGAAATAACAAATGGTAACGAGTGATAAGAAGCGACATAGATACACAACCAGTAGGCATTCAAGTAGGTAGGCTCGGCTCTGGGAGCAGGATCAGGAATATGGCCACAAAAACCGCTCACGATCTAACAACATCACTCTCATCCGAGCTCCACACCTCCGTAGTCATTTCTTCCACTGCATATGGAGCGATGTTCAGCAGGATTTCTCTAATCTTGTTCGCGAATTTCTTTGGTGGGAGGGATCTCAGATGTTCAGGAAGACGATTGAAGAGCCCAACCCCCACAAAGTCAGGACTCCGACGTTGAACTAGAGTCAGACGAAAGCGCTGAACGCTCAACATATCCCTGTGTCTGGTTTCGTAGTCATGGGTATCACCGAGGCGTGGAAAGTCACTCAGGTTGTTCCTTATCCGTACGAGGGTGGACAGGATAAAAAGAGCTGGCAATGTCAGCAATCCGAGCCTTTGGAATAGTGGCCTACAATGAGCGTCAGCAGAGGCACCACTCAACAAACAGATTGCTGCTTTTTGGAGTCGAAAGATAGGCATAGCACCACCACAGCTGAAGATTACGGTACGAAGATTTGTCTAACGCAGATCAATCTATGTTAGTCAAGAGAGGAGCTAGAATCTTTGACATCAGCTGTTTAGGCAATTGGATTTGGAATAAAAAGCGAGGACCATCGATACTGGAATAACTTAGTTGGTTCTATTTGGACTGCCTTAGTTGGTCTAATCAGGACTAAATTAGTAAGGTAGTCTAAGCAGGATGTCGTGCCTGACCATCGTTCATGCAGTAGTTTTCTCAAAATAAACCAAGTATATTAGTATGAGGCCAGAGCCAGAGAGGGTTAAGACCTTGAAGGAGTGGTAACCCACAAAGTCGGAGAAGGGGTATATAAGGAACATCCCTGCTCTTCTGCCTCATTCACGCTTTAAACTTCAGCGTCTTTCAGCATCACTCCCAAGTATTGTTACAGTTATTACTACGTGACATGATGATTCGCAATAGGGACAATAAATATTCGAAAACTTCCAAAAATTTAGGTTTATATTTCGAAAACCATTTGACCCTACCTATTAAAAAGGGGGGAACCTCGCTTTAATATATTGCAGCCCTGTGTCTCGGACAAGCGGTGACCACCACAGTCAAAGTATTTAAAGTAAACTCACTCGCCGGAGTCGTAGAACAATTTGAAAAATAGTTAACAAACCACGTTAATGAAAAAATCACTTTCGGGTGTTAGTTGGCATAGCACAAAATCCCACGTGGCACTCGCGATCTTGAAATGTATAATGGATATGGTTCATGCGCACGGAGAACGGAGGACGACTGATTGTCGTGCTTGGATCTCGGATGAGCGGAGGTGGTAGAAAGGTGGGAGAAGTGACGGTAAGGGTGAAGGGTCAATCAAGTCTTCGGATTAATCCTTTTCAGTGTTGATATTCTTACAGTATGTAAAGGAAGACACAACAACCACCCTATATAAGTCAGACATTATAAGTCCAACATTCTCTCTGACTCAATCTTCCTCCACGCCGAAAGACCATAACCTTGGACTTCAACATTCCAAGGAAAACTTCCAGGGACCATCTCTGACTGTATTGTACCAGAGCATTAATATTCTCCTGAGTACATTGAAACTTTCACCACCTTGTTACCGACTCCCATACCATTCGGGAGAGCATCGACTAAATTTATTTATTTATTTTTTTATTTTTATTTATTTAGAAAATAACACGGGCTACGCCCAATTTCAATAACAATAAGAAGGTTAGTAGATAAAATATAACAAAAACAGAAGGAAAATCCTGCAGTGATCTGATCACAGTTCTATTTGGCAAACTCGCGAATACAAAAACAATATTGCCGACACTCTAGGCTTGGGCCATGGATATGCATCTTCTAATGCCTGACCTAAATTCTCCCTCAGATGAACTGAAGATGTCCGTAGCGAGGATGTCTGGGTAAGATAGCCGGTTGAACGTCTCTTGGATTCTCCGCATCGGGTCATTTCTCAAGTAGTTCGTAGAAGATGTGCGGATGTAAAAAGTTTGCGAAGATCTGGTCGCGTACTGAGGGGCGTTGAAATTTAGCAAGGACAGCAGGTGCGGGCAGTCGATCCTGCTGCGTACGAGTTTAAACAGGAAGAGCATGTCAGCCTCCGTTCTCCGTTGCTCCAGTGTTGAGAGGCAGAACTCGACCAAAGATCCGTCATAATGGAAATCTTCCCAGTCGTGACCCGCCTTAAAGGACAGATATCTCAGGAATTCACGCTGGATGCGCTCTATTTGCCCCTTAGCAGTACTATAAATTGGCAGCCATACTGTTGGGGAAAATTCTAGAATAGGTCGCAGAAGGGAGACATACAAAAATTTTATGGCCTCCGTGTCAGAGAATTCACGGGTATTCCTCTTCAGGTAGCCCAACATCCTCATCCCTCGCGAACAGAGTGAATCTATGTGCTGAGAGAACGTGAAACTGGCATCAAGCCCCCAAATCCTTAACGACACTCTTCCGATCCAACGTCTTGCCTGCCAAAGAGTAGCTAAACACTATAGGATTCCGGGAACGAGTAAATGAAATCACCGAGCACTTTGCCGTATTGAAAAAGAGCTCGTTAGAAAGACACCATGCATCCACTGCCGTCAAAGCTCCCTGAAGTCCATCGCAGTCCCCCAACGCTCCAACCCTCTTAAAAATCTTAAGGTCATCGGCGAATAACAGAAACTGGACCCCACCCTCGAATACTCGCTGTATATCGTTAATGAAGATGAGAAACATCAGTGGACCCAGATGAGATCCCTGAGGAACACCGGAGGTGGCCAAGAAAGGTGTAGAATGCGCACTCTTCAATTTAACTGTGAGGGAACGGTCCTTAAGATAGCTTCTGAACCAAGCCAACAGCGAACCCCAAAACCCAAAAATCTCCAGCTTAGCGAGCAATATAGCGTGTGAAACACGATCAAAGGCCTTGGCAAAGTCAGTGTGGATACAATCAACCTGAACACCCTCCTCAAATGCTTCCATCACTTCATGCTCCAGTGTGAGAAGGTTCGTTGTACACAATCGGCCCGAGACGAATCCGTGTTGGGCGGCTGAGAGGAAAGGTCGAACCAACGGAGTTATTTGGTCCACCATTATTTTCTCAAAAACCTTAGGCATAGTACTGAGGCTACATACCGGACGATATTGGTCCACCCTTGACTTCTCTGATGATTTCGGGATAGGGGTTATAAACGAGCTCTTCCACAAGCAGGGAACAATGCCCAGCTCCACCGACCTCCGAAACAATATCGTAACTGCAGGGGACAGAGCCTCAGCACAAGCCCTCAACATTGCAGGAGGTACTCCATCTGGACCCATGCCCTTAGTCGGATCCAAAGCAAGCAGCTCTTTAACGACCAAGTCCTCCGCAATGCATATTGAACCAATAGAGAAGGCAGTGGAAGTTCCGGCGACGACACCGGCTCCAGAGGCCGACGCAGGATCGAAGACCAACGAAAAATGCTCCCTAAACAGTTCCGCCATCTCAGAAGCAGTATCCGCAGACCTCGAGCCAAGATGAAGCACAGATGGCATTGCGGATGAACCCTTAGTGTAATTGACATAGTTGAAAAAATGTTTGATGTTGTGTGGGACAGATGCCTCAACTCCAGAAATATAATTCGAGTAAGCAATTTCAGATTGCGTCTTGCACTCAGCTCGTAGTTGAGAGAAGAAATCATAGTCATCCGGGATACGTGTACATTTCCAACGGGCATGTGCGTGGTTTTTTCGTTTCACAAGGGCTCTCAAGTCAGCCGTAAACCATTTGGGAAATGCTCGATTTACTCCTCCTATACGTGGAACAAACCTCTCAATAGCATGTCCCAGTCTGCCATACAGTTCAGCCACCGCCTGCTCCAGTGGGAGGCTCATACAGAAATCCCAATTCATTTCGGAGAAGTATTTATTCATTCCTTCATAGTCTGCTTTCTTGAAATTAAATTGGAACTGGTCAGGGGAAAAAAATTCACCGCTGACAGGCGTCACAGAGAAAACGCATTCAAAGGGAGGATGGTGCGCATCCAAAGGAAGCAACGGAGGTGCCCGATGGAGAGTGATGGAGTCCAAACTAGAGAAGCAAAGGTCAAGCGTATTTCCCGCTGGGTTACTGAGTGTGTTAAATTGACGAAATTCGAATAATTCCATCATCTCCAGGACGACATTGGCCTTCAGAGCTGCCGTAGATTATACACACCGCTGAAACCGGCAGGCCCCACCATCAGCATCCCACTCAAGCCCGGGCAGATTAAAGTCGCCACTTATGTAAAATGAATATTCCGGATAAGCGCTATTTATCAGTTCCAGCTCTTCAAGAAAGCGTGAGAAATTCACCACTGAACAATCCCCAGGCAAATAAACGCAACAGATAACAAGCCTATAATCGGGCAGTAAAACGAAGATGTGCTCAACATTATCAAAGTGAAGCGTCCAAGCCACAGAGCGGTGCCGAGCCAGTACCCCAATCAAAACTCCACCACCACACTGTTTAGAGGAATTTGCAATGGAGCGGTCACTCCTGAAGATTGTATATCCTGTCAGCCCAAGTTCACCGGATTGGAGGTCCTCGTGCAGCCAAGTTTCAGTAAACAGCAAAATATCATATCCTAGAGAAGGGGCTAATGAACGAATAGTTGACAACTTAGTATTTAAACCCCGGACGTTCTGATAGAACGCCGTAAGGTTGATCAGTTTTTTGGCCCCTTGTTCTGATTAGTTTTAGGCATTGGCTTCACTACGGGTCTGCCGAATTCATATTTAATCGTGAGGTCTTTCTCACCAGCTTGAGTACGTTGTTCCAGCTCAGTTCTTACACGATTTAAATATGCACGTTCTTGCTTTGTGCGGTCCTGGGTAACATTGTATTCGCGAGGATTTGCTGTACGGTTCTGGTTTAGAATCTTAGAAACCAGAGATGGCTCCTTCATCCTGACGATGATTGGGCGTTGACCCACCGGATCAAATGCTCCTATCCGACCAACATTCAGGACTGACTCATTAAAATCCACCGAAAAGTAAACCATCGCTTCCCTCACAAAGTTATTGTCATCATCAGCACGAGCAATGGGCGATTCCTTTGACGATTCAGCGACTCTATGAAACAGCAAGTTACAAGCCCTTATTTGGCGCTCCCTCATTTCAGAGACAGACCGCTCTAGTATAGACTGATCATCAACAATCATGGGGGGATTCTGAGTAGGAGCTGAATCCTTAGTTTCCAGTTCCACTAGGCGTGTTTCCATATTAGTCTTGATAGAACTCAGATCAGTGGACAACTTGGTGACATCAGACTGGATTTTTGTATTATTTTTATTGTGTTCCGTTATAGTTTCCTCTAGTGTAGTAACGCGGTTTTCGAGTGCTGACAGCTGTTGCTTGATATCTGTGATCTCTGTGCGAACTGCTTCACGAACTGTAGTTGCCAAACTCTGCTGCATTTCATTCATCTTAACTTCCAATTTTGAAAAAAGGATATCAGCAATGTCAGCCTCTGAAGAAGAGGGGGCTCGATTCAATTCAGAAGAATCTTTCACATGAGTAGAACCTTTTTCCTTTTCAGGAGTGTTAGTAACACAGTTTAAACACTTCCATTCGGATTTTCCCCTTCGCGTCATCATCCTGAAACTCCTCTCATCTCTACCAGCACATGAAAAGTGAAAATTGGTTTCGCAGAAGGAGCATTGCAGGCTGTCCTCTTGGAGCAATTTTTCCGAACACGGAGCAAACCGTTTTGTTGTCGCCCATCATACCAAACTGGTGTCACCAAAATCCCCTCCGAGGACCAACTAGGCAACCCCGCAACGCAGAGCCGTATTGCGTGGTCGGAAAGACTGCAGATAGTGGGATTCACGCCGAACGTGAAGTGGAGGTACAAAGCTACAAATGGCTGCCGTGATAAGTCGAACGATAATAAGATTACGAGATACCAGCTCAGTAGCGTTTAAAATTCGGCTGTTAGTTTATTCGATGGCTTTATTAATATCAGTGGATCGCAACTTGCGGCTTCAACGAAATGGGCTGACTTAAACGAGACGCACGTACTCACTTCACTGACTGCGGACGGTCCTGTGTGTCCTTACCGTGGGTTGTGCTCCGACTTGTGTGATGACGCTGGGTACACTGACGATGAGGAATTTACACTATAATCGGGACTCAGGTGAGTTGCGCACTTTTCAACTAGGATGTCGGAGACTAATAAAATACCGAGAGCAAGAAAAATTAGGGTAATAAAATCTTCAAACTGGCCAATAATTTATAAAACTGGGAGCTCGACGTGATCACTGCCTGATAGTAGGTATCAACTGTCAGGTATCATCATCATAAATCATTCAGATGTACGGCGGCAAACAGCAATCGATTAAGGACGCAGCCCTGCTTTATTTCTTGTTCAATGTCGAAAAATTTGGACAATCCCTGAGGGCTCCAGACCGCAGCCTTCCCAGCCACATACATTTTTGATAGGATATTTCAAGAACTTTCGACTAATTCCAAAATCGTTCTACTTGTGCAGGAGCAGATCGTGGCGTACTCCATCAAAAGCACCACAGTGATCGACAAAGAAAGCATAAAGTTCCTTACAAAAGCCGATCACAAGTCGAAGTCGATGCAAACCTGTCAGCAGCAGTAAGCAGTCAACTGTACTGTACCCCCTGTACTGTACACGGAAGCCCGCTTGGTATTCGTTGAGTAGCCAATTTTCTGCCACGTACAAGTTCAGTCTCTCCAAGAGCCGTGCCGAGAACAGCTTAGTACTTGTGTTAATGAAAGAGAGTCCTCAATAGTTCCCTACCTATGTATATATAATTATTTGTGAGAAAGAAATTTAGCCAGATATATAGAACGAAAGAATTGTCTCTAATATTTCGAGCAAGTCTTGATCACAGAAAACGAGAATAGAAATAATTTCATGAGTCCTGGTTGCGTTGTTTCAATTTTAGTATCCATGGCCGAAACAGAATAATTTGTGGTGCCATTTTTCACTATTAATTAGTCATTTAAATTGAGGCCAGGGGGTCTGTTAGCTCCTAAAACCTATTGGTGAGCCCTTTCTGATTGTTGCAATAGACGATCATTAGCCGTATCTGGCATTTTGCGCAACACTTTTACTCCAAAGCACTCATCAAAAGATGCATCATGAGGTCGTGCATGGACTTCAACTGGAAGTGTTCTGGATTGATGAACTGAGACCTTGTGATTGTTCATACGCAAATTTAGGGTTGTGGCTTTTCCTACGTAAAAAGCTGGTACATCTTCGCATTTCTTGCATATCAGTTGATCGACTCAGATTCGACTGGCATTCTGCGTATCCTTGACATCTGTAGGTATGTGATGTGTTGGCCGAAGTGAAAGTAGGCTCGTAAAGAACCAAATTGCACAACTTGCACTCGGGACGCCTATATGGAAATAATCCGTGTTGAAGTGGCTGCGAAGGCTGTGATTGTGGATGGCGATGAGACAAAATGTTCCCTATATCCTTGCCTTGGCCACTTGCGGTGTTTCACGGAAGATGTCTCTTGTCTGCGGGCTTGATGCTAGAACTGATTGGAATTCCCGGAGAAGTCCGTTGATTTTTGAGCCCAGAAGAAGAAGGTTGTCATCAGCGAAGGCCTGTCCGTTGATTCTCGTGAACTATACTGGTAGTTGATTTGCGCTGGGACGATTCTATTACGCACAAAGTTTTCTGGATAACCTCTCTCCAACAACTTGTTTCTTAAACCAGACAAATATCCTTCCAGGTTCTCTTTTTGATTGCAATTTCGGTGGCCTCTGATGGAAAGTGATCTAGGAATCGCTTGGTATATGGAGGATGGCAGCTAGTGTAATGGAGATACAGCTGTTTGTTCGTACTTTTCAAATGTACTCCTGTGACGAATTCTCCACTGTTCAGTGTGATGTCAACATCTAGAAATTTTGCCACCGTTCTGCTGCATGACCATGTGAATGTTTCAAAGAACTGAAAATTTAGTGCCTCCAGGAAATTTGCAATTAGCAATTGTTCTTCGCCATGTGTCCATATCATGAAAATATCATCGATGAACCGTTTCCAGATTAAGGGAGTTTTATCTCTGGACGATAGAAAACTGTTTTCTAGACGTGCCATAAAGAGATTTTCATTGGATGGTGCCATCCGAGTTCCCATTGCAGTGCCTCTTTTTTGGAGGTATACCTGATTTCCAAACTTGAAAACGTTCATTGTCGAAACACATTCAGATAATTTCACCAAGAAGTTGGTTGATTGGGTTCTAGGATCAGGGCGCTCCTGTAAGAAGCCGGTTAAACGCTTGTAGCCCTTCATCATGCGGTATCTCGGTATACAGTGTAACAGACTTAGGCCGCCCCAGAGGTGCAATGGGGGCCTAAATCCACACTCATAGATAGAGAGGGGTGCGACAGTACCATAAGAGATACAACTCGTACTAATAGCATATATGCTACGTTCGGAGAAGATTGGTTTTCCAGTACTAGGATCACTCATCCATCGCCAAACACAGCCTCTTGAAAACACGGGAAGAGGCGCCTGTCGCCCGTTGGGTAACAACGGAGCGACAGCAGCGCATTCACTTGGATCTCGCGGGAACTGCCACACTCCCCCCCCCCCCCCCTTAAAAAAACATACTTGATTGAAGAGCAAGTATGTAAACTAGGTGGAATAGTTTACTGTTTGAGAACTCATGCTCACTAATAAATAGCTGCATTGGCGATTGAGGATAAAAAGGTGAAATTAAAACAGGATGGATTGTCAATGAATCTTCATATGAAGAATCCATTAGGTAATTAACCCCCAATCAATGATTGGAACAATCGGGAATAAACGGTGGCTCAACTATGGAGACTTATACCTATAATAAAATAAAAGAGATATAATAATATGTGCCCACGTTGGGGACTTAAATTGGGAACTAAGCCCTGGAAATAATAATTGGGAACAATGCCCATGAATAATTGGGAACAATGCTAGTGTGTAAAGAATAATAACAATGGCGAAGGCCAGGTATACCATAGATATGAAATTGAAAATATAAGAGGGGAATAATTGAGAAATTATAAGTCAAAGACCAATGAAATTATTTATATACCGAAGGGTGATAATGGGAATTCCTTCTGTAAAACCCGGGTCATGTTTCTTCTGAAACATTAACGCCCCAAAAATAGTATTTGTTCAGTTGCACAGCCAAAACTTGCAACAATTGGGCGGCCTGGAGGTAACATGTCTGGAAGAGAGTAGGGCTTGTGAATTTTGGGCAGCAGATAGAAATCAGGGCATTGTGGAGAATCAGGAACCACTGCCTGAATGTCCATGGCGCTTAATCCCTCATTTCTTCCATTCCTCTTGATGTATGTTCTGAGGTCAGCAGCCAGTTCACTTGTTGGATCACAATTCAATGTTTCATAGAATCTTGTGTCTCCCAACTACTTCATGGCTTCTAGTTCATAGTCTGTACTATTCATCAATACCACTGTGGAGCCCTTATCTGCAGGCATGATTTTTATGGAACCATCAGATTTCAAGGCTTTCAGTGTGTGTGTGTGTGTGTGTGTGCGCGCGCGCGTGTGTGTGTCCTTCCAGACGATAACTCTCCTTAGAATTGAGATAAAAATTCCGTTCTTGCCCCAAAAAACAAACTTTCCAAACGAAAGGGTAAGTTCGATGGCCACCACTTTTTGAGCACGTTAAATTGGTCCTTCCAAAAAATGTACTGACAAAATCACTAAAAATAGTTAAAAACGGCTAAGAATTGTTAAAGTTATAATTTTTAGCAGAATATTGCTCAAATAAAATATTATCAAATTTAAAATAGAACATTCAAAAATGTATGTACAAAATAATGCAGACAAATGTGCTTAAATTTCATGAAAATTTGCTATGAAATTAATAAAAACCTGCAAAAAAAGTTCCAGTCATGCAGCATGATCGTAAGAGCAAATTTTCGTAAATTATCGTATAATATATTAAGTTAAATTGTTTTGAAAAATTGAGAACTTTGAGTAAAAAGTAATAGTTAACTACCAATATAATGGCAAAAAACGCGTTCTGAATAATGTTTTACGATTCAAAGATTTTGTACCTATATTTTTTAGCTCCATTTTTGCTGTTTTGTCTACTTTTGGCAAATATTGATGAAAATTAAGTACATTTTTCAGCATTAATTTGTACTTAAATTTTTTAATGTTTTAGTTCATCGTTGATAAACCTTCTTTCGACTCAAATTTTGCTTAAAAATATAAATTCAACGATTTTTAGCAGTAAATTGTTTACCTTTTTTTAGCGATTTTTTCGAAATTTGACCAATTTAATGTGCTGAACAAAATGCTGGCCAACGAACTCATCCTTTCTTTTGGAATGCTTGGTTTTCGAAAATTTTGATTTTACAATTTTTGGAGCCATTGCAACAGCTTTATTTTCTACAAAAACTAGCTAAAAAGCAAAAAATCCAAAATCCCTTTCGGAATAGCAGATAACTATTTAGAATAAACTGTTTGTCATAAAAAATAATAATTAACATTTTCTTTGCACTCAGAAAGCTCAAATTTGAAAACAATTTAACATAATTTAATACGATAACTCAAGAAAATTTGCTCATCCGATCATGCTGCATCACTGTATTTTAACATGGATGTTTTTGGGCTGGGGGTCATTCTAAAATTTGCGTAACGACATCAAAATTTGTGACGACCCGGCACTTTAGATTATTATTAACTCGAAAAGTGAAGGCTAGGTAGAATTTCTATTGATTTATCACGTACAACCAATGAGTTACTAGGGAAGAGTAACTCCCATAGTTTTCATAGTAGGAAAATCTTTCGCCACTTTTTGGAACGCTCTCATTTTATCACAACATCTCATGACCTCTAAGCCATTGTAGTGTCAAGGAATGCTGATTTATTACTCTAAGTTATAAACTAATATTGTTTTGTTACCATAATGGAATAATCATGTGAAAAGAAGGTTGGTGAAGATACCATGGTTGGTATACAATTGAGTAGTAGGTACCTACTGGTAAGCAGTAGGTACTAGACATATCCATGATCTTTTTTTTCCCCCATCAAGGGAGAAATTAAAATGCTTGAAAATTTATCTTTGTCCTTAACATAAACCTGAAGTTTTTCTAAAGTTGTATGCAGAAATGCAGTAGTTACGTCTAACTGATAAAGGTGGTCTTAACTTGTTGGCTAGTGACAGAAAAAGCCTGACATCACCTTTTAGACGAGCTGCAGAGGCAAATATTTCTGAAATCAAATATTCCATAATTGCATGGCTTTGAAACAACTACAGCTACTGCGCTTGCGCAAATCTAATATTCTTTGAGAGAGTTAACGCCGGTTTTTTACAAATTTGGATGACATTATCAGGATTAGGGTGGGTTAGCACCCATACAGCTCCCTATAAATTTCATTGTACTATTGTGTGACAGTTCCCTTGAGATCCAAGAGAAGGCGCTGCGCGTCCGTCGCCTCGGCGCCAGGCGTCCATTCTCACGTTGTTGAATTGCTGTAGTTGGCGATAGATGAGGATCTGAGAACCCGAAAATCATCTTCTCCAAACAAAGCACATATGCTATTAGTACGAGTTGTATTTCTTATGGTACTTTCACACCCCTCTCTCTCTCTATGAGTGCGGATTTAGGCCCCCATTGCACCTCTGGGTGGCTCTAAGTTCGTTACAATTGGTACTTCTATTTCAACGATTTTAACGTCTACTAATTCTCGATCCCCATCTTAGCTACATATATTATACTATCCACCCAACTTGGTAGACGTTTCAGATTGGAGTAGGAACCTACATATTTGATACTGAAAAACAAAGTGATCTGGAGTTTTTGTTTAAACCGTCAAAAGCATAAGTTTTCTGCATTTGTATTAATCAACGATGTAAAATTAATTAACAGAATTAATTTTGTCACTTTTGAAGAATCGATCTGTTGTTCATTTAAAGAAATAAACATGACAAACTGTAATGTCCATTTGCTGTAAACATGCCTGACATTTCTATCTTTGGTAAGGGCGTAACTTCCTAATAAAAGTTAGGTAGGTATTAGAATTGGCAGACAGATGGTCTAAACCGCAAAGCCATGTTACGGGTGGCTACGAGCGCCGGTTTCCTTTGCCATTTTGCGTGCAACGTCCATGTGCATAAGAGGAACTAGGAAGAAGTGGAGAACAGCAGAGGAACTGATAGGCTTTCGTTATGGAGCAGCGATAACGATGGGTTTGGAACCTTCATCTACATAAAAAAAAGAAGAAATGAACACAACTGAACAAGCCTAGCAGGGCAAAAAAGAGAGAGAGAGAGAAAACCAACCGATCACCCAGTGCCTTAGCGAACAAAAAAGAAGATTAACTCGTCTATAATCATTATTAATGAAAAATTTTCATCATTCCATGTAAGAATACAAAAAAAAAGTTAATGTGTGTGTGTTTGTTCTTGTCAAATCGACAATAACATAATCAGAGGTAGAACGTGGAGATCCTGATAAAAATAAATCTGTTTATAACTTTTAAAAAAAAAGGTATAAGAATTGACCTCAAAACTCCGCTAATTTTTATAAAACTGAAGAAACTAGTGGGTATGTTCGAGAATTTATTATGTATTTGCCATACGTCATAATTGTTTTGGTAGTCATATATAGCCATTAGCGTCTGGAATAGCCGCGCCCGGGAGGGCTACAACGAAAAGCTCTTTGCGATTCGACAAAGTCCACCATGTCACTTCATTAATAGTCTAAAAACCTCACCCACGAGTTCTCAAGAAGTGTTCCTGTTGAACTCGGCACCTCCCCAACCAGGTTAGCTAATGGAGGCAGTAAAGTTCTCAACCCTTGCGTTAACTTTAGGAACAATGTTTCGTAACTTTTAATGAGATTTTTACGTAGGACGCACGTCATTACTTTGTAGAAATAAAGTCCTAATACGATAATAACATACAGAGCAATGGAGTATGTTTTAGATTCAAAGTTCATTCAGCCCATCAGATACCCCCCCCCCCTCCTTCAGATTGGTACCACCTGCACGCTAGTCAAAAAGAGGCCACATTTCGAAAGTAGGATCTCGGGTTAAGTAGGTGAATTTTATATGAATAAACAAATCTGATAATGGAATAGATTATTTTATGTGTTTGTGATTTTTACTGATAGTCAGGCCAGATCGAAGCACTCCTGAACCCCCTCACGACCTCAAAACTGGTCTGGGAAACAGAGAAATACATTAAAAATTTGTTTCTTAACAACAACAAAATAACCAAAAATAGATTCCTGGTCATGAGAATCACGAAGGTAGTGTTAATGCGGACGGTTTAGCGCGAGCTGGCTCAGGACAACAGTTTCTGGGCCCTTCTCCTTCCATCTGCATTTCCAAAAAAGCCTGTAAAACCAAAATTAAAAACGCTGCAAATTATTTCACAAAGGTTTATTATTTTTTCAATTGAGTATGATCGTAGTTTTAGTTGGCTAGCGTACGTCATAAGGCCCGTCCAGACTCCTCGGCGTGCCCTACTTCGAGTTGCCTCAACCTATACTTCTATAATTATATACGCATGTTTATATTTCTCGATTTGAGCTCCTATCTATTCAAATAGTTATTGCCTTAATAATATCATTATCTAAGTACGTACGAAAAGTCGAGAGGATATGTTATTAAATATGCGTAGGAAAAGCTTTGGTATTAACACACAAATATGACCTTGAAAAAAACATATTCATGCCTCGAACGAACGCCGGCGCCGTACCCACCACAAGCCGCGGCGCCTCCTCTCACTCAACCCCCCCCCCCCCCCCCTCACCCCCCACACCACCCACCGTGACTCCCTGCCAAGCGTGCCAGGCGTGCGCGCGTCGAAAAAGACACTTTTTTGCCCGTTTTTGGCCCATAGCATCTATGCGAGTAAAGCGATCGGGATGGTTAAACGTTAGGACCAACTAGACCCCAAATGGAGTCTATGTGCGAAAGAACGGGTTTTTTAAGTCAATTCTTAGGCCTTTTATGGCCCGGACGGCGAACGGCGACGGCGGACGGACATTTCAAATTTGGATTCTACGTACCTTGAAACGTAAAGTGACAAAGTTTGAGGCGGGGTTATAATAATTTTTTGCTACACGATCACATAGGCTTATTATTGGAAATAATAAACCAAAATTGGGTCACACAAGACCTTAACATTCTCTGGAGTAGAGAAACAGCTAGATATAGACAAACCAGAATGCTTGTTACGTCTTCCGATCCCAAACGAGCATACTGGCTTCTAAGTAAAAGTGAAAATTCAATTAGAACTATGATTGGCATCCTCACCGGACATTACGATTTCCGTAGGATGCTAAACATTATAGATGGGTGGTAACAATATGTCACCTATGTGCCCTTGCGGAGTCGAGGAGGATTCCGCAGAGCACTTTCTTCGCAGATGCGACCGGTACTGGAGATCCAGAACGGAGGCATTTGGGCATCATATAATTGAACGTGCTTCCCTCAGAGATATTGAGTGGAAAAGAATAAAAAAATTTGCTGATTTAAGCAAAAGGTTTGCTTGCGACGACTCCAACTCGGGGTAACCGGCGGAATCCTATTTTAAATTAAAGGGGCCTCTTTTTGAGGGAGAGTATTTAAGCCGTTCATGGTGCCGGAAACTCTTTTCCAATGGTAACCCCGAGCAGTGAGTGAGTGAGTGAATGTGTTTGAGAGACTTGATGGAAGAGGATGAGATCTCTAGCTCTAGAAGACTGAAAAACTAAGGGCTTTCCAACAAGTTGCTTTTGTGAGTATGAAGGTGAGGAATTAGCAAGCCTGGCCCTTGCTACGAATCGGTTAAATAAGTGGATATCACTGCTTTCACTCGTGCTAATTTCGCGCTAATAATAAAATAAATGTTTTATTATTATTATCATTATTATTATTATTATTAATGTTTTCTATCAGTTGGCTAAAAGCTAAAAAAAATTTTGTAACAAACAGATCGCCCCCAGAGGTGCATTGGGGCCTAAATCCGCACTCATAGAGAGAGAAGGGTGTGACATAAGAGATACAACTCGTAATAGCGTAATGTGCTATGTTCGGAAGAGATGATTTTCCGGTTCTCGGATCCTCATCTATCGCCAACCACAGCAATTCAACAACGTGAGAATTACGCCTGGTGCCGAAGCAACGGACGCGCAGCGCATTCTCTTGGATTCTGACGGAACTGTCACAATGTTCAATATGTGGAACAGGTTGAGAATGATCTTGTCTTGGTATTGTATCTTGGTCTCATATTTCCAGTATTTCCTCAGTCAAACATAAATAAAGTTTATCCCTTAATATTTAAAGAAAAAAATTCTCGCCCTTCATGCTCAAAACTTACTTCTAATCTTTACCAATACACTTCAATGGGTTGCGTCACTGTTCTTCACGCGACATATACTTCCACTGATGGCATTGTAAAGTATATATCTAGGAGAGCTCCGCAACAAAGAAACTGCCGCTTCTTAATTGGTATAATATATTTGAGGCCTATTCCTAGAGGTAGGCTTGTATCCCCTCAGCTCGACCTTGCATTGTTTTCTGAACCATTACAAGTAAAGAAGGTGGATGGCACAGCAGCTCGCTGATCGATTCTGAGAAAGATGGATAAAAGAGTATCTGTCAACACTGGTGCGGGAAGCTAAGTGGGCTAGAAGCCAAAGGAAACAGTAACTGATTGATATCCTTTTGTGACCAGATAATTTTTCATGTTTTGGTTTGAGAACGATAAATGAGTGTGTTCGGAAAAGTGAATCTAGTAGTTTTTGTGTTCTAGAGCACAGAGAGGGTCTCTTAAAATGGGTTACATGTACCCCTGGACGAGTCCAGGGGGTACTTGAGGAACTTTGTGCGGGGTCTGAAATCTACAATGTATTGCAAAAAAATAAATTAATAAAAATAAAAATAAATAAATAGGAAATCAAAATAAAATGCCTTAGCCATGGTTATTTTCCGGGTCCAAGATGTAGATGCTGAGGTTTTTACCCCACGAAAAATGAACCGGCAACCACTCACTCTGTGAATAAATTTCAATATATGTGTTTCAAGATGATTCCAATAGAATTCGTGCGTAGTACCTAACCTCTCGTCTTCGAGTTCAAGCAAACTCACTGTACCAATTATTTCACTCGTTTCAATAATTTCCAAACCTGATGTTTCTTAATGCAAAAAGGACAACATTTCTATCAGTAGGTACATATTCCTCACGTTCTGTGAGGCTGTCATTAGTGGTTTTTCCTCACTCAACCCTGCCTTCAGACACATAACGTGGTTCGTTCCTTTTTTTAACCTTTCATTCTCAAAGTTATTTTTTCGAAGATTGATTTTGAGTTTTGTAACGGACTTAGGCCGCCCAAGAGGTGCAATGGGGGCCTAAATCCGCACTCACAGAGAAAGAAGGGTGTGACAGTACCATAAGAGATAGAACTCGTACTAATAGCAAAAATGCTATGTTCGAAGAAGATGATTTTCCGATTCTCGGATCCTCATCCATCGCCAACCATGGCAATTCAACAACGTGAGAATGAACGCCTGGCGCCGAAGAGACAGACGTGCAGCGCATTCTCTTGGATCTCACGTGAACTGTCACAGTTTAAAGACTTTTTACGATTAACTTATGTTTACGGCCTTCTTTGTGACTAAAGTACCTACCTACCGATTTTTCGTCATAGGTATTAAAAAATATTTCATCTTATACCTGTAATGAGGCTTCGTTGTGGGATGCAGGATATCATGAAATGAGAACTCCAAGTGGTCTTAGTTGAGATTGGTATATTTCATGGCTCTCTTTCTTGGCTCTTTATATACGTGCTGGCCTCTTGAGGAGGGGACACCCCCCAGGCCAGATAAGAGTGATAATTCTCCACGGGTCCGGGTGAATACTGCAACCCTCCCCACAATTTTGTACGAGTGTAGAAAATTGTGTACAAAAGCGGATATTGAGGTTGAATAAATAAGACCACTATTAAAGTTGCTGAGCTTATAATTAACACAATCGGTTCCAAGAAAGTCAATGTTCCAACGAAAGATCAAAATACACAGAAAATATAGCGTTATTACAAGCGGTTGAAAATACGGTTTACGAACTTTATAAATGTGAACTGTATGACGGTGTTACTTCGACTGACCCCAAAAAGCTAAAGCCTGGAGTTTAAATATGATGATGAAACCTATCGAACAAAGTTGAAAGAGAAAGTTCTGGGAAAATTCCCAATTAGCTGCTGGAGACTGAGGTAGGTGAGTAGGTATTTAGGCTTAGGGGAAAAAAACCTAGAGAGGGCTCAACTACTGAAGGAATGAAGGGATAGGATTTATGCATTGAGTGCTTGTCATGACCATGTCAACGGGGTTTTGACCTCTAGTCAGGTATTTTACCGTTACGAAGTAACAGGTATATTTCATGGCCCTTTCGGCTCTTCATATTTTATTAACAATAATCCCTTAGCTCTGGAAATCTTTCTGACATTTTAAGTCTTTACTTTGGCACATAAACGAAAAACGCATAAAAAATATGCGTTAAAAAAAGCGTTACGGTTGGTTTTCTGATGATTTCCGCTTAAGGCCGTATCACACTAGCATTTTTTCCGCATTTTTTCGGCGTTTTTAATGCCTAAACGTGTAAAAGGCAAAGTGCTTTTTTCCAAGGTCAGCTGTGAATGTTGAGGAGGAATAAGTGCAAAAACAGCTAACTACTGCGAAGTGCGTGGCCAACAAGCTGAGATATGAGCATGGTTATATGAATAATTGTTTACACACAGGTGATCATTCTCAATAATTGATATTGTGAACATGATTGCAACCGCTTGTTAATTTCTGATGATTTCATTGAGCTGGTGTTTCGATGATTTGATTCATAGCAGGTGATCCAAATATTGCGATAACGGTTTGATTTGTGAAGCGGTGTTTAAATCATTTTAATAGGTAATTTCTATACTTTACACTATAGGAAGCTGTAATTTCGTATGTAGCCTCTTTAGCCTCTTTCTATAATAAAGTGAACGTTTACTCGCGAGTTTCTATTAGGAGATCATCATCTCACAAGAGCTCAATCGTCGTGATCATTTCTATAATAATGTTCCACGTAGTTTTATAAGATTTAATTTGTTTGTAAGAATTTCCAACAGAAAAAAACGTCTGCCAAGTTGGGCCTCCCCTACAAACCTCTCTTTGCGAGCGAAGCGAGCGACATTCCTTATATGTCACACTTTGCGAGCGAAGCGAGCAATTTAATGGGGGGTCCAGGGGGCTTGCCCCCCGGCTGGACGTGGAGGCGAGCGTAGCGAGCCGGAGCGGCTAGTTATTTATAAGAATGAAACTCCGTCTGTCTGTTTGTCGTGTCTATGCACGGCCAAACGGCTGAGTGGTGGGAGTCTACGAGTGGGGGGATCTTCTTGGAATTTTTCGATAGGGTGTATAAGCGAATTTAAAATTTTCTAATCCCACCCAAACCATTGTCTGTAGGGTGGGAGGGGGGTCGAAGGCCGGGTTAATGCGCGCTTTTTCGACTTCCCCGCTTCCTGTACCACTCTAAACGGCCGTCGAAAATTCCGGAAAATGATCGGTTTCGTATGTTTTTGAACGAGGAAGACGACGGCGCGATCGGATCGCGAAAAAAGTATCGGGAAATGCGTAAAAAAAATGCGAGAGTACAGACCCGTTTCTCGAAAAGTCCGACGAAAAACTACGTTTTTTCCGATTGAAAACATAACGAAGCCCAGGGTCCGGATCAGATGAGTGGCTCTTAGAGCTTGCATACGAGTCTGCAACACATACGAGTCTGCAACTAAAGACATAAAATGTTCCAATGTGTTGCAGACTCGTATGCAAGCGTTTCTGATGATTATCGTTACTCCTCTCCGAGGGTTTCACCCACATTTCAAATGTGATCTTCACAAAGTGAAATGTTTTTTCTGATTTGTTCAAACTAATATTCTCTGCACATTCTCATTATTTATTTATTATCAAAATGAAATATTGATCCCGTCAATATTTGTGTAAATAAACTGGTAGTCATTTTATCCGAGCACTCCCTACCGTCCTTCCCTCCCTCCTCATCTTTAATCAACTTCCTTCATCTCTAGAGCCGGCGTCAAGTAAACCTCCCAACTTTTTTTTTTTTTTTTTTTTTTTTTTTTTTTCTTTTTTTTTGTCTGAAAACGGATGAAAATCGCGCAAGAAGTCGAAAAACTGTTTGTCTTCCAAAATCATAATTTCCACATTCTTTTTGCCCTTCAAAGCTTGTTGATCAATTTTGGATCCGAGTCTGTTTTTCTGTCTGCCAGATGTCTGTTCGTGGTAAATTCTTGTCACGCCCAAAACTATACTAAATTTTAGTCCGAATTTGATGAGATCCTCCGGGGTCTGTGCGGGTTAGCTTCTGGACTGTCTCCTATAACTTCCGTTGCCGTCAGATCAGTAGCAACTGGTGTGCATGCGCAAACATGAATTCCTTATAATGTCGATTTCTCATCATTTGTTGGTCCGATTACGTTCAAACTCGGGGGTTCTTGGATAGGGTAGTTACACCGATAGACGGACACCCTCTGGTAGTCGGACACATGGACGGTTTTCCCCATAAAAATAAATAAGCCCAGCGATCAAGGAGACCATTGGGTCCAAGTCCTTTGCATTCTCAAACCTTCCATGTGCCAGACAAAGTTCTACCAACCTACAAAAAGCCCATCTTCTGATTCAGAAAATTCAATGAAAGTACGTCAACGCTGCTTGCAGATGAAAAACGTGGTTGGGCAGTTTTTTGGCTAGTGGAGGTGCTCTGGGATCATTATTAACGCTAAATAATTCATGCTTCCTATTCCTAACCCTTGTCTCAAAGTACTGAAGCAAAAATAAAGTAAATTTTGCGGAAAATCAAATTTTTATGGGTTGCAAAAGTGCATTGATGAAGTTAAGTGTCCATCTACCGGTGCAACTACCCTAAATGTTTCAAAAGATGTCCTGTGATTTATAATGTGATCGATTGAGTGATAGCTATTGCGCACGTGCAGAACTAAAATTTATTGACACACGCAGAACTCCGTGACTAACGGTCCGATTTTGATGAAATCTTCAGGGATTACGCCGGTTAGCTCCTAGAAGATCCCCTATAGCTTTCATGCTATCAATATTCCACAATATTATATCAATCCCTATGTTGGATCAATAGTAGCCCGAGTGACTCGCAAACGTGAATTTGTTATAACGTCGATTTCTCTTCATCTATTAGTCCGATTTCGTTCAAACTCGAAGACGAGTTTGATATAATAATGTTCCAGGAAAATGCTCCATGTATTTTATTGCAATTGGTTGAGTAATAACTAGCAGGCATGCGCAAAACTAATCATGGATGACAATCCGAGACTAGTGGTTTGATTTTGATGAAATTTTTATTTTGCATTCAATCATTTTGTCTCGTACTTTGTTCTTCAACTAATTCTGTTTGTCCTTGTTACAAAATGTGAGAAAGCTATGCTACCCACCTATCTTGGCAGGACGTTTTGTTCGATGAAAGAAACTGTCCAGTTGTGCAATACTTCGCCGGAATCTAGAGTTTTGTATTTTGAGTCCGAAAGAAGGGGTCAAAGCCCGAAAAGCTTCTTTTTAATGAAACGTGGTATCGTTTTCTTGCTCACTTGGTCGCTGGAAATTTGAATTTTGCATTTATAGGGAACAGGATGAAGTTAAATCTTGAAAATGTGTTTTTCGGACGCCTTTCTAAAGCTAGGTTGTGTAAACAAGGCTTCGTTTTTAAGAGAGACGCCCTATTAGATTTGATTCCTGGGGGTGCGAGACAAACCATGCATGAGAAAAAAAGAACTGAATAAGTTCAGAACTGACGGCTTAATCCGTGAAAAACAACAGCTTTAGGTCTGTAAGTATTATGGATGGGTGTGTGAAATTTTGTCGGCACTACCCAGGCTACAACTACTAACTGATTTACGAGTTTTTTTTTTTTTTTTTTTTTTTTTTTTTTTTTTTTTTTTTTTTTTCTACGGTTTAGCAACTGGTTTATTTGTCAAATGTCATCTCAAAACATTGTTGTTTATGTCTACCTAAAAGCTAATTTTAAATAGTTGGAGGTAGGCTCCCTATGGGCCAAGATTGCACAAATCACCGTTTATCTGTTAAAAGTTTTGGTCTAAAAGCACCAAAAGATGAATGTTATGTAATTTCAGTATGATGTTGATTGATTTGAATTCATGCAAAATCCAATTACTATCTAATTGATCTTACCACTAGATAGCGCTCCATACGGGGATCCGTCACTTTCAGTATCCGAAGCTAGCTGTGAGCCTCCACACACACGCCCATCAAGCAAGTATCTTCTTACGAACAATGTGCGATTTAGCTGCACTGCACTCAAAGAACCTCGAAAGCTATGTATACTCTGCAACGAACATTGGAAGAATGATTTTCGAGCACTTTTGCATGTCCTCCCTTTCAACGAACCTTCCATAAAAAATGCACCGAAATCCATTCTATGTGTAATTGATTCGCCTAGAAGGATAAACTACACATTGACACTTGAAGATCATTCAGAGCATAATGCAAAGATCTTACATCCTTTTGCGATTAATATCAAACAATGAAAGGGCAAAAGATTTTATCGAACAACGTTTACTAACACGCACTCGTAGGAACACATTAACTTTTTAGTTCAAATCAAACCTGCATATAATCCACGAAGTGCATAAAATGCTAACTACAGTTATTTTCTGCTAAAACTTTTGGTTTTCAAGTTTTAGCGAATTTTCGTAAAAAATAAAGCTATTGCAATGGCTCCAAAATTTTTAAAATCAAAATGTGTGTGTGTGTGCACGCGTGTGCATGAACTTGGGAAAATGCGCGTGTGTGCTCCTGTGCGTGTGATAACTCTCCTCAGGGTTTAGTTAACAATTACTTTTTATTTAAAGTCCTGAATTTTCAAAACAATTTAACTTTCAAATTTAAGTAGAAAATGAAGTATTGCAATAGCTCGGAAAATTTTAAAATCAAAATTTCTGAAAAATGTCTTTATTGAAATCCGTATTGAGGTATTCTTAAACGAATCCCAAAGTGTAAACATTAGAAGCTTGTTCATATGCATATATACATATGTGTGTTTGTGTGTGTGTGTGTGTGTGTGCGTGTGTGTGTGCGTGCGTGTACATTTTTCAGCACAATTTTGCACATAAATTTTTAATGTTCTACTTTATAGTTGATAAACGTTATTTAAGCAATATTCTGCTAAAAATATATATTCAACGATTTTTAGTGCCAATTTCAGTGATTTTTTTTTTCAGCACTTTTTTGAAATTTGACCAATTTAATATGCTCGAAAAATGCTGGCCAACGAACTCGTCCTTTCGTTAGGAAAGCTTGATTTTTGGTTGCAAGAACGGAATATTTATCTCAATATAGAAGGACGTCTTGAAGGACATAATGTAGACATATATAGATAACGATTCCGCTAAATATATATAGGTATATATATATTTATATATGAAAAATGTTAACTCTAGGATTCGTTTCAGAATGTCTCAAAACGGATTTCAATGAAGAAATTTTTCAAAAATTCGGATTTTAAAATTGTTGGGGCCATTTTCTACAAAAATTCGTTAAAACGGCCAAAAATCGTTAAATTTATATTTTTTGGTAGAATATTGCTCAAATAAAGTTTATAAAATTTAAAATAGAACATTCAAAAATTTATGTACAAAATTATGCTGAAAAATGTATTTAAATTTTAAAAAATGTGCTAAAAAATCGATAAAAACTGCAAAAAGTTAAAAATAAAAATTCTCTTCTTGAATCGCATACGATAGAAAGTCTTCGAAAATTCGCTCATACAAGCATGCTACATGACTGGAACTTTTTTTCTAATACAAAAATTCGCTGAAATGTACTCAAATTTCAATAATATGTGCTAAAAAAGTGATAAAAACAGCAAACAAATGAATATCCAAAATCTTATTTTGAATCGCAGATTACTATTTAGAATACGTTGATTGACGTTAAACTAATGGTTAACAATTTGTTTGAACACTAGCTGCTCAAATATCAAAACAATAAATTCAAGATACATATAATACGATAATTTTCGGAAATCCGCTTGTATGATCATGTAGGTATGAGTGAAACTTTTCACAAGTATTGCGCAATATTGCTTATTTCTGCAAAAATTTATGCGCACGAAAGAATTTCTTCATGAAATTTCACGATTAAAATTATTCAAATTTGCAATGAAAAAAGACTGCCAACATGGGTGGGCAATATGGCTTCCTCACATATTGTAACAGCGTATAGAATTAGTTGAAAGTCAAAGTACTAGTCAAAATTATTGAATGCAAAATAGAACAGTAGGTATCCAATATATGTGTATACATGCTAAATTGAAAATAGGGCTATAATTCATGTTTGCGCATGCGGATATTGTCTGGCTATTAACCCGCACAATAATTCAAAATTACATCGAAATCGGTCATGACTCTGAGAGTCAGCAAATATTAGTTTTCCGCATGCGCAATGGTTATTATTCAACCAAATACGATATAAACTAAAAGCATCATACCCTCGAAAAGCAGCATCCCCAACAACTCTCCGAGTTTGAACGATATCAGACTATCAGAACATAAGAAATCGGCGTAATAAGAAATTCACGTTAGCGCGTGCACACAGTTTATCCCATTGGCAATGCAATTTTAGAGAACCTTCTCAGAACTAATTAGCACAATCCCAGAAAATCTCATAGAAATCGGTCCATTGGTTTCGGAGTTTTGACTGTGTCAATCAGTTTTAGTTTTCCGCATTCGCAATGGTTATTACTCCTCAAATCGCGATATAATTCATAGGATATCTGTCTGGATCATATACCCAACAACTCCCCAAGTTTAAATAAAATCGGACCAATAGATGATGAAGAATCTACGTTCTAAGAAAGATAGCTTCCCATACAGTTATTGATGGAACAGTCAGTCAGACTGTGATGTAAGACTGAAGGAAGCTAAATGTGATTGTTCCCCTTCTTTAATATTATAGTTTGAAGGTTTCGTTTAAAGCGTTCGACTCTACTCGTCACAAATACCTAAACTCATTGGCAAACATCGCGGTTAGTCAGAAAATTGTGTCCTTTACAAATAACGAACAAGAAAGTAGATATATCAACAAATGAATATACCAAATGTAGAAATTTTACAGTAGTCAAAGTAGCTAAATTTGTGAAATCACAAGAAAATATACTTGTATACACGTGTCTATTCGTAGGAATCACCTTAAATATAAAAATGTCATCGCATGCTATAAAACTGAACAAAACTTAAATTGTCATGGAGTGGCATGAAATAATCTGTGGTTATAAATAACAAGAAGAACTAAATACTAAACATAAACTACTGTATTAAGCACTTGTGTTATTATTGACGCATGCGCAAAGGTAAAATCCATCAAGCATCATTTTCTCACGCCCGCATCGTTCAATCCCGCTCAAATTTGGAGGAAAGGTCGCAAAGGTTAATTTAAGCATTCCCTAGCGATTTCAACAAATTACTACCATTAGTAGCTACTGCGCATGCGCAAATTCGTTTTCCTTTTCAAACGGATAATTTTGGTCGCGCATAAAGGACATACATAATTTGATTTTTATAGATTTAGATCATACTAGCTGGTTCACCCGTGTGTTGCACAGGTTGACTTGAACATTATCAAATAGCCTGTGACCCAAGTTAAAGTAATTCTGATAGATTCACCACTCAGATCCCCAGTTGGTTCAGTGACGCTCAAAACGCTTTAACATCCTCCCCCTCCCCTCGCCGCTGGGTCAGATTTGAAAAAAGTAGTCTTTGACTTGAATTGGAGTACCTAATCCAAAATATTCGACAATCAAATCCCCAGTTCGTTCAGTGATGACAAAGATACCCCATTCCCCTCCTCCCCTGAAACACACCCTATGGAGCAGATTTTAAATTTTAAACCTTTTAAACCTTCTCCGGACTCCCAAAAATAATTCAAGACCAAAATTAGCCAAATCGTCCAGCCGTTCTCGAGTTTTAGCGAGACTAACGACCAGCAATTGATTTTTATATATATAGATAGATTATCTTAGGACAGAGAACATGATGAGTGGGATGTAAATATACCTGCTTATAAGTGACTGACAAAAAAAGAGACTTGAAATACTTCCAACTAGAGGTTTATAAGAGAAGGTGGGTGGTGACGGGGGCCTCAAAGGGGATCCGGCATCTATTGAGTGCGGGGAGCCGAGAGGGAGCCAATACCATTAGCTTCGAGAGGATTGTCGACCGATTCGGAACGCAGGCTTTTTGGCGTAGACTCCGTGTCGCAACTCACTTTTTTTCAGGGCGACCCGCAATTATCCTTGTTGTCCCTTTTCACCACCTATAGGGCCGGTCCTTGATATGATTGGGAGCTTTCCCCGCCTGTGGAGAGATATATTGCGTTAATATGTTTAATGATTGAATATACTGGTTGTAGCGTTGTTTGAGTATACTGGTAAATTTCGTCAGCAGATACTACAACTGACTGGTAGAGGCCCAGAATTGGATCTGGCTATAGAAATAAAATTGATATTTCAACAGATACGTAGTTTTATTCGACGTTATATCATAGGAAATCCCAAGTCGAGCGCTCCTTTGATAATATCTAGATATTTATATGGGTCATTTCACGCGAACGGCCAAACTTTTTTTTCTCGATATATTTTAAAAGTCCTGATTTTTTAGTATGCTGTACCCATTGGTAATACAAGCTAAGAGCCAAATTTTCTGCCCCTTCTTCGCCCAGCCTTTTTTCTACAACTGTCCGAAGTTTAGGGGTGTGCGCCAAACACTAACTTTTGTTTTAATTGCTCAACCGTTATTGTGCCCAAAAAAATAAGTAAGGTGGCCAATTCTTATGGTAAATCGTCTGCTCTTTCTGGTAGTCATATCTAAATTTACAAACAACTTAAGCTTTCTCATGAAAACTCAAAATAAAAACTTCTTTTTCACATTTCAATTTCGCATTTTTAAAAAAAAAAAGTTTTTGATCTTAAATCATACCTTCCAGTATATAGAATACGAGGTTAAGAGGACGTAATGGGCAGACAAACGGTTTGTCGCCAGTGGTACTTAATGTAAGGCCTGAACTCCCAAAAAAAACGTGAGCTTCCCCATATGTAGAATACGAGGTTAAGAGGACGTAATGGGCACAAACGGTTTGTCGCCAGTGGTACTTAATGTACGGCCTGAACTCCCAAAAAAAACGTGAGCTTCCCCATGAAAACTCCACATTTCTTCAAATTTCGCATTTTTTGAAAAAACATTTTTTGATCTTAAATTATACCTACTAGTATGTAGAATACGAGGTTAAGAGGACGTAATGGGCCGACAAACGGTTTGTCGCCAGTGGTACTTAATGTACGGCCTGTACTCCCAAAAAAACGTAAGCGTCCCAATGAAAACTCAAAATGAAAATTTCTTTTTCACATTTCATCAATTTCGCATTATTTGAAAAACAATTTTTTGATCTTAAATCATACCTACCAGTATGAAGAATACGAGGTTAAGAGGACTTAATGGGACGACAAACGGTTTGACGCCAGCGGTACTCAATGTACGGCCTGTACTGCCAAAAAACGTGAGCTTCCTCACGAAAACTCAAAATAAAAGAATTCACATTCATCAATTTCGCATTTTTTGAAGAAAATAAATTTTTTGATCTTAAATGATACCTATCAGTATGTAGAATACGAGGAGGTTAAGAAAACGTAATGGGCCGACAAACCGTTTGACGCCAGCGGTACTTAATGTACGGCCTGTACTGCCTAAATAAAATAAAAATTGAGTTTTCATTATAATGTCCCCAGTTTATCAAATTTGCTTAGAACTAACTTCACATTTGACGGCACATCAGATAGGTGCAAATTTGATCATGAAAATTCAATTTTTCTTCTATTTTGGTAGTACAGGCAGTACATTAAGTACCGCAGGCGTCAAACCGTTTGTCGGTCCATTACGTCCTCTTAACCTCGTATTCTACATACTGATATGTATGATTTAAGATCAAAAAAATTTTATCCAAAAAATGCGAAATTGATGAAATGTGCAAAAGAAGTTTTATTTCGAGTTTTCATGGGGAAGCTTACGTGTTTTGGGAGTCCAGGCCGTACATTAAGTACCACTGGCGACAAACCGTTTGTCGGCCCATTACGTCCTCTTAACCTCGTATTCTACATACTAGTAGGTATAATTTAAGATCAAAAAATGTTTTTTCAAAAAATGCGAAATTTGAAGAAATGTGGAGTTTTCATGGGGAAGCTCACGTTTTTTTGGGAGTTCAGGCCGTACATTAAGTACCACTAGCGACAAACCGTTTGTCTGCCCATTACGTCCTCCTAACCTCGTATTCTACATACTGGTAGGTATAATTTAAGATCAAAAACTTTTTTTTTTTTTTTTAAATGCGAAATTGATGAAAGGTGAAAAAGAAGTTTTTATTTTGAGTTTTCATGAGAAAGCTCAAGTTGTTTGTAAATTTAGACATGACTACCAGAAAGAGCAGACGATTTACCATAAGAATTGGCCACCTTACTTATTTTTTTGGGAACAATTACGGTTGAGCAATTAAAACAAAAGTTAGTGTTTGGCGCACACCCCTAAACTTCGGACAGTTGTAGAGAAAAGGCTGGGCGAAGAAGGGGTCTGAAAATTTGGCTCCTAGCTGAAACCAATGGGTACAGCATACTAGAAAACCAGGACTTTTATAAAAGTTTGGCCGTTCTCGTGAAATGACCCACATAGGTATAAGGTATTTGATCGATCTGACCGGGAGAATAGATGAGCCGAAGTCCTTGTAGGGATGATGGTGATTCGAAACCCTGGTCTCGAGGCCCAAGGCGAGTCCACGTGGTGAGAGGTATGGTGGAGTACCATTCAGGATACCTCTGACAGAATAGTACCCAGTTCAGCTGCAAGTACCGTGGTCGCAGGTTTGCTGATCGGGAGAATAGGTCTGCCTTGAATGTCCGGGAACACTGCAAATAACGTATTCTGAGTTTTTTAAGTAAAACGAAAAGGTTTTAGTTTGCTGTTGGACGTGATGAAATGGCCCCGAGCGTTAGCCCATCCAATTTCATCAGTTTGAAAGTTTTGAGTTTTTAAGTAAAACGAAAAGGTTGTTGAATTGAATACACGGAGGTTTAAGGAAGTTTACCAAGAGCGATACCCAGGACGAGTGAAACTTAGTGTTGTGGGCATAGCCCTTATAAAGCCCTCCTTCCCTGTCCCTCGCCCATCGGGGCAGGTAGGAAGGTAGTGGCACCATTAACTTGGGTTTTCCCCGTCCTTTGTATTTCTCTTCCTGGTTTCTTTATTCTCTTCACATTCTACTTGTTTACATATGGTGTTGACTTCTGGGAGGTCATAACACATGCCCCCCTAGAATTGGAGATAATAATAGAAAGTGAAAGTACTATAATCCGATATAGGCTAAGGTTGAGAGACTATTTTGGTGTAACAAAGGTTGTGCTAATTTTATACCTGGAGAGTGGAATCTTGTGCCGATGTTGTGACGTGATGCGTCTGAACAATGTTAAATGTGATTGCTGTGACGTGAGGCGTCTGAACAATTTAAAGAATTACATCGAGCAACTGTTATATTTTGACTGAGGCGTCTGACTTTTTCAAGTGTTTGTAATTTTGACGTGAGGCGTCTGAACATTTCAAGTTGCGTGAGGCGTCTGATTACATACTAAATGGCGGACCTGATATGGTCTAACTATGTTAAATGTACTAATGCAATGGTCTATGTACACTTATTATGTTATATGTATAATTAAACATGTTTTATCATTATTATTATTATTCATATTATATATATATATTTTTTTTTTTTTGTTTTATATGTTTTTTTTTTTTTTTTTTGTTTTTTTTTTTTTTTTATGTATTAACTATTATACAATTGCTGGCTGAATTTGCCGTCGTCAGAATCTAATTTCGTTGAGGCCAGACTTCTTCATCCTCTGTCTATTTGCGTTGTAGTTGGTTTTGGCAGTGGACATCTCCGGGGCTTCCGGGTCGTACTCCTCGTCAAATATTGATGCAATTTGCACCGGTTTGTGTTGTGGTATTTCTGGGAGTTGTTTAGGTTGTAGGACTCCTCGTCGGAGTTGATCCCTATCATCGATTTTGTGGCGGCGTGCGAGATTATTTTGTCCACAGTTTTCTTTGTTTCCTGCCTCTGGCTTTCTATCAGGCATCGGAGAGACGTGGATCGATGGTGTATTTTGCTGTGTGTGCCTGGCTTCACGGGCGTCGATGGGGTGGTCCGGGATCGGCGTGACAGGGTTGGAGAGTACGTATTTAACGTACTTGTATTCCATGTGGACGTCGCATAGGCTGATTGGGAGCTCTGACATGGTTGAACACTTGAGATAGACTGTGCAGGTACCGCGAAGGTCACGCGCTTAAGTAGCCGTGGGGACCTGCGGGGCTGGGTGGTGGGACTGTTAATGGTTTAGGTACCTGTTTGTGAATGGATGTTGAAGGTCGGGCTTTACTGTGCCTAGTTGTATCGGCCGTATCAAGTGTGTATGCTGGTTTGCATCTGTCAGTGGAAACTACATGTTTTTCACCATTAATTTTTATGGTAATAGTTTTGTCTGATCGTTTTATTACTTCGTGAGGTCCTGTGTAGTGAGATGTCAACGCCGGAGGTTTAACTGGTTTAAGTAGGTATATATGCTTAGATTTTGATAAATCTTGTGGTATGAATACTTTTCCCACGTTTTTAATACTGTTTTTAATGCGTGAAGCCGGAGTAGTGTGTTCCTTGGGGCCGGGATTTATGAGATCTGTAGGTAATCGTATGTTTGTTTTAAATAGACGTTGAGCTGGAGATAGGCCATCATCGAGGTTAGGTATGGCTCTGAGGCCCAATAGGACGGTTGGTAGATTTTGCGCCCATTTGGTAGGCTCAGGGTATGCTGATAGTGCTGACTTTAGTCTACGATGCCAGCGTTCCAGTTTTCTGTTTGATTGTGGATGATAAGCCGTTGTCCTGATATGTTTGATACCGAGTCGTTGTACGAGATCTTGGAATAATGCTGATTCGAACTGTCGGCCCTGATCTGAAGTGATAGTGGCTGGTGCTCCGTATCTAGCAACCCAATTGTGTAGAACAATTTGGGCTACATTTTCGGCCGAAATATTAGACGTTGGTATGCACTCCATCCAAGACGTGTTTCTATCAATCATTGTGACGCAGTATGTGTGTCCATTTGAAGCCGGGAGTGGACCAACGATGTCCACATGTAGATGTTGTAGGGGTAGTGAATCAGGAAAGCTTTGTAACGGAGTTTTGGTGTGTCTTGTTATTTTAACTTCTTGACACGTAGTGCATGCTCTGGCCCAAGTAGTAATTTCCTTGTTTATGCAAGGCCAGAAGTATCTGCTTTTAACCAGGTTCCTTGTAGCCCTTACGCCTGGGTGTGAGATATTATGCAAATGTTTGAATGCTGCGTATCGAAGAGAGGGTGGCAGATAGGGGAGTCTCTCATCGTCAGCTGTGCACCATAACTCGTAACCGCCAATATTATGTTTTATGAGTTTATTGGGGTATCTTTCTTGAAACTGAGTTAACGTTGTGT
The DNA here is from genome assembly GCA_030762985.1 of Adelphocoris suturalis. NCBI lineage: Eukaryota > Metazoa > Arthropoda > Insecta > Hemiptera > Miridae > Adelphocoris > Adelphocoris suturalis. The sequence goes on from CM061043.1 coordinate 57,856,690, forward strand.
CTGCAGATTGCTGCTCCTGAATTTGGCGCGCTATATCCGTGAAGTCAACAGTGTCAACGCGTGATAGTGCGTCTGCTGCTTCGTTGTCAGAACCCTTTGTATATGTAATATTTGTAGTAAATCGGCTGATGAACGTTAGTTGTCGAATTCGCCTGGGGGACGCGGTTTTAGGATTTTGTGCCATAGCATGAACTAGAGGTTTGTGATCTGTTATCACTTGTAATTCTCGGCCTTCAATTTGATCTCTGAAATGTTTTATAGCTTCGTAAACACCAAGCAGTTCCCGGTCGAAGGCGGCGTATTTCATTTGAGTTCTTGATAATGTGCGAGAAAAGAATCCTAAGGGTTGTAGGATCCCTTTTTCCGACTTCTGCTGTAAGACAGCGCCAATTCCTGTATCGCTTGCGTCCGTGTGGAGAACTAAAGTCTTGTCAGGGCTAGGGTGGAAGAGTAAGGCTGCCGTAGCGAGTTGCTGTTTTGTTTTCTCGAAAGCCAGACGTGTTTCTTCCGTCCAAGGTAGGTATTGGTCGTTTGTCTTCTTTTTTTTTTTTTTTTTTGTATTATGCAGAAGGGTGTGAAGTGGCTTCTGTATATCAGCAGCGTGTGGTAAGCATCTTCGGTAAAAGTTAATCATTCCGAGGAATCGTCTGAGTTTTTCAAATGTAGCCGGCAACGGGAATTGTTGTATGGTCTTGACTTTTTCATCTAATGGTTTCAGACCTTTAGAGGAAATAGTATGCCCAAGAATTTGATCTCTTTTTCTGCAATGGTACATTTATTTTTGTTCAAATGTAAGCCATGAAGAGCGAATCGTCTGAGAACCTCTCGTAAGTGTTCCGTGTGTTGTTCTATGTTATGTGAGAAAATTAACACGTCATCTAAATATGCGAAAACAAAGTCAAGACCTCTCAGTATTTGATCCATGAATCGTTGCCATGATTGTGCTGCATTTCTCAACCCAAAGCCTATTCTTAAAAATTCTAAAAGACCGAATGGCGTAATTATTGCAGTTTTCTTAATATCTTCTTCGTTGATAGGTATGTGATGGAAGGCTTTTTGGATGTCTAACGTTGAAAAAATCGTAGCACCATGGAGGAGGGTGTTAGCGTCCCGTATATTGGGGACCGCGTATTTGTCAGGCACTGTTTTGGTGTTTAGTTGCCTGTAGTCCCCACAGGGTCGTAACGAGCCGTCTGGTTTTTCAACCACATGGAGTGGGCTGGCCCATGGAGATTTGGATGGTCTGATTATTCCTTTTTTTAACATCATATCAAATTCCGCCTTCACAGCCCGAAGTTTATTGGGGGGCAATCTACGAGCTTTAGCGTGGGTTGGTGCGACATGGGTATCAATGTGATGAACAACACCTGGATCGATGTATGAATCGGGCGGGTTATATTGGTCAACGAGTTGTTGGGGTGTGCATGAATTGTGCACCGCAGCTGTATGTGCTTGGAGGGATGAACCGCATTCTTGTCGTATGAGGCGTTTGTTCCTGAGATCTGGCAACAAGTTGTAGTGGCATAAGAAGTCTGCACCCAGTATGGCGTGTGAAATGTCAGCTACCGTAAATGTCCACGGGAATTTCTCCTTATCAATTATTAGTGTAGTTGATACGGTTCCGTAGGAAGTAAGTGGGGTATTATTAGCGGCTACCAGTGATCCTCGTCGTGGTTGTCTTCGTTTGCAAATGGAGTTAGGTATTATTGAAAACTGAGCTCCGCTGTCCACTAAGAAAGTGGTATTTAAATTCGAGCATGAGACGTACAGGCGGATGGAAGGTTTGGAGATAGCTACTCCCGCCGTGGTAGCTACTCTCGTTCGTTTCCCGCCCACGAGCAAGGATTCTGACATTTACGGGCTTTCTTTCCCCAATTAGTGTGAAAATAACAAAATCCATTTTTGTTTTTAGGGGTAGGACTGCGATGTCTCGAGGAACGTGTGTTTGGGGATGCAGATCGATTCCGATAATTTGAAGTTTGTCTTCTAGGTGAAGGTGAGCGTCCCCGAGGTTGATTATCCGTAAGGCGGTTGAGTTGTTGTTGTAAATTGAGAATTTGTCTTGAAATATTTTCCATGGGGTCATCTACTTTGTTGATAGACGGGGATGTTGCTTCAAAAATACGATCGGCAATTGTTGCTAATTTGCTCAGCTCAGTTTCTGTGGATGCAGCCAGTAATTCTCGAATACGTTGGGGTAGATTGTTAAACCAGAGAATTTTCAACAAATTGGCAGGAAAGTCGGCCGAGGCCTCGTACCTTAAAGCATTGAGTATCAGTGAGGGTTTCTGGCCTCCTGCGTGTGCTGATGAGAGGAGGTTGTTTAAACGTTTCGTCTCCGTGTCACCGTATGTAGTGATGAGGCGGTCCTGAAGCTTGGTGTAGGCGTCCGAGTCGGAGGCGGCAAGGTCGGAGACGGTCTTCAGTACTTCCAATGGCAACGAGGCGAGCACTTTGTTGAATTTTGTGGAGTTTGCGGTAATTCGATCGGCCGCGAAAGCTGCATCCACTTGTACGAACCATAAGCTTGGGTCACTGTATGAAAACTCCGGAAGTTTTGTATGAGTTGGTGACACGGAACACGTCGTCCCTGGGGGGGTCGTCATGGTAATTGGAAATTTGTATGCACAATTTTAAGATTACTTTTCGTTATATGAGTTTTTGTTTTGTTGCTAAGTGGGGTCACCAAAAAGATTTAGTTTTGAATTTTTGTGCGGGAGCTAGTCGCTACGTGCCGTACAATTTCTAACGTCGGGGTTACCAGTTGTTAGGTTCTAGTTTTCCTAACATTAAATTATTCCCTCTATAGGGTACTTATTTTTATTAGTCATACAATTTTGGTTCTACTGTTTATTCATATATGGCCCCGAGACTTAGTGTCCCATCCAATACATAAACGACAATAGAACAAGAAGGGAGCTTGTATTGATAATTCGCGTAAAGCGAATTATATAGATTTTTATTTACTAAGTTCGTAAAATGGCCCCGGGTTGATACCCATCCAATTTTACGAGTTAGTAGGAGAATCGGGCGCTCAGAATTCTGTGCGTGAGTTTTTGATAACTTATAAAAATGGCCCCGGGTCGAGTGACCTCTCCAATTTTTATAAGTTAATGGGAGCTAACCAAAATTTTGTATTTTATCACGTAATGGCCCCGGGTAGGTTTACCCATCCAATTACGTAGATAAAGATGTGTAGAGTGATTTTAGTTTGCTGTTGGACGTGATGAAATGGCCCCGAGCGTTAGCCCATCCAATTTTATCAGTTTGAAAGTTTTGAGTTTTTAAGTAAAACGAAAAGGTTGTTGAATTGAATACACGGGGGTTTAAGGAAGTTTACCAAGAGCGATACCCAGAACGAGTGAGACTTAGTGTTGTGGGCATAGCCCTTATAAAGCCCTCCTTCCCTGTCCCTCGCCCATCGGGGCAGGTAGGAAGGTAGTGGCACCATTAACTTGGGTTTTCCCCGTCCTTTGTATTTCTCTTCCTGGTTTCTTTATTCTCTTCACATTCTACTTGTTTACATATGGTGTTGACTTCTGGGAGGTCATAACAAATATGTTTGGATAACATTAAAAAACCGCAGCCTACTTAGAAATTTTCAATTCCGTCCCATAGGGGTGTTTTTGGGGAGGGGGTTTTGAAAAGGGGGCGAATATGTTTAGATTACGTCAACCTCAATCACAGGCTATTAAAATTTTTTTAGGTGAATAATAATATCTACCTATTATAAATGAAACCAATTTCAAATGAAGCATGATGGTGCTGGCAAAAAAAAAGGAAGAAAAATTACAAATTACTGTTACCTAGTTTTCACGATTTACATCAGGGCCGCCACATGGGGGGGGGGGGGGGGGGCAAGTGGGTACTGTTGCCCCGGGCCCGGGCCCAGGGGGGGCCCGGTCCGGTCCTGTATTTAGTAAATTTTAGAATTTTTAGGCCTTCATAAAACAGAGTGTATTACACTTGACGGGCCCTGATCAGATTATATTTGATTTACCACACCAGACTGTTTCTCTTAAACAGTTGCGATGATTGCGATGGCCCAAAATATTAGTATATACCCTTTACCTTCTTTACCAGTAGGCACTCAACTGAAAGGGCCCAAGAAAGGCCCAATGGCCTGGCTTGGTTCCATGGGCCAAGAAAGGTTGAATTCCCTTGCCATTCTCAGCATTAAGCACAAGTTACCATCCAAACTTTTCTAAGGTTATTAAAGAATTTTCACTCAAAAAGGCACGAAAGTTTCAATTGTTTTGTCTTGTATTTTTCAAATGCAAATACACTTTTCTTCACTTCACTTTATTAGTTATAAAATGTTTCATTTTATAAAACATGAAATTATAGCCTATTATCGTTTTCTATATATGAAAAGTTTTCCACAATTATAATTACAATTACAGAATGCTATTATAACTCAACAAAACAAATTTCTCATTCTACTAATTCATATTTTTGATAGTTTTTCACTAAATAATTCTTGTATCTTTTGTTGTAGTAAATCTAATTCTTTACTGCATAGCTTCATTACTACAAGTAGATAAACTGTAATAAAACAATTATATTTTTGTAGATTTTTATTTTTTTTCCATAATTAATAAATGTATTCTTTCAAACATAATCATTGTTTCAATTAATTCCTTCAGCCATCTTGTATACAGAGACTTTCCTTTTTAATCCGTCCATAACATTAAAATAAAGTTAATTGTATGTGTTGATTAATGATTATATGAAATTTAGACAATCATAATTTCTGCCACAATCGTCCAATGGAGGATTGAGTAAATTGGAACTTCTCTGAATACGCCCTCTATTCACAAACAATTGTATTTAAAGTAGTTCAAATAAAAATCCTATGACTGATTGGATATAGAATTTTTGTTTCAAGGTAATTTATGGCATTTTTATGGTTTTGTAATTGGTTGGTAATTACTAGAGTATGAATACTTGAATTTTCAATTCTTAAGTTACACTTTACTTTTGATTAAATGTTGAATAAAACGTAGTGAAGTAGTAAGAGTTCAGCCCCTCAAGTGTTCTTATTCGAACACTGAACCTTGGTAGGAAGTATAAATGATTTTTCGTTTGGTTAGAGGTTTAATAGTTTTTTTTTTTTTTTTAACAATTATCATAGCCGTCTCTAGTAGAAGTGGCGCGACAAAAAAAAAAAAAAAAAAAAAAAAAAAGGGGGGGGGGTGGCCTGAATCTGGTCCCGGGCCCAACTTGGAGATGTGGCGGCCCTGATTTACGTAGGTACGCGGGTTTCTACTTGGATTTCATTTTCGGCTTTCAAAAATATTAATTTACACATTTCACAAGTTGCTGTAAGTATTATCTACAACTTAGCCTCTAGATACAGAGAGTTTGTATTTTAGTTGTAAATGATTGTAGTAAAAAGCAACTGAAATGAGTAGGAAATTTTTCAATGGCTATTGGTCCATTACTAATTAAACTTTTCAAGCATTTTAATTTCTCCCTCGATCATGGATACGTCTAGTACCTACTGCTTACCAGTAGGTACCTACTACTCAATTGTATACCAACCATGTAGTGCCTTCTTTTCACAAGATTATTTTATTATGGTTACAAAACAATATTAGTTTATAACTTAGAGTAATAATTCATCATTCCTTGACACTACAATGGCTTAGAGGTCATGAGATGTTGTGATAAAATGAGAGCATTCCAAAAAGTGGCGAACGATTTTCCTACTATGAAAACTATGGGAGTTACTCTTCCTTAGTAACTCATTGGTTATACGAGAAAAATCAATAGAAATTCTACCTAGCCTTCACTTTTCGAGTTAACAATAATCTAAAGTGCCGGAGCGTTGCATTTTGTGTGGAGAAAAAATGGTGTCGCCAAAAATTCCTTGACCCCCAGCCAAAAGACATATCCATGTCAAACTATTAAACGATGCCATTGGTCAATGTATGTGCGTTCCCCATAATCACATGACGGTTTAGGGACATGAATGTGACTTGACGAGAGCTGTTCCCCGATTGAACGGAATTGAAGAACTCACAGTAAGGAACGGTTCCCCGTCGGGTGGGGGACTCGACTTGATTGGTGAAAAATGCCTCGTTATAAATCAGGCTTTCCACTAAGAAGAACACGTTGTGGCTATTTTTCAGGATATAACTAAAGCATACCACGCTGTGGACGTCGGAAAATTGAGCACTATAATGACATCATACGCTATACCACGAAAAATAATAACACGGATTGACAGCTATTTTGCACGTAGAACGAATATATTACGAACCAGCCAGAGAGAGGCGTCTCATGATGAGGTCGCAGAGTTAAGGGAAGGTTGTGTTCTACGCCCAAACTTATAAACTATGTCCGCACATCATAACATTCACTGGGATCGCACCCTACTGCAATATGCTGATGATTTTGTTGCTGGCAATTTAAAAGCAGTTCATACTTATTATGGTTGTGAGGGTGAAGGAGTTGTGTGTTGCAAATTCATATTAGGTTACTAGCTGGTTCACCCGTGCGTTACACAGGTTGACTTGAACATTATCAAATAGCCTGTGACCCAAGTTGAAGCAATTCTGATGAATTCGCCCACTCAGTTCTCCAGTTGGTTCAGTGACGTTCAAAACGCTTTAACATCCTCCCCTCCCCGCTGGGTCAGATTTCAAAAATTTGAAAAAGTAGTCTTTGACTTGAATTAGAATAATCCAAACATATTCGACAATCAAATCCCCAGTTCGTTCAGTGGGTGATGACAGATACCCCATTCCCCCCCTTACCCTAAAACACCCCCTCCTATGGGTTAGATTTGAAAATTTTCAAGTAGCCTGTGATTTAAGTTAGAATATTCCAAACATATTCGACAACTCAGATCACCAGTTGGTTCAGTGACGTTCGAAACGCTTCAACTCCCCCTCCCTTGTGGGTCAGATTTGAAAATTTTGGAAAAAGTAGTCCTTGACTTGAATTGGAGTAATCCAAACATACACAACAATCAAATCCCCAGTTCGTTCAGTGGGTGATGACAGATCCCCCCCCCCCCTTCCCCTAAAACCCCCTCCTATGGGGCAGATTTGAAAAATGTCAAGCCTTTTCAACCTTTTTAACCTTCTCTGGACTTCCACGAATAATTTAAGACCAAAATTATCCAAATCGGTCCAGCCGTTCTCGAGTTTTAGCGAGACTAACGAACAGCAATTGATTTATATATAGTGTAGGAGACTACAGTTACAGTTGACATATGTTGGGATTGGTGCTAAGAAGCAACATTTGTATACAATTAGCGTTTTGGTTGTCAATAAAAAGTTAGTCTTGTGTAAAGTTTACAACAAGTTATTTTCTGTAATTTTGTAAATCATAACAATTGGTGGCAGCGGTGGGATACTATGACCACACGTTCGGGCCGTGGTTATCATCGGCGTTCAAGCTCGTTACCACCTACAGGGAGGGGAGAAGAAGAGAACGACATGACAGAAAGAACCAGGGTTGCTCCAGCCACAAATGAGTCAGATAGCAGCCAAGGATCATTGTCAAGAGTAGAAACCATGTTGGGAGCTCCTCAGTTCATGACAGAAACTGCAGGGTTGCAGTTAATTGGAGCGGAAGTGCATCGTCACATGCATGAAATAAGGCAGTTCTTAGACGAGGTTCGGGAAGACTTGAAACAGGAATTGAGAGCTGAGGCCCAGGCAGCATCGGCTCGCCCTGCAGACATATCAGTTGTCCAAGGACGTGATATTATGTCAAACAACCCACCACAAGGGAATTTAGCTCCACCAGTTTCCACTAAGGGGACAAAGCCTAGGCCATTTGACGGGACTGTAGATTGGGATTCGTACCATTACCTGTTCCAGATGATAGCAGAGAAGAACGGATGGGATGACAGAACTAAAGCCATAGAGTTAGGTAGTGTACTCACTGGAACTGCAATCACTGTGCTGAGTGAGGTTCAAAAACCGGTCCTGTACTCATCACTAGTTACTGCGCTGGATGCAAGATATGGAGTCCGCAATCAAACTGAGATGAACCTCGCACTATTGCAGAGCAGGGTGCAGCTACCTGGGGAAGGGATCAGCGAATACCATCGAGAGATGCGGGAAATCGGAAGAAGAGCCTGGCCAGATGTCCACGACAGGTCAATTGAAGGGATTTTGGCCCTGTCCTTCATGAAAGGCCTTCGAAATACTCATGTACGTCAACAAACATTGACGGTGTGGCCTCGTACTATGCAGGAAGCTTTGACTGTGGCTTTGCGGATGGAAGCTGTCTCTCGGATGACTAGTTCCACGTCAGGTAGATGCGCACAGATTCAGGATGAACCAGTCTTCGTGGCTCAAACTGCTACTCGAGCTTCAAGTTTTCGTTGTTATCGCTGTGATGAACCTGGTCACAGTTTCCGTCAGTGTCCACATCGGCTTGCAAGGCAGGAGAAGACTAAAGTTATGCAGGGAAACGACGAACGATCAGACTAAGGGGGCAAAGGCTGATCGAGCAACAAGCCCCATCAGAAGAAGGTCATTTGGAAATCAGCTATCGGGTTAATCCATCAACGTCGTCAATTGTGATAAAAGGGGCTCTGAATGGAGTTGCCTGTGATCTCTTAGTTGACACCGGGGCTTCAAGGACAATAGTGAATCGTAGTATTCCAGGTTTAGCAAGTACGGAAATTATTCCGATGGAAGCCTTGTGTATTAGGTCTATCTCAGGGGATAGGTTGAAAGTACATGGTCAAGCAAGAGTATCACTAGATATTGGAAGTGGGAGGCCACAGGACCATCAAGTGCTTGTAGCAGATATCTATGAGCCATGTGTGTTAGGTCTGGACTTCCTGGATGCTCATGATGGAATTGTACTTGTGCGTCAAAGAAAGGTTGTGCTGGGTGGAACCAAGTGTGATGAAATCGCCTTCAATGACCACCTTGAGTTAGATCCACCTGCTGAATACAGATTTCAGGATCTGAGAATTCCTGATAGTGAAACCACTTGTGTGGCTCGTTTGACTCAAATTCTACCTGTGCACATGCAGAAACTGTATGAAAGCTGTGTGGCTGAACTGGATTCAGAACAACATGTGGAAGTGTTGGGACTGTTACAAGAGTACACTGATGTTTTTGCTGCAAATGAGACTGATTTGGGGCAAATCAGAGGTTGTACCCTTATGGTGGATGTTGGGTCCAGTCATCCCATACGTCAGCCACCTAGGCGCCTTCCTCCGCATAGGTTGAGTGAGGTGGATAAGTTGGTATCTGAAATGGAAAGGAATGGGATCATTGAGTCATCCAAAAGTCCATGGGCAAGCCCGATTGTACTTGTTAAGAAAAAGGATGGAAGTACAAGGTTTTGTGTGGACTATCGTAAGCTCAATGACATAACAAAAAAAGATTCCTATCCTCTTCCGAAGATTGACGAGCTCATCTGTGACCTGGCTGGGAGCAGTTGGTATTCCACCTTAGATCTGAAAAGCGGCTACTGGCAAATTCCAATGGCAGACAAAGACAAAGAGAAAACTGCGTTCTGCACACCGCGAGGCTTGTGGCAATTTAAGGTAATGCCCTTTGGATTAACCAACGCTCCAGCCACTTTTCAGCGGGCCATGGGAAACCTGTTGCATCACCTTATTCGTCAGGGGAGGGTGAAGGTTTACTTGGACGACGTTCTTGTGTATGCAAGGTCCTTTGAAGAACAGTTGGAGTGGCTACGACAAGTTTTCCAAGAGATGAGACTGAACAAGGTCAAACTCAACCCCAAAAAGTGCAAGCTATTCTCCCGCCAAGTCTCCTATTTGGGCTATAATGTTTCTAAAGATGGTATCTCAGCAGAGGAGTACAAGATTGAGAAGGTAAAGAATTGGCCACCACCAAAGAATGTGCAAGAGCTCAAGTCTTTCCTAGCTTTTTGTTCGTACTATCGCAATTTTGTTGAGGGTTTTGCCAAAAGAGCTCAGATGCTGTATTCTCTTCAGGAGTCAAAGGGCAATTTCATGTGGTCTCCTGAGTGTCAACAGTCCTTTGAGGATCTGAAAACTGCGTTAACAAATCCTCCGGTATTGGGACATATTTTGCCTGAAGCAGAGTTTGTGTTGGATACAGACTGTTCAGATAGAGCTGTGGGGGCTGTTCTGTCCCAGATGCAACATGGGAGAGAGCGCGTTTTAGCGTATTTCAGTAGATGCTTGAGCAAGGCGGAGAGAAACTACTGCACCACACGAAAAGAACTTCTCAGCCTAGTAGTTGCGCTTAAACACTTCCGTGCTTATGGTTTGGAATGTGGTCATGAGTTTACGATTCGGACAGATCATGCTTCCTTACAGTGGCTACGCAACTTCCGTGAACTGGATGGACAGCTCGCAAGATGGCTTGAGGGCATATCTCGGTACAATTTCAGGGTTGTGCATCGGCCAGGAAAAGAGCATTTGAATGCAGACGGATTGTCACGAAGACCATGTGTGGAAGATGGATGCACTTACTGTGAGAGACAGGAGAGAAAATTCGAGCAGACAGTCGATAGTTGGCTAGCCCAGTTACAGCCAGTCGGGAATTGGGTTACAGACCAGTTGGAGGATCCTGACCTGCAAGTAGTGTACACATGGGTGCGGCGAGGAATTAAACCCGAATGGCAAGAAGTAGTATCAACAGGCTCTGTGCCAAAGGCATACTGGGGAATGTTTGAGTTGTTGACGTTGCGAGATGGGCTTCTTGTGAGACGTTGGGAAGATGACTCGGGTAAAAGCTCTTGGGACCAGGTGCTGGTGCCTAGGAAACGTCAGAGTGAGGTTGTGGAGAAGGCACATTTGGTTGGGCATTTCGGTCGGCGAAAGACATTGACAAACATCCGGACCCGTTATTTTTGGCCAGGGATGACCAAGGATGTGAAGGATGCCTGCAAAGCTTGTGAAGTTTGTGCGAGGAGGGGAAAGCCCATGACCAGAAAGGCACCCATGCAGAAATATGTCACTGGTGTTCCATTTGAGCGTCTGTGTATTGACATCATGGGGCCATACCCGATGACTGCCCGAGGTAACCGATACCTAGCTGTAGTTGTTGACACATTCACCAAGTGGCCCGAGGTGTTCCCTGTGCCAGATATACGAGCAGAAACAGTGGCTAGAGGGCTAGTAGACACAGTAGTGGCAAGATTCGGAATTCCAAGAGAATTACATTCTGACCAGGGCCGGACCTTTGAAGCGGATGTGTTTCAGGAAGTCATGAAGATTTTGGGGATTCACAAGACACGCACTTCACCAATGAGGCCCCAGAGCGACGGTCAGGTTGAGAGGTTCAACAGAACCTTGGGGGAATCGCTGGCAAAGCATGTGGGAAATGCTCAAAGAGAATGGGACCTGCAACTGTCCATTGTCCTATTGGCATTCCGTGCAGCTTGTCACAGTGCTACTGGATACAGTCCGGCGCAGATGACATTGGGAAGAGAACTGACCCTGCCGGTGCAACTCCTAGCTGGACCACCTCCCGGAGCTGAGGCCGTGACAGGCTATGGTAGGAAGCTCCAGGAAGAGATGGAAAGAGCACATCATACGGCTAGAAAGCAGCTGCAACAAGTTTCTGGAAATACCAAACGCTGGTATGATGTGCATGCAAGTAAGCCACGATTTGAAGTGGGAGATCAGGTTTGGTACCACTGGCCTCGAAGGAGGGTAGGCATATGCACGAAACTCCAGTCTAATTGGATTGGGCCCTGCGATATTGTGAACCGGCTGTCGGACGTACTGTACAGGATCAAGCCGCCAAGAAGAAAGCTACGGGTCGTCCATGCAGACACTTTGGCTCCGTTTCAGCGCCTTCAAGAGGGAGGGGGTGTAGTGTAGGAGACTACAGTTACAGTTGACATATTATGTTGGGATTGGTGCTAAGAAGCAACATTTGTATACAATTAGCGTTTTGGTTGTCAATAAAAAGTTAGTCTTGTGTAAAGTTTACAACAAGTTATTTTCTGTAATTTTGTAAATCATAACAATATATAGATAACAGATAATGGAGAGAACACATCCGGCAGAGCATGATCTATTCGCCTTTCTTACTAAAATCATATGCAAAACATACATCCACGCATTACCTACCAATACATTTTTATCTCAATCCTAAGAAGAGTTGCGGCTGGAACGGAAATCATAAATATGTAGAAAAAAGCGTTCAACTTAAGGATTCGTTACAGAATGCCTCAAACCAGATATCAATAGGTTTTTTTTTTTTTACGAAATTCGATAAAACCGGTCGTCTAGCGTCACCATAAGAATACGGGATTTGCTAGTTAATAGGAATTTCAATGATTTTTGAATTGCAAATCTCGAACTTTAAACAATTTTGACGTACAGACACATGCACTACACATTCACACATTAAATGTTTTTGGATTCTCCGCAGTAGCTTATATTTCCACTGCGATTCGTAAACATTCGCTGAAATAGAAATACAAAAATAAAATAGTTATCATAGTTCCTCAGTACGGCGCACATACAGATTTTATCTGGCATACATGTATAACGAATATGAATATGAAGATGAGGAGTGAATAAAATTTTCTATATATATATATAGGTATAATATATATATATATATATATATATATATATATATATATATATATATATATATATATATATATATATATATATATATATGTATTGATATATATATATATATATATATATTTTTTTTTTTTTTTTTTTTTTGAGGTGTTATAGATGGTCAGAAAATATAGGAAACAAATGAATATAACTTACAAAATTAAGAATATTTCTCCGCATCGTCATCGTCACTCAAAAATCACAAAAAACGGCTAAGAACGGCTAAAAATTGTTAAACTTATATTGTTAAGCAGATTTTTAGTCAGAAGAAGTTATTTAATGATAAACAAGAACAATATTAAATGTATGCAGAAATTAATGCTAAAAAAGCACCAATGTCATTGATAATTGCTCGAAAATCTCTAAAAACTGCAAACAAAAAGCTAAAAATCCAGAATCATTTTTGAATTGCAGAATATTTTTTAGAAGGTTTTTTTTCTGGAATTGGTAGTGAAAAATTTCTTTTGACTCAAATTCCTGAATTTTCAAAGCAATTTAACATAATATAGTACGATTATATACGAAAATTCGATTCATTCGATCATGCTGTATGTGACTGGAACTTCTTATTACAACTTACTTGAATGCGCATGAATCGTGTTGTAACATCGTCTGAGAAACTTCAAAAAAATCAAACATACTTTAGTTGTTATGTTTATATACTTAGGTACTTCCATTGTTTATATACTTACTCCCATTTTTATCGTGTGAACATCGTCGTCAGAGCTGATCGTCAACCATTTCAAATTCTATCTAGTTAGGTATCTGACTATGGAAAAATAACACAGTCTAAATATTTCTGCAATGTTCATTTTTGGCCAAATGTCTGCCTAATTAACCAGGCGTTCTAATCACTACGAAAAAAGCGCTAGAAAAAAGCGTTAAAAAAGCGTTACGATTGGTTGTCTGATGATATCCGCTTACAACCGAGTCGTTCCTAGGGAAATGGTACTTGGTCGTTTTTCATCCCTCAAAATTTGTTGACCATTCGTTCGAAATCTCTCGATTTATCCAACCATATTATGTAAGTACTGCGAAGTGCGTGGCCAACAAGCTGAGTTATGAGCATGGTTATATGAATAATTGTGTAAACACAGGTGATCGTTCTCAATAATTGGTATTGTTAACATGATTGCAACTGCTTGTTAATTTCTGATGTACATAGGTACTCTAGGAAGCTGTAATTTCGTATGTAGCCTCTTTAGCACATTTACTTGACGATGTCCTGGGTCCGGATCAGCTGAATGGCACTAAGAGCTTACATAAAAGTCTGCAACACATACGAGTCTGCAACTAAAGACATAAAATGTCCCAATCTGTTGCAGAATCGTATGCAAGCGTTTCTGATGATTATCGAATACAACCTTATTTTCAATCAAGTGAAGACTATAGACATGATACTTCATAGTTTCTTAACGCTTTTTTAAATTAGTTTTTAACGTAAATGAACAAAATTTGTTGGCGTTAGTGAAAAGTTACCTTTGAACATGCGCAAAACAAGAATACTTGTTAAAAGTATAACGCCTGTATTGCAGTGTTCGGTATAATCTTATCGTCGAATACGAATGCGATTGTAATCGCGGTAATTTTTGTTGATTCTGAAGTAACTGCGATCATATTCGTATTCGTGTAATCGAATTCGTCTGTTGCCGATTACACGAATACAATCCATAAAATGCGTCACGGTCATCAATTTCAATAGGTCGTCCCTCCTATAATATGCAAAGTCTTGCTAATATTACCTAGCTTCAAAGGGACGTCCTTAAAGCGAATTCAACGATTGGATCCCAGCCTATTTGTCTCAAATCTATTTCAATAGGACGTCCCTCTGAAGTTAGGTAATATTAGCAAGGCTTCGTACCTCCCGGACCCCCCTTTAAGTTGTTCGCTTCGCTCGCTTGAGGAAGTTATACTGCCCACCCAACTTGGCAGACGTTTTTTTCTGTTGGAAATTCTTACAAACAAATTAAATCTTATAAAACTAAGTGGAATCACGAAAAGTTTATTAGGGGATGTTGCTCGCTTCGCTCGCAAGGTATACCTGTATATGTGTAGGACAAAGTCCGTATTTATTCTGTTGAAATGTCTCTCGAACGGAAAAGTTCCATCCTTCAACGCGTGTGTGCGTAGGCCTGCTCGCAACATTGTGAAACGGCGGTGGGCTCGATTAACTTGTCATTTTAATCGCTTCGCCTCCCTTCCCCTCGCATTTTGACCAACTTCCCGATACTTTTTTTGCGATCCAATCGCGCCGTCGTCTTCCTCGTAGAAAAACCCACGAAATCGGCATTTTTCCGGTGTGACGGCCGTTTAGTGGGGTAGGGGAAGGGGGGAAGTCGAAAACGTTACGCGGATGTGTCACGAAACCTTGGACTAACTAGCGAAAAACATTACGCGAATGTGCGACGAAATTTTTGATATTTTATGTCTTTACTTTGGCATATAAACGAAAAAAGCGTTAAGAAAAAGAGTTTAAAAAAACGTTTAAAAAAAGCGTTAAAAAAAGCGTAACTGTCACAAGTTTGGTCCGAAGTTATATTTCACTATAACATAATAATGGTTGTTGAGATTTTACAAGTTGTTTTACGACTCCCACTGTAATTCTTAGTTCATGTAGAAAATTGAAACTACCGCTCATTTTCACCTGAAGAGTTGAAAAGGCTGAACGGTTGAAACGCGACACAACGAATTAATGTTGGTACCTAAGTCCCAACCTACACGGAGAAATTCCTCTCAAACCATTTTTCAAGTCTATTTGTCGCACGTGACGGCGTTTATTGTGGCTTTAAATCCGCCCGATTCTCGAAATCATTCATTGTCAGCAGCTTCCCTTCTCCGTGGGCGTGGAGAAGGGAAAGACAAGTTTAAAAATAAATGGGTGAACCAGAGGGAGAGAGGTGGTAGGGCTTTGGGGAGAGCATTAATCTGTGTGATGGGCGTGAACCACCCACGGCTGCTCGGGCTGGTGTATAAATCAACCATGTTGAATCGTCAGTATGATAATGGTCATTGCTAATTGCCTTCCGCGAACACAACTCCCCCGCACCGTCCGCCATTCACGAGGCCTCACACAAATAAATCCCCTTTTCAATACGAGATCGAGACAACCGATGAATTCGATAAATATTCATTTTCAAATGCAGTTTCACCGTTTGAAGAGCCCACTGAAATGCGAATCATCCCATAACAAAACATTATTTACTGTGAAAAAATCCTTCAGTAATTAGAACAGTGTTTTTCCTGGTTCAATATCTTCGTATTGAACCAATAAAATAAAACGGAAGTTACCTAGTGAAAAAAAGTTGTCTGTTTCCACAAAAAATAAAGAGTTACAATCTATATATATAAAAATCAATTGCTGTTCGTTAGTCCCGCTAAAACTCGAGAACGACTGGACCAAATCACCGACAAACTGGGGATTTGTTTGTCAAGTATGTTTGGATTACTCCATTTCAAGACAAAGACTAATTTTTTCCAATTTTTCAAATCTGCCCCTCAATGGAGGGGGGGGGGGGGGGGGAGTTGAAGCGTTTCGAACGTCACTGAATGAACTGGGGATGTGAGTTGTCGAAATATGTTTGGGGTATTCAAACTTGAATCACTGGCTACTTGAAAATTTTCAACTCTAACTCATAGAAGGGGGTGTTTTAGGGGAAGGGGAGAAATGGGGTATCTTTGCCATCACTGAACGAACTGGGGATTTGATTGTCGAATATGTTTGGATTACTCTAATTCAAGACAAAGAATACTTTTTTCAAAATTTTCAAATCTGACCCTCAATGGAGGGGAAGAGGGGGAGTTGAAGCGTTTCGAACGTCACTGAACGTACTGGGGATGTGAATTGTCGAAATATGTTTGGAGTATTCTAACTTGAATCACAGGCTACTTGAAAATTTTCAAATCCAACCCATAGAAGGGGGTGTTTTAGAGGAAGGGTCGGGGGAGAAATGGGGTATCTTTGTCATCACTGAACGAACTGGGGATTTGATTGTCGAATATGTTTGGATTACTCTAATTCAAGTCAAAGACTACTTTTTCAAATTTTTGAAATCTGACCCAGTGGGGAGGGGGGGGGGGGGGGGGGGGGGGTTAAAGCATTTTGAACGTCACTGAACCAACTGGGGATCTGAGTGGGCGAATCTATCAGAATTACTTTAACTTGGGTCACAGGCTATTTGATAATGTTCAAGCCAACCTGTGCAACGTACGGGTGAACCAGCTAGTGTTACGTATAAGGATTTACAAACGAGCACTATCTATTCCAAAGAGTGAACGAAATTTATCAAAATGAAAAATCCATTATCAAAAGCATAGCGGCTAGTAACGGATATGGGGGACATCTCGTTGATAACATATGGGATAAGGTTCTTGTGAAAAAGAGTAGGGAAAAAGTTTCCAACCTGGCCAGGGAAGATGTAAATTAAGAAGAAAAGCAATGGATGAGTATACCTAATTATGGGGAAATTTCGGATAAAATCGGCAAAATTCTATTATCGAGAGGTTAAAAAGTAGGTTTTAAAAATAAAAAAACGCTGCAAATTATTACATAATGGTTTATTATTTCTGAATCAGATAGCCAGCTATAGTAACCAGCATGCTCTGGGGCTTTCGCCAGTCTCTTTTCTAGTATCTGCCTCTGTTTTCGCGTTACAGGCTGCGCTCCCGATGGGGAGCAAATGGATGATCGTACAGCCACCCGAGTGGTCTCATTCAATCCACGGAGCTAATTTCTATAGGAATCAAACTAATACCGTAGGTACACGAGATTCTGAAAGCATCTGGGACCTATACCAGTCGATTCTGCCTCCGAAATTACTTGGGTGACGACACCCCACTTACCTATGGCAGAAATATAAGTAAACAGCTATTCATCCAGAGGGTTCAGACTCCAACCTGCCCATGTAAAGCTATTTTAATTTAAAAACGATTTGCTTCGAACTATCTGAGAAGATTTTGGGAAGAAGAAGAATAGAGGATTTTAGATGGGCTGAATCAATTATTTTTGTAACATACTATAGTATGATATAATATACTAAATATACTAGTGTGTTCAAGGTAGGTTAAATGTTATATGGGGTAAAAGTAATAAAATATAATATAAAATATATATTATATCCGTTCCGATACGCCCCGGATGCCTTTCTGCTACTCCCCAGGTTCCGTTCCCCCTAATGCTGTACCCCCCTCAGGTTAGCGCGGCGTATCATATGGGTATAACACGTAAAAGTAATAAATATCCATTCTCCTACACCCCTCTGCTATGCCCCTGGTCACCCCAGCCGGCGCCTCCTCTCACTCCACCCCCCGCTCACCCCCCTCACCACCCACCGTGACCCCCTGCCAAGCGTGCCAGGCGTGCGCACGTGCGTAAGTCTAACACTCAAAGCCTCGAAAAAAACACTTTTAACACAGAATGTGTTTTTACGGAGGGTTATTTGGTTTGAAGGCGTCCGTCCCGTAAGATCCCCCCCGAACCCCGACCCCTCTCCCGTACGAGCTGCTACCCCCACCACGCGTCCGGAGGGTTATTTGGTTTGAAGGCGTCCGTACCGTAAGACCCACCTCACAAAAACACAACTAACCATCCCTACCCTTCCTTGGAGGAGACGAGCAGTCGGTCACGCAGGCCCAAAGTAATGGCTTACAGGGAAAATCATCGAAGGAAGAAGGGAGATTTCGTTACTGAGAAGCATAATGCGTTGCAATATGTGGACATTGAGTTGTGAAACATATTTCCATACCTAATATGCTTAACGACTTTTTTAACTTACTGCTCCCATTTTATTGAAAATTAGTAAACAGACGATAGTTGGATTGTTTAAAGACTTACCTGAGCCTCCATGCTTTTATTCGTCTTTGGAACTCACGTTCAATTCTTTGGAACTCAAGTTCACACCACAATTATTGGTCACAGGGTTGCCACCTTATAAAACGTTAATATCCCCGGGAAGGGTCTACGTCACGTAGGTCTACAATCCAAGGCGCTGGATTCCAAGAACGCGGAATGAACTTCGGCCGAACTTACCAGAATGCCACCAGCCCTCCGGGGAATCCCCGAAATACATATTCTGTGTTTCATTGGTTTGATCCTTGATCCTAACATTAACAATCCGGGGGTCTGGGGGTGTCCCCCAGATTTCATTTTACAATAAATGTACCATCATGAACACAAACCACTGGCGGCTAGACACCCCCAACGGCTTTTTTTTTTTTTTTTTTTTTTTTTTTTTTTTTCGTCCGTTTCTGGCCCATAGCATCTATGCGAGTAAAGCGATCGGGATGGTTAAACGTTAGGACCAACTAGACCCCAAATGGAGTCTATGAGCGAATGAGCGGGGTTTTTAAGTCAATTCTTAGGCCTTTTATGGCCCGGACGGCAGACGGACATTTCAAATTTGGATTCTACGCACCTTGAAGCGTAAAGTGACAAAGTTTGAGGGGGGGTTATAAAAATTTTTTGCTATACGATCGCATAGGCTTATTATTGGAAATAATAAACCAATAGTCTTGAAGCATCACTAGGATCCGTTAAGGACGAAATCAATGTTCAGGATAAAAGTGGGGTTTATAAACTAAAATGTTCTTGTGGCTACGAATATTGCGATCAGACTGGTAGGAAATAAAGGGAAATAATAGTCGAGCATCAGGAGAATTTCAAGGAAAATAAGGGTAAGTCTTCATTTGAAAAACATCTTGAGGAATCCAATCATAGTTACAATTTAAATTTGACAGATAGACAGTTTGTAGAATTTCTTCATTTTTGTCCAAATGGAGGTATGTTGAATGTACTTGAAAAATTCGATATTATCAAAAGTGACAGATCTGGTAAATGTTTCAATGAGGATATACCTCAATATATTTCACCACTGTTAGGCCCATTTCTATAAAGCTTAGAATCATCCCTTCACACTGTTGAAACCATATTTAGTTATTTTCCCCCCTTTCACTTCGTCTGATTAGCTATAATCCCCTTCACTTTGTATGCACTTAATTGGTTTCCGCTTTCCTTTCTCTTGACCAATGGGATTCATTCTCCCTTCACCTGTGACTGTAAAACTGTGTCCTTTCTAATGTGTCTTCAGTTATTTTTGTTACTGATGATGGCCTAACCGTATAAATCGATTTAACATTGTAACTCTTTATTTTTCGTGGAAATAGACAACGTTTCTTCACTAACTTCCGTTTTGAAATAGGTTTCTACAACTTCGTCGCGAGTGATTTAGTTTGTATGAACCAATAAATTAGCAATTGGTCATTAATCTTATGACAGGAACATAATGTGGTTAAAATTTATTATTATTTAATAGAAGTTTCAAAGGGGTTATGGAGCCGATGGTAAAGGTTCCGAAATGTTCAAATGCAGAGAAAAATTTAGGTCACTGTGCTGATTAGGAAAGAGTTCATCATTTCAATCGTCTCTTGATGTCCCAGAGAGTCACCCTATCAAATTTCAACTTACAAGTTTCTTTCCAGTCAAATAGTGGTTGCAATCATGTTTACAAAATTAATTGAGAAGGATCACCTGTATGTAAACAATTATTATTCAAACAGTCACGCTCATACCTCAGATTGTTGGCTACGCACTGCGTAGTGGTGATTCGAAAGCTTTCCAACGACTGGCGAACGATTTTCGTACGATGATAAATTAATGCTTAAGATCGACGAGTTTTTATGCATGAAGCTCCCCGCTTACCTTCTCCTCATGTACTCGAAGCTCCCCGCCTCCTTTCTCTTCGTGTACGCGAAGCTCCCCGTCACCTATATACGAAAGTAACCTAATGAAGTCACCTAGATTTTAGGCATTACAAAAGTCAAAATGGAAAATAGGAAAAAAAAAAAAAACAGCCATTGACTGCCGCCACCGGTGCTAAAAAAAAGATTCTACACTATAAAGTTCAGTAATCAATAAAATTCTCTTCAATTTCATCTTAAATAAACTGCATGGTAGATCAGGGTAGATCATAAGGGAGTTTGGAGAACAAAACATCATGCATGAATAATAATAGTATATTAAAACAAAGTTAATTTAATTATGTCACAGAATAATGTCATGAGCGTCGTCAATAAGGGAAATTACATAAAAATAAACATCGAAATGGTCAGTCGTCAAACATCAAATTTTGGCTCGTATTTACATGAAACAATTTGTGCAAATTTGGTAAGGGTGGTGGTGTACTAATCGTACTTCTCAATCAGTTTCTCCGACCACACGTTCTTGTTACTACTACCTACTTCGCCTACAATTCCCCTCCTCTGCATTTATCTTGATGTAAACATCAGTTTGGTATTAGAAATTTGGCATCAAAAAAGACAAATATGTTCCCAGTCCGTTCAAATCACTGATAAGGCTTGCAGCGCCTCGAAAGGGGAAGAGAGTTCGACGGGGAGCATCACGTACACCCATTCTCTCGGCACGGGACGCTTCGCGTATGCCTGCTTGAACTTGCCGGGGAGTACCGAGTACAGCGCAAATGACTTTCACTTCGGACGGGGAACTTTGCGTAGTCATCCTAAGATGCAGTTCCGTAGCAACGATTTGGTTGTAAGCGATAATCATCAGAAAATAGGAGAGAAAATGGCTTCGGAGCTCACGTAACGCACTAAATGTCACGTAACGGTAATTTTGTCTCATTTTTGGCAGGGTTATGATGGCAAAAACATGTTCCATGTTAAAATCTTAACATTCTTATGTTGAGCAGTTTCCGAGTTCGACCTTGTGTGTATATATTCTAGTGTTTCTAGACGATATCGACCTTCAAATATAGATAAACAATAATATATAATCATCCTCGGTTGATGATTCCCCATCTGAGCATAAGTAAAAGCGTTTACTTTCTCAACACTGCTCTCATCTAGTATATAAGCTACTTCATACCCTTGCCTTGGATGTGTTGGTGTGAAACATCCTAGCTGTGTCTTAGACACAAGGCACGCCTTGAGGTGGATTTCACATCCCTGGTACGTTTTAGACATATACCTACTGGTAGGAACTACGAGATCGGCAACTTAAAAGCTGGAAATACACTTTCATAAGTCAAGATTAACAACCGGAGAAACACGTTTGGCCACGAAAGCCTCTGAAGAGGGCCAGTCGAGGCGACACGATTGGCCACAGAGCCCGTACGAGTTTTTTGTGAAGTGTTCAAGAGTTCACTATCTGTTTTCTCTGGTCAAAGAGCAGGTTCTTGTTTCTGGGGTGATAAATATGGTGATATCACCCTCCAGTCTAACGCTTAAGAATATCAGTAGGTGCTAGTCAGTTGATGCAGTTGATATGGATGTGCGCATCGAGAATGTGTTGCGTAGAGCCGTAGAGGTAACATGGTGACTATTGTGAGCAAAACTATGCATTGAGTAGGCAATCCGATATGAAAGATGAGTTAGTATTACTAACTAACTCACCGTGCTGCAACGGGAAGTGCTCCGTACTACTGACAACAGATTGTGCTTAGATTTGTGTGAGAAAGAACTCGAACTAAAAATGTTCACTTGGACTTTGAATTTGGTGTTCACAAAGCTGAGAGGACAGTTTCTCCGACGTGTGAAATTTTCGGTTGCAATTTTCACCTAGGCCAAGCGTGGTTTAGATTTCTATGGAACCGAGAAACGCTGCTTACACACTATCCGCAAGCAATCCAATGCAGGAAAATGGATGAAAAACTTCTTTGTTCTAAGCTTCCTCCCTCCGGACCACGTTTATAACGCATTTCAGGACTTCACGAATTCAGCCCTAACAGAAGCTTCCTGTTTTATTTACTATGAGCTGACAACATACATCGACGAGGATGGTCGTTTCCCGCTGAAGATGTGAGCAGCACCACCTTCTGCTGATTTACATTCTTATAATAGTATTTTAAAATAGGAATTTTCGTGGCCAAACGTGCCATTCATCTTGTGGCCGAACGTGTCCCTAACGCTCTCTGTATTGGTGGCCAAACGTGTTGAGTTTTTGTAGCCAAACGTGTTGTGTTTTCACCCCTCGGTGGCCAAACGTGATACTCCCTCAACAACAAATCATTATTTAAAGGTATTATCAGCACGGTTTTCAAGTGTAATCAATTTTTTCTGCCTGGTTTGTTAAAGAAATAGAACCTTTTAGTTTCACATTATTGATTTTAATTATATATACATTCACGAAACATGTGTAACAATGTAAAGCCAAAGTCCCAGCCCTAAAAAGCGAATTTAGAATTGCACAAACTGATAACTTCACAGCCCAAATATTTTCCATTAGGGAAAAAGCTATGGTATTGATGCCAAAATGGTGTAAGACTATATCGATCAAATATCAACGGTTTCCTTGGTATGTGCAAACCAGAAATTCATTTCCTGTTTGAATGAAAACTTGCCATGTGAAAATTAACATCATCAACAAATCAACTATACTTTTATATCTAACTAGGTGGTTCACCCGTGCGTTGCACAGGTTGACTTGAACATTATCAAATAGCCTGTGACCCAAGTTACAGTAATTCTGATAGATTCGCCCACTCAGATCCCCAGTTGGTTCAGTGACGTTCAAAACGCTTTAACATCCTCCCCCCTCCCCACTGGGCTCGATTTCAAAAATTTGAAAAAAGTAGTCTTTGACTTGAATTAGAGTAATCCAAACATATTTGACAATCAAATCCCCAGTTCGTTCAGTGATGACAAAGATACCCCATTCCCCCCTCCCCTAAAATACCCCCTTCTATGGGTTAGATTTGAAAATCTTCAAGTAAAGTGTGATTTAAGTTAGGATACTCCAAACATATTCGACAACTCAGATCCCCAGTTCGTTCAGTGACGTTCGAAACGCTTTAACTCCCCTACCCCCTCCCCCTCCATTGTGGGTCAGATTTGAAAAATTTGGAAAAAGTAGTCTTTGAATTGAATTGGTGGAATTCAAACATACTCGACAGTCATATCCCCAGTTTGTTCAGTGATGACAAAGATACCACATTCCCCCTCCCCCCTAAAACACCCCCTATGGGGCAGATTTGAAATTTTAAACCTTCTCTGGACCTCCGCAAATAATTTAAGACCAAAATTAGCCAAATCGCCCGTTCTCGAGTTTTAACGAGACTAACGAACAGCAATTGATTTTTATATATATATATATCAGAAGAAACTGGTGTAGTCGATTTTTGTACGCCAGCTGTTCCTCACGGGAGATGGGGGATACAAAATTCGTAGCCGGAATATTGTTTCAATTAATTAAAAATTTGAGATGACTTTGTCGCTTCTTCGTGATTGAAAGGGAATTCCATTTCCCCAGCGGTAAAAGTTATCGCTTGCTGGTATTGCGCAGCTCAAATATCCATTCCTGTTGGATGGTAAATGATGCTATTGCTTTATATTAAGAATATTGTAACCGGCTTATTAAAATTGTTTATAGTCCAATCAACTTAGTTTTGGAATGTAGCCAGGTACGTAAGGAGGGGGAAATTGGTAGCTTGAGAGGTGAACATTTATCACATAAATCAAGCGCTTTCCAACGAGTGGCGAACGATTTTTGTGCGATGAAAACTGCGGAAGTTCCATTCCCCTAGCAACGGCTGGGTTGTACGTGAAAAACATTGAAATTGTGACACAAATTTTGCGTCACGGAAATTTTTGGTTGACTCCCCAGAGCAAAGACATATCCATGTCAAAAAGCGTTATGGTTGGTTTTCTGATGATTTCCGCTTACGAGTCGTTGCTAGGGAAATGGTACTTCGTCGTTTTTCATCCCACAAAATTCGTTGACCATTCGTTCGAAAGCTCTCGATACTATGTTCAACTACAGCGAAGTGCGTGGCTAACAAGCTCAGTTATGAGCATGGTTATTTGAATAATTGTTTAGGTACACAAAGGTGATCATTCTCAAATAATTAATTGATATTGTGAACATGATTGCAACCGCTTGTTAATTTCTGATGATTTCATTGAGCTGGTGTTTCGATGATTCGATTCATAGCAGGTGATCGTAATATTGCGAGAATGGTTTGTGAAGAGGTGCTTAAATCATTTTAATAGGTAATTTCTATACTTTACACTCACGGAAGCTGTAATTTCGTATGTAGCCTCTTTAGGACATTTACTTGACGATGCCAGGGTCCGGATCAGCTGAGTGGCTCTTAGAGCTTGCATACGAGTCTGCAACTAAAGACATAAAATATCCCAATGTGTTGCAGACCCGTATGCAAGCGTTTCTGATCATTTTAGTAACGAAACGGATTCAACGGTCTTTTATAACTAGCTTTTTCAGCTTCTTGGCAGAAACAAACAATACTTTCATTTATATTTTAGATAGCTGTGTACCCGTGCTCCGCTAGGGGCAATTTACCTTTGGTAATTACATAGTAGCCACCTTGAGCCACGTTAGGTGGCTTCGAAACCTCATTATTGTTACCCAGCGGTCCCAAAAAAGGCTTCAATTAAAATTTCAGCAATCAAGTTTCAACTCGTACCTAATTAATTTTTCTTCCAAGCATCCCCTCAATATAACCAACTCACCTTAGTTACGTTAAAACTATTCCCCACCAACATTGCTGCAGTTAATAAAGCGTTTTGAAATTTGATTAGGTATTAATTATTTTCAATAATGAACGTTTGTAATCGACAAAGAAGAAAAATGGACCCTCCCTCGAAATTTGTTGGTTTACGTTTTATCATGCTTAGAATCCAAAAACGCTGCAAATTATTACATAATGGTTTATTATTTCTGAATCAGATAGCCAGCTATAGTAACCAGCATGCTCTGGGGCTTTCGCTAGTCTCTTTTCTAGTATCCACCTCTGTTCTTCCTCTCACTCCACCCCCCGCTCACCCCCCCCACCACCCACCGTGACCCCTACCAAGCGTGCCAGGCGTGCGCGCGTGCGTAAGTCTAACACTCAAAGCCTCGAAAAAGACACTTTTTAGCCAGTTAAAGCCTCGAAAAAGACAACTAGACCCCAAATGGAGTGTATGTGCGAAAGAACGGGTTTTTTAAGTCAATTCTTAGGCCTTTTATGGCCCGGACGGCGGACGGCGAACGGCGGACGGACATTTCAAATTTGGATTCTACGCACCTTGAAACATAAAGTGACAAAGTTTGAGG
The DNA here is from genome assembly GCA_030762985.1 of Adelphocoris suturalis. Taxonomy (NCBI): domain Eukaryota; kingdom Metazoa; phylum Arthropoda; class Insecta; order Hemiptera; family Miridae; genus Adelphocoris; species Adelphocoris suturalis. The sequence continues at coordinate 57,882,315 of CM061043.1, forward strand.
GGGGGTTATAAAATTTTTTTGCTATACGATCACATAGGCTTATTATTGGAAATAATAAACCAATTGAATTTAAAAAAAATCCGTCCGTCCGTCGTACACCGCACAGTGGTGCCAAGAGGGTTTTTTGTGAAAAAAACTTGAGTTCAGCTCCATTTTGTAGGATATTTTGCGCTGATTCAGAATATACCCCATGTACCTATACCTAAAATTACTTCTTCGATCCGAAAAATCGATTTTTGGTATTTTTTATCACTTTTTGACTATTGGAACTGACCTAAAGTTTTTTCGTATGAAAGAAAAGTTGTAGAGTAAAGAATTCTGAATCGAGTGAGACCAGCGCCAGCTCTCTCTAACTCTTTCCCTATATTTTTGGCGATTTTTCAAAGTTTTCGTGACCTACACACTTTTATGGAAATTCTCGAAAAGCGAGTGGTAGGTTACAAAAATTTTGAAGAATTGCTAAAAATCGAGGAAAGAGTTAGACAGTTGGCGGTGGTCTCGTTCGATGCACAATTTCAGCTTCTACAACTTCTCTGCTATACAAAAAAATTTGTTTGATCAAACATACTCATTGAGTGATCGGAATTTCGCGCCTTCTGGTAGTGTTTGAAATGGTACTGACACCACAACCGGTGTAGGCCTGTAATGAAATTTACAGGACACCTAGAATAATAGGTTTGTTCGCAGTGACACCGAACCGGTAAGAAACGGTTGGAAACGCGTTTGGAGCGTTCTCAGTGTCCATTTGGGGAAATCTCTGACTGCGTAGTATCCATAGTAGTCCGTTCGCCGTGACCACCAAACAAGTTAGAACCAAGTTGTGGATCGGTTTGACCGATCAGAGAAATTTCTGCTAACCAATCTCACCGATCTGAAGTAGCCAATCAAATTAGTCCACTGTGAGATGTATGAGCGGGAGCTCAGCGAGCTGAGTTTACCGTAGATTTAAGATAAGCCAGCCGAAGGAGATAAGATAGTCGTCGGATATCTGCATGTCGTGCAATGTTTACTACGTTTTGCCTTTGCATTTACCCTCGTTTTACTTCTAAGGCTATTTATTAAGAATTTCCTACTATGAGTTGTGTGATACGGGAAATCTTATTGGTGACGACGACGTAGAATGGGAATCTTCATCTGAATAGCAACATACAAAATCATACAGTAAAATGTTAATACTTAATCTCAACTGAAGAGTTGTTTGTGAAGCTATAAACATTACAAATTAAGAACGACAGTCAACCTCGAGATCGAGTTGAATTCTTCCCGCGAGATAAACACCGCATTTTCCCACAAAATCATCAGCTGGAGACAAGAAAAGATTGAGTTATTCATAATAAGTGAGAAAAATCTATTTTTAGGTGAAATATGCCCAGAATGGACTAAATTTTACCAATAGGGAATTTGGGGTGCCACAGTCAAGTATTTTTTAGCGCTGAGTCTCAAAATGGATTTCCTTGAAGGGGTTTTTCAAAAATTTTTATTTTAAAATTTTTTGGGCCAATGCATTAGCTTCATTTCCTTTCATTTTCTACGAAAATTCGCTTAAATGAAAATTTCTGATACGCGATAGTTCCCCGTTCGGACAATTTTTTATAACTTTCTAGTATTTATTGTGCAATACAGCCGTCAGCTCCATAAGTTTTCTCTATAATTTAAGCAGTTGTTATTGTTGCAGCCACGGCTGCTGACTTCAACGTCGGACGAGCTGACGCGGCGAACGATCTTGGAAGCCCACAGCCAGCCGGCCACGAGCTCGTCCTCCATCAACCCCTCGTCCATCGATTAGGAGAGCCTGGCTTACTCCAAGCTGCCCTCACACGCTTCCAACTTCCTCTTCTAAGGACTTCGCCTCAAATTATTATGATTATCGAGAACTTCGAACGGGACTGTTTGGTCGCGTCGCCTTTCATATTTTCTAAGTAAGCCCCAAGCATTATTTGGAGAACTTGGAAGAGCTTGGAAACATCGCCGGCATAAAACCTTTGCAAAATATATCTCCTTATATATTTTTCCTTGACTAAAATTTGAATGGAATACCTATAATGTTAAAATAGAGAGTTATTGCTCTTCCTGTAATTTTCTACCCGTGTTCGCAAAAAGACAGAAATACCAGCTGCGCATGCGCGATTTTACGCGTAGAACTTCGCGTGTACGGGAAAAAGGCCTACCTACACGTAGGCGGGAAAAATGCTTTCGTTGGAAACCCATCCTATAACCTGACGCAAAGGTGACCACAGTTTTCAGAATAGGTTAGGTTTTCGTTCTCTCTCTGACTGTCGTCTAATAATGTTTCGCTTCCACAATTACCCACCTAGTCGAAAAAAGTAAGAACCTGTGATAAATATAATTGTATTAGGTATTAAATCAAATTCCGTTGATTATGTGAACAAAGTACCTACTTCGTCCGACAGCCAGATATCCTGTTCACCTACTTGGGAGTAAATGCAGTCGTTGATACTTTTCCGATTTTAAAGTAGATATCTATTCTTCTTAAGCATTTGAAAGTACATTTCGTACTACAAAGTTGTATCTACCAATATAAAGATTCAGACAATGAGCAGGTTTGTGTTTAAATAATAAGTTTGTATACAAAAGCTGTTATCAGTTCAATAACAAATTGAGTAGGTTCGTAGTAGAACTTGTGATAGATACCATCTCAGATCCTGGAAATTACCATTTGACCAAGCAGGGAAGGCACTCAAAACGAACTATTCCACGAGGCCTGATTACGTAAACTTGATGTAGACACATGCAAAATTGAATAATTAGACAAAAAAAAATAGAAAAGATGCCGTAATCGCGGCGCTCCCGGATGGTCACCTCCAAGTACTAACCAAGCCCGATGTTGCTTAGCCGCTTATGATCTGACTAGAACCGATGTTTTCAATATGCGTTGGCTAATACTACCTTTTCGATGCCTGTGAAGATGCTGCTGAAATGATTTTGTTACGCTCCAGGAAAATAACTCTCACAGTCGAAGATGTTTGGTAACCCTGGCCTCATAGCTCTGATCGTTAGACTGTTGCAACGTCGGGAAATTTCCCGTAGTTGTAACGACGCGAGTTCGAACTCCTGTCCAGGTAGGTATCAAATATTTTTGGGCGGTTACAGTGGCGCAGTCTGTAGTCCTACCGTTTTTGGGCGTTTGGTTAGTCGTGTACATACGTGTAATAAAACTCATAGAAATACTCGAAGACACAGCAGTTGCTTGCTCTAGACACTGCTCTACGCGTTATTGTGGGAAAATCGTACGGGAAGAACAAAAACTCTCTATCACCTAGCTGACTTTGGCAAATTGACGAAAACTCCGCTTTCCGTCCACTTCTCAAGAGCTTTTAACATTGAGTGCCAAGGCAAAAAAGTGGGAGCCTCTCCCAGGGCCAAGCACATTTTTTCTTGCCTTTCATTTACTGAATCATTTTTGAGTACCTAATGTAGTAAAGTTAGTTTCAAGCTTTGACTTATTTTGATCAAAAATGGCGCGTGACCCAAATAGGGACACGTGGCCTGTAGGGGAGAAACTGGATTCAATTTGTCATTAGTGGCCCACGTGTACCACATGTGGGACACACACATACTTCCAATGGAAATACTTCGATTGGAAAAAAGGAACAGTATTGTGAACAGCACTCAAATGAGAAGTAATGTGTAAAGGCAACAATAAAAGATACACGTCATTGCGTTAGTTAGATAAAAAGTGATATAAAAACAAACCTTCACCCAAACAAGAAAGTACCTACTCCTTATTCTCCTTCTCGCACTATCACTTTGCAACCTCGTGTCCATACAACATTTCCTATACTGAAAACGATGGAGGAAAACCAAAAATTTGAAGATTTATTACATTCTTCCATGGAGAACACAACTCCATGTAGAAAACCTTCTCTCACTTCCATGTGTTCCATTTTGTCTCAGTTGCTGTTAGCATCAAGTTGTTTTGCCCAGACCAAGCATGTTCCCTGTCACCCTGGAACCAGCCAAGGTGATTTCAATGTACAACTTGTTGGAAACATGTGATCCTGGCTTGGGCCAGAGGCTAGAAGAGAAGGTTGTCTGTGTCCCAGATTGGCACACACGGCCCAAAGGAAACTTGTGTGTGACAGATATGTCACACGTGGCGCTCAACGTGTTAAGCGAAATTGAGCGTTGATTAATTCAGTGAGTTCACTCAAATCTCCAACTGAGAACATTAGCTTACATGATGGATGTTATGGAAGCAAGTCGCTAACATAGGCGAGATATAAGAGCGGACCCCATACCTTTCCTTGAGGGAGTCTAGTATAGTATGCCACTAAATTGTAAGAACGTAGTAACTAAATAAATGTTTCACAATGGTCCTATAGTAAAACCCTAAATCTATTAATGAGATGTTTTTCTGTTCCAGCGAAGCGTTTTTGAATTACCTACTGCATTCCAGTGCCACATTCGAAGTTCTGAAAATTTCAAGTGGAACGTTAAAAGACTTGATTCTTTGTTCCCAACAACTATTTTCCATCTAACAATTGTTTCTTATTAGTATAAGGTAATTTATAAATCACCGGTTAATCGGATTATGGTAAAGTACATTCATCCAATCCAAATTATTGTTACAGCAAAAATACTATTAGAAATAGTTGACAATGAGATTCATAAAAATAGTCAACGTAAGGACGGACACTTTGTAATTTATTCGATATTTTTTGGTGTACCTTAACAGATGTTAATATTTTTAGAACAGCGCTTTCTAAGATTTACGCAATTTAAAATTCATACATAGATGCTCGAGAGCTCAATGTGATCTTTCAAGTTTTTTGGAGTAGTTTATAGATCGCGGACAGATTAAGCGTTGCTTTAATGCAGTTGAGAAACGTAGTTAGTTCACGTAACTTGGAGAGCTTTAACAACCATCCAACTTGAATACTTACCATAGGTCCTTTAATTCTAACGTTAACATTAAAATCATCAATCGACACCTAGGTACGAGTGAGAATAAATCAGTAGAGACTAGAAAATAAGGGCCCGCAAGAACTACTTTGTGACAAAGAGAAATCGGCTTTTCTTACTAGGTAATTATTATTCATTGTAAGTAAATGTACATAAGTGTTGAATATTTTATTCGGTCTTTTTGAATGACTTTTCACATTCTGTTTCAGTTCATCCTTTTTCTAGAGTAATTTCCTAAATACACTCAGGTGCAAAAAATTTGGCCCACTCCTTTAAATGGAAGGTTTTATGAAGATGCGACTAATATCCTTTTGTTTTAGACTGGGTTGCTGTCTGAACTTATTCAGAGGCATTATTTGTTGTTTTTTGCCAGGCGGATGAAATTGTTTTGACCTCTTAACGATAGGGAATCGTATCGAAACGTGATCATGTTTCATTGCCTCCTACTTTCACTTTATCTTCCAAACTGCGATTATTTTGTTCATCTCTTCCACAGTATCCCTCAGCTGAGGGGCGAGTGTTTTCCTGCACATTGAGTGCACTCCATCCAAAATAGTCGCTTTAAGAGAAAAAAAAAGTCTTTCCCTTCTGAAACGGTCGCGCAAGCTGTAGCTCTCATTAATGATGGAAGGTCACTGAGATATGCCGCTCGAATGCTCGGACGGCGGGCTCTCTTCCAGTCATTGTGGCAGGAACAAACCTTTCTCCAGGCCTTCTCCACTCTCTTTCACGACCATCTGGGCTCCGCAGGCTGAACCTAGACTCATCCCTGAAAATGACATCCCTTTACTCTTCAAGTTCCGAAGTACTGTGATTTCGAGCAAACTGAAGGTGCAACATCGTGTGCTGACGGGTTAAACTTGGAACGCGAGCGGGTCTCCTGGCAGACAAATGCCGATCCCACCATCATCTCCAAACTGTCCCAACACCTAAATCCACTCCTGTTGCATTTTCAAATGAGTTACGACCTTGAGGAGCAGTTTATCGTCGATTTCGTAAAGCTAAAGTGTACAAGTTCCTGTCTTGAGCGGCTGTTGTTTTTCATGGGCGGCTAGAACCCTGCCTTCTAGAGTACGAGCCCATCTCTCGAAAACGTCTAACAGTGGCACGCACGGTTTCGTAAGGCCGCATTTGAGCGGCATATCTCAGTGACCTTCCATCATTAATGAGAGCTACAGCTTGCGCAACCATTTCAGGAGGGAAAGACTTTTTTTTCTCTTAAAGCGATTATTTTGGGTGGAGTGCATTCAATGTGCAGTAAAACACTTGCCTCTCAGCTGAGGGCTACTGTGGAAGAGATGAAAAACATAATCGCAGTTTGGAAGATAACGTGAAAGTGAGAGGCAATGAAACATGATCACGTCTCGACACGATTCCTTATCGTTGAGTGATCAAAAAAATTTCATCCGCCTAGCTTAAAAACAACAAACAATTCCTCTGAATGAGTTCAGACAGTTCTCCGTCGAAAAAAAGTGAATATTAGTCGCAATTTCATAAAACCTTCCATTTTGGAGAGTGGACCAAATTTTTTGCACCTGAGTTGTATGGATTTATATTGTTTTTGTTTTGATATAACAAACCCATCGGCACCAAACTTAGAGAAATAGTTCGGAAGGTGCAAATCCCATCGAAAATGCAATCATTGGCTTGCAGTTTGGTGTAAACTAGTGTGTACAATTCGATTTTTATACATTTAAAACTGATTTCATTGTCGACCTACCAGATCTTCAACTGATTTTTTGGGGAGAAAATGTAAATATTGGTACGACTTTATCGTATTTTTCACTTAGCTTTATTACCTAGCCTGCATTTTATTATTTTTACCTAACACATGCTTCAAGTGCTTTCCATTGAATTTATTTCCTAAAAACAGTAAAATACTTTAATTAACATTTAAATTGGCTTCAAAAAAATAATTTTGACATTTTATGTCTTTACTTTGGCACATAAACGAAAAAAGCGTTAACAAAAAGCGTTTAAAAAAAGCGTTACGGTTGGTTTTCTAATGATTTCCGCTTACAACCGAGTCGTTGCTAGGGAAATAGTACTTCGTTTTTTTCATCCCACAAAATTGGTTGACCATTCGTTCGAAAGCTCTCGATTTATCCAACCATATTATGTTAACTACTGCGAAGTGCGTGGCCAACAATCTGAGTGATGAGCATGGTTATAAATATTAGAGATTGTTTACACACAGGTGATCATTCTCAATAATTGATATTGAGAACATGATTCCGACCGCTTGTTAATTTCTGATGATTTCATTGAGCTGGTGTTTCGATGATTTGATTCATAGCAGGTGATCCGAATATTGCGAGAACGGTTTGATTTGTGAAGCGGTGGTTAAATCATTTTAATAGGTAATTTCTATACTTTACACTCTGGGAAGCTGTAATTTCGTATGTAGCATCTTTAGGACATTTACTTGACGATGATCAGGGTCTTGATCAGCTGAGTTGCTCTTAGAGCTTGCATAAGAGTCTGCAACACATAAGAGTCTGCAACTAAAGACATAAAATGTCCCAATGTGTTGCAGACTCGTGTGCAAGCGTTTCTGATTATTATCGTTACTCCTCTCCGAGGGATTCACCCACATTTCAAGTGTGAGCTTTGTTTCTGATTATTCTCGCTTATAACCGAATCGAGGTCACGTTTAACTGGACATGGAGTTACCTAGAGAAGGTTACTCCAAGTAAATAATATATAATCGATTTGAGACATGTACCTACCAACCTGGATGCTGAAGTTATTTTTGAAGTATTTTTTCGAAAAATTCTATTTTTCACTTTTCTTCCACCTGAAACACATTAGTCAAAACTCTGAGTGCCACACAGAGGTAGGACAAGACCTGAAAATGGAAAAGCCCTATACACTATCTTATACCTTCGAAACTTTCAAGAATGAAGGCCATTTCTGAAAGGGTTTGACTCACTAAATCGGTCTAGACAATCCCAAGCACCTAGACTCAGTGATTTGTCAAGATTCAGAAACTTTTCCTCGCTGGAGCGATGATAATGTCGGTAAATCTTACCAACCAGAAGGGGTTTATTTGTACATTTTCGGTGTATACAGAGTATTCATCTAATAAAATCAACTTACAATAAAGAAATATCAACGTTCATTGGTAGAAATTATAGAATATTCTACGCTTGATACCTATATGTAAAAATAGATACATATAAAAATACATTTACCTAGACAAATATTATATAAAATATATAGGGTGTCCCGAACCGAATGGTACAAACTTCAGGGGGTTCGATTCTTGAGCTCATTTCCAATCAAAAGTTACTCGAGGGGATTTTTTTAAACGCTTTGTTTTCGAGTAATCAATTTTCAACGTTTTTTGCGTTTCACAGCTTATGACAGTCAAACAGCCTTAACTCCTCTTAGGATCAGTGCAAAATAGAAAATATGGATTCCGTTTGAAACAGCGTGAGTTGCCTATCGCCCTGATGCTAAACCACTAGCCAACTTACTTGTCTGTGTGTCCGCTAGTACTTGTAACACGCAAAACTATACGGAGTTATTGTCGGATTTCAACGAAAATTTCAAGTATTGCGCGGGATGGGAGCTGGACGTCTCTGATGAGTTACATCATCACCAGACCAATAGCAGCATCCGAGCATGCGAAAATGTAGAATTATTGTAACATTTGTAAATTCTACAGTTTTCAGAACAATATTTAACACGATAATTTACGAAAATTCGCTCTTACGGTCATACAGCATGACTGGAACTTTTAGAAATTTGAGCGATTTGCAGTGATCAAAAAGGCACGGAGGGGTCCAGGAGGGTAAAGCCCCTCTGCGAAGACAATTGGCAGACAGACCCTTTTTATACCCATTTACTTTGCTGAGTTGGTTTGTTTACCTAAGTAACATATTTTCGACAGACGAAATTCCCCTAAAGGTGATTCTGTATGAACTCGAAATCCTCGAACTGTTTTTCACCATAAATAGGGGTGGGATGGATAATTAACGTATTGTTAGTTTTTTCCTCATTGCCTGCCAACTTTACAGAAAAAAAAGAGGTCAGAAATTCCGAGCTCCCATCAAGGTCCAATTAAAACCGATCCCTTTCCGACCGAGATTAAAACCAGCAAAAAATTCTTCGATAAACCGACGGCTCGGCGGTTAGCTTCTCGTTACCCTGATTTTGATAAAAAATAATAAATGAAAATGAATATTTAGTTGATCACGATTATTTATAGACGCGAAGATCGATTTCACTAAGATGAAACCATTTTCTTGCAAATCCGCCAACGAAATTCTATGATCGAGCAATGATCATAGTGGTCAACGCGTCTTTTATTCTCAATTTATTGAATGTGTAAGTCATGTACATGTACCAGAACTAAATGGTAAGTGAGGGGATCGTGTTGGGGGGTTCTTGTTATGTTATACCCGGGAAATAATGAAATGGAAATGTGTCTTTTGCTCTTGGAATTTGGTTAGTTTCGTAAATGGTTGCGGTGCTAGATTGTGATTGATTTGGACAAGTGAAGCATGGAATAGTCACCACGCCTGGCTGACGGGGGCCAGTGGGCCTCGACCGGCCCAAGCCGGCGCCCGAAGCAATCTGTCCTTTAATGGAATATATTCCTGCGAGCTGCGATATAGTCCATATATTCTGGAATCTGTCGCTTATTCAGGCGAAATAAACTTTCAGATGTCATCATCTTGAAGGTACCGATTTTGAATATTTTTCAACACTTTCAAACCGGCTGAGAATCAAGAGTTGGTACATTCTCTAACCGGGAACGGTTATTGTCGACCATACGCAATTATCACTGCCAAAACACTTGATCCAATCAAAACCAATCGTATGAAACCTTTATCACCCACCATAGCAACTTATAAACGTTATTATAAATATATTTTATTATCAGTTTCCGATCATTGTTTTGTCAGTTGTCCCCACCCTATTTTGTCTATTGTCCCGATCATTGTTTCCAGTTCGATACTGACTTGTTGGCCTAGAAAAATTACGATAATAATCAAACAAAATGGATTATGAACTGGATTCTTTCGTTCATTAGATCAAAGGACGTAGGGAAATCATCTGGTGTGAGGCATCAATTTAGGGTGGTTCAAAAAATAACAAAGTTCTGGGATTTCTTGTCCCCATTGTTTTTTGGCTTCCTCGGTATGTCAGGATGACACTCCTAAATTTTTACCAAAAATTATTAACCCTAACCACTTTACCTGGGTCGATTTTGGCCAGTTATCGACCGCTATCGTAAACCAACCTTTAAATTGGTGCCGAGGCCGGGCGTGGTGATGGTTTGAAGGACAGATTTCAATTTTTTTGGGTCAATTTATATGTTTTTGCATGCGCTGAACACGATGAACTTATTTATTTTACGCACTAGTTATCCGGTAAACTGGCAGAGGGCGAAATCGAAAATTTCACCTAAAATGCTGTCGCCTGGTTAAGAATTGTACTAGAAACATGCTACTATGGTCAGCTAAAATGCTTTGGCATGTTCTGAACATGATCCCGTTTTTTACTATACTTTTCCGCCGATGGTTGCTTCGTTTATCGGCCATAAACCTCAAATTAATTGTAGGGTAATAGACAAATTCACCCTAATTTTACCGGAAATTATGTCGCGTTGATAATTTAAGGTCCAGAAATACCTTGTGCCGATAAAATTTGGAATTTTAAAGGATGCTCGGTACAAAGCCGTTGGTAATTTTGCAAGGACTTGTACCGGCATTGTACTTATTCGCCAAATATAGCGGCAAAATGGAGAAAATAGCTACAATTTTCCCATTTTTCTGTAAAATTCTTTAGTTTCCATTGGTTTTCCGGGGTCAAATTCGTAGTTCTGAATTTTTGGAACTGTGATTGGATCGTAATTGGATTGTATTTTTTGATAATAACAATATAAATGTATAATATAACGATATAATAAATTCGGAAGTAATTAAAGTTTATTATTTTCATTAAAAAAAATATATATATACATACATATATATACATATATATATATATATATATATATATATATATATATATATATTCATTATTTATCACAGTCAGGGATGTTATGGTCTGGCTTTCTATTCTAGTATATCCATCAGGTCGACCGTTCTTTTTCTTTTCAGGTGGAGTAGGCTGTCCCATGAGTTGAGGAGGTATGTGAACGCTGAGGAATGGTGGGAAGTTATGGTAGGGTGAATGCGGCTCATCGTTAATTTTTATATTCAGATTTCTACAGATAACTGAATTTCGCACGTACCGTGGAGCATTCGTCATTAATCGCAGAGCTCTATTTTGTTGGCTTTGGATCCTCTTGATCTGCGTGTAGCTGGCTAGTCCCCAAATGGAACAACCATACTGCCAGACTGGACGTACCATGGTCAAGTAGAGCAGACGTTTATTGTCCAACGATAGTGGTGAAGTTCGACTGAGTAGAGGTTTGAGTAGGTGGATGTGGGAGCGAGGTCCATTCCACGCTCCTACCATCCTAACCACGCTCTGCTATCATGTAACGAACTTAGACCGCCCCAGAGTGCAATGGGGGCCTAAATCCGCACTCATAGAGAGAGAGAGAGAGAGAGAGAGAGAGAGAGAGAGGGGTGTGACAATACCATAAGTGATACAACTCGTACTAATAGCATATGTGCTATGTTCGGGGAAGATAATTTTCTGGTTCTCGGATCCTCATCTATCTCCAACCATAGCAATTCAACAACGTGAGAATGAACGCCTGGCGCCGAAGCGACGGACGCGCAGCGCATTCTCTTGGATCTCACGGGAACTGTCAGAACTAGTATCCTTATATGTGTATCAAATGTGAGCTGTTGCTGGAGGTGAACTCCCAAGTAGCGGACCACATCAGCTCTAGGGATTTTTTTGGCTGTTCATGACGACATGGCTCGTCTGGTAATTTCTTTTCAGAGTGAATGTGGTCATACATAATTTTTCAGCGTTCATATTAATTCGCCACTGACTAGTCCATTGTTGTATATCATTGAGGTGGAGCTGGGGATTTGTCGATGCGCAAGGCTACTATCGAGTAATTGTCGGCGAACATTGCTGGGCCGGTGTTGTGGGATGTAGGGATAACACTCACATAAATCAGGTAGAGAATAGGTCTGGGGCACTGACACCGAGACTCCACAGCTTCATGAATGAACACCATCGCACTTTATGTGGAAAAGACCTATTTTTGATGAAACATTGGATCAGTTTGAAATAGGTGTCAGGAAGTAGCGGCTTCAGTTTAAACAAGAGACCTGGGTGCCAAACTCTGTCGAAAGCTTGTTTCGTGTCGAGGCACAATCCGATGCAGACCTCCTTCTTTTCCAAAGAATCCAGTATCTTCTACGACTCGGTGCAGTTGCTGCTGACAGGAGTGGAGGTGGCGGAATCCGAACTGAAAATCTGGTATGGATGGGGTTAGCAGAGGTAATAGTCGAAGCCTTTCCAAGATTTTTTAAAATATAGACAGTAAACTTATGGGGCGGTATCCTGTTGAGTCGTTCGATGATTTGTTTGGTTTTCGGGTACTTTTCCGTTATCCCCCCCCCAGTCAATTTGTCTTCAGCACGCCCTCCCGATGTTTCTAGGCATTATACTTCTTACTTGGATTATGTTATGTTATATTAGGTATGTATTTTTGAGATGCGAGCTTGCGAGCATCCAGACCGCCAAAGTATACACATCATTTTGACCTACATGTCCAACTGATCTGTATTTTTACTAAGGGATTGACTACTTGATGTGATGTAATTTGAGATGCGAGCTTGCGAGCATCCAGACCACCAACCTATTCATAGCATTGTGATCTATTTGTGCGAATTCATGTGCATTCTACTTGTGCGAATTCATGTGCATTCTACTTGTGCGAATTCATGTGCATTCTACTTGTGCGAATTCATGTTGAGGCAATCAAACCACAACCACGCCAATTTGTTTCAACAAATCCTCACCTACATCGGCAACTTCTTGTAACACGGTAATTCTTTTTTCCTTCTTTTTTAAACAATATAATTTCTTTCCACAGCTTGAAATTGTCACCAATTCTAAGTAAATATGTAATCTAAGTAAGAAGGAATGCCTAGAAACATCGTTTCTAGGCATCAACGTTGAAGACAAATTGACTGGAGGGGGGGGGGGGGGGGTATAACGAAAAGTACCAGTTTTTGGATCATAACCACTTCGGCATGCTTCTAGCGTGCGGGGAAGTAAATTGTCCGAAGGATTGCATTGAAATTACAATCTATTTGGCCAAAACCACCTTATTATTATCTTTAGCTAGCGTCATCAATGAAACGATTAGGTCTTAAAATTATTTTACTCCTATTTATATTATTTCTATAAGCTTCCGCTATTAGTTAGGACCATAGAACCGCAATATTCATTACTATCGATTTTTGTGGTTTCAGAATTTTTTCTACCGAAACTCCCAGTATCGAAACACTGTGCACCATCAAGTATGTTTTCGTAGATGAAGGAACATTATACTGTGGGGAAACTGGGATGGTAGGTACCGGTTTTACTAATCTATCACGGCCAAATTACAAATCTGTTCGTTTGAATTTTAGTAGGCCTACAATTGTGCACGGTGTCCATGGGGTATCAATGGGGAATTTACGTGGGTAGTGTCAGTTGCGGGTTAGGTATTTGTCAGCATTTTTGTAGGTAAGCTCGGAAATTTCCAGAAGTCTTGTTGACAACATTATTCATCAAGATTGTTGAACCGAGCATGCTGCGGAGACACTAGCGACTGTAACGACGAATCTACGTAATAATTACGCAGGGTCAAATAGACGAGAGATTTGCTCTTCAGCGATATGTTCTTGTTCATCCCAAATACGATTACATTGCGGCTGATAAACTCCCAGCTATTTCATCCGCAGTTGAATCAATCCTGCAGAAGGTAGAATGAGGGGATGACGTGGTACCCCACCATTTTTCTAATTACACGGTAGCAACACGTCTGTTGATTGGACTTCATGGTGAAACGAATGCAGTATAGGTTAGTCTACGGTCGGTTCACTGTCATCTACCCCATTCCCGACCTCGCTGTTTTCAGGATTTGTCGATAAAAATTGGTTAAATCCAAAGGATGAAAATCCGTAGAGCCTTTTTTTTTTTCTTTTTTTTTATCTTTCTTTCATCCGCTACGAGAACGAAATTGAATACATTAAAACGATTCGCAAATAAATCAACTCCGTTCTAACAACGGCCGGCCGCTTGCTCTGCGTATATTTATGAAACAGAATATTCAAGCGGTTTTTCTATTTCTACAAGAGGAGGTTTTTTACACGCTTCTGCAATTTCCCATATTTACTTTTAACTCCTGGAGGTAACTAAATAAAGAGTTTGTATAACTGTTGATCAACTTTACGAGCGAATGGTTTGGGTAAAAAATGAAAAACGTGAGATTTCTAGGAGTGTATATTCACAAGTTTCGCACTCTATTTTCAGAACTAGATATGATTGAAACATGAAAAAAAAAAAAAAAACTTTTTTTTCCTTTGTTAAAGCGCATGCAACCTTTAAGTGGTCATGGGCGCTGGATATATTTGATGCAATTAACAAAAAAATGTGACAATTTGTAGAACACTGATAATGTTTTCAAGTTTTGAAATAAATTGTTTAAATGAGAGGAATTGTTCCCCATCAGTTTTTCAAGATTTCTCGGTGTGTCTGGTTGTACATCACAAAAAATTGGACATTCAGTCAGTAGATGACGAACCGTAAGTCGGCGTTTGCTTGTTGTGCATTCCGGTGGTGGTATTCGCTGTGTGGACAAGGTGCTGATAAGTAAGCCGTGTGTGGCCTATGCGAAGACGAGTTAAGATTACTTCTTCACGATGACGATTGAAGACTGTTCCATCAGGGAGCTTTATGGTTCGAGAAGATGAGGCCCATGAGGATACGTGTTTCTTAACCTCCCATAGTTTTGGTGTTCCATTAATTGCCACTCCAACCTCCAATTATTCCAGATGGCTTAATTTACAACGGATTTATAATCAGATCTTATGGGCATGAAATGCACTGATATCTGCGACTTCATTTCCGTGTATTCCAGTATGTCCAGAAACCCAGCAAAATGCAACGGAATTCCCAGAAGCATACATTTTTTGAATTCCAAGCAGGTTGTTTTCGACCAAAGGATGAGTGTCAACACCTTTCTTCATGGCTTGCAATGCACTTAGAGAGTCACAGCAAATAACTATTCTACTCTCTGTCTCATTTATTAGTGTGATTGCTTTGTGTATTGCAAACAGTTCTGCAGTAAATATAGATGCATTTGATGGGAGAGTGAATTTATACATTCCTGAGTCACTATATACTGCACTCCCTACACCACTGCTTGTTTTGGAGCCATCACAATAGGCTATCGTACAAGGAGAATAAAAGGCAATAATCTCATTAAATTTTGACGAAAATTGTTCAGGTGTTGCACATTTTTTTTTTTTTTTTTTTTTTTTTTTTTTTTTTTTTGATAATTTGGTAGATGATTTGGAACAAAAAACTTGAAACATGTCGTTTTTTTACCTGGAAAAGTCACAGGTGCTCTATGTAGCCTCCGTGAGTCACTCGATCTATAACCACACGATATTCGAACTCGCTCCGCACTCTGTTCAGAATTCCCTGATTAATCAAGTTCACTGCAGCTGTGATTCGTTGCTTAACATAGATTGTTCATTCGATCGTTCGTTCTCACTCTTTATGAAACCCCTTAAAAAATATCGTAGGGTTTTAAATCAATTCGTGCTGGGGGCCAGAAGTCTTGGTTGCCACATCGACCAATCCATCGCAGTGGGAAGTTTTCATAAAGAAACTTGTCGTAGTCCTAATGTTATTCAAAGTTGTGTAGATTTGCCAACTAAAGCTCACAAACAGGGTTCGTCTTTCCAGTAACAATCCAGATAGTAAAATGGAGATTTATTACTGTTACCCCCTCCATGCACTCCCTTCCGGAATAAACTAAATTTGACGTACGTTCCAAAACCAGGCCAAATTCTAGATATGGAACAAAACAAGAATCAAGGAAATCTGAAGGGGATAGAGAAAACATCACAGTTTATAATTTTTATCCCCGCCATTCATCGCCTTCCATGCTGAAATTTGAAACTCCTGTAATATGTTCCATAACTGGAATGAATTCTTAATAGAGCGAGAAAAACGGACGGTAGACCTACGGTTCTACAGTCAGATCATTTAATAACGATTAATTTTACACATTATTAGTTCATTATGGTTACTTAGCAATATTGGTTTATAAGTGAGCGTAATAAAGCAGCTTTCCTTGACACTACAGAGGCTTAGGGATTATGAGATGCTGTGATAAAATGAGAGCATTCCAAAAAGTGGCTAACGATTTTCCTGCAATGAAAACTAAGGGAGTTACACTTCCCTAGTAACGCATTGGTTGTACGTGAAAATCAATAGAAAACCCCACCGTGACGTGACGCTCGTGACGTGACGAAAACAAATGGAAACGTCCTGTTAATCATTATTAATGATAAAAAGAATCACGAAATCTGTCGAGATTTGTTACTAGGGCAGCGCTTGGAAGAATCAGTAATTACTCTCTTCACCCCACATCGCGGCAGCACATTCAAAATTTCTTTTTGTACAACTATACAGAAATTGTGGTCTGGATAGCGTCGAAAAATTATGTAGAAAAACCACATTTTAACCGCTTCATTACTTCCCTTTCATCATTAAAATCAAACTTTCCGGGGTTTGTTGCACAACTAGACTGAAATTGGGATCGAACAAAGAGAGAATCTCGACAATCGGTTGAAAATATTGGCCTGTGCAGAGTCGCAAAAATTTGTCAAACACACACACATACAGTCTATATTTTTTTCTTATTTGTTTACGTATTCGGTCTTAAAATAGTCTCGAACGCATTTGTATGTACAAATTATATTGACATTTTATGTCAACTTTGGCACATGAACGAAAAAAGCGTTAAAAAGTCCAGTCATGCAGCATGACCCCATGAGCGAATTTTTGAAGATGTTTCATGCAAATGTTTCATGCAAATATTACCGATTTTTACAACTAGCGAACGGCATTATTTCGATTTTTGACTGATTTTTCAACTTTGAAATTTTTGAAAACTTGATACATATTCTTACAGGAAATTTTGCGCTGATTCCTAATATACCCCATGTTAGTATGCTGAAAAAATTATTTCGCACAACAAATCGCAAAAAACAGGCTATTTTGAAATTTTTTACTACATTTTTGACAATTTCAACCCGAAGATGTAATGAACTTGAACTTTCGTTTTGTGTCCTTAACATTTAAAAATTTGTTTGAAGTTTCTAGCACAATTCTACGGACAGTTATCGTCTGGAATGACACATACATACATATATACATACATACATATATACCTACATACATACATACATAAAAAATTGCGTTAAACTTCAGAATATGATTCAGAATAGCCTGAAACGGATTTCTGCATAAAATTTTTTCAAAAATTCACATTCTACAAATTTTGAGGCGAGAGCAATAGCTTAATTTTCTTCAAAAATTCGCTAACAAGCGTTACGGTTAGTTTTCTGATTATTTCCGCTTACAACCGAGTCGTTGCTAAGTAAATAGTACTTCGTCGTTTTTCATCCCACAAAATTCGTTGACCATTCGTTCGAAAGCTCTCAATTTATCCAACCATATCATGTTAACTACCGCGAAGTGCGTGGCCAACAAGCTGAGTTATGAGCATGGTTATATGAATAATTGTTTACACACAGGTGATCATTCTCAATAATTGATACTGTGAACATAATTGCAACAGCTTGTTAATTTCTGATGATTTCATTGAGCTGGAGTTTCGATGATTTGATTCATAGCAGGTGATCCGGATATTGCGAGAACGGTTTGATTTGTGAAGCGGTGGTTAAATAATTTTAATAGGTAATGTCTATACTTTACACTCTAGGAAGCTGTAATTTCGTATGTAGCCTCTTTAGGACATTTACTTGACGATGCCCAGGGTCCGGATTAGATGACTGTCTCTTAAAGCTAATTAATTTCTATGCTTTACACTCTAGTAAGCTGTAATTTCGTATGTAGCATCTTTAGGACATTTACTTGACGATGCCAAGGGTCTGGATCAGCTGAGTGGCTCTTAGAGCTTGCATACGAGTTTGCAACACATAAGAGTCTGCAACTACAGACATTATATGTCCCAATGTGTTGCAGACTCGTATGCAAGCGTTTCTGTTGATGATCGTTACTCCTCTCCGAAGGTTTCACCCGCATTTCAAATGTGAGCTTCTTAAAATGAAAATTATGTTCCTTTTATGACATTTTTTCTCTTTACTTTGGCAAATAAACGAAAAAAGTGTTACGGTTGGTTTTCTGATGATTTCCGCTTACAACCGAGTCGTTGCTAGGGATTTTTTTAACACTTTTTTTCAACGCTTTTTTTTAGCGCTGTTTGTTAACGCTTTTTTCGCTTATGTGCCAAAGTAAAGACATAAATGTCAAAAGTCGATGTTGGTTTATACCGCGATTGTTGTTTACAGTTCTTTTAAATCAGGGGTACCTATATCTCAGCTTCGTCCATATTTACAGTGGTTTTGGCAGTATATACTTTACGCATAAATTGAGGGCGTTTCAACGAGTGGCGAACGATTTTCGTGGGATGAAAACTAACGGCGATACATTTCCCTAGAAACGGGTCGGTTGTAAGTGAAAATCATTACAAAATCCCGCGCTACTTTCGTTCCACTGTTTCGTCACGTTTTTTTATTCTTTTTTACGTATTCGGTCTTAGAATGATCTCAAACGCATTTGTATATGCAAATTATATTTTCTTGGGTTGTCCGACGCCCTCTTGGATCAATTCCAATTGGTCGTACTTCATATATATGCCTATATATGACCTAGCTTCAGAGGGAAGTCATAAAAATGACAAAAAGCCAAATATTAAGTTTATTTTTTTGGGCAGAATATTACTTAAAAATAGTTCACCAAACATAGACTAGAACATTCAGAAATTTTTACTCGTTTGCGCTGAAAAAAATAATTAAATGTTATAAAAATTTGCTAAAAAAATCAATTTAAACTCCAAAACATTATTTTAAATTTCTCATTTTAATTTTCTATCATTTCGACAAATTGATGTGAGTAGAAGTCGAAAAATTACTTTAAAATGTCTAATATTCGGTTTCTGACAAACAAGTTTATTACCTACATGAAATTTTGAAATGTTATGGACGCATACAAGAAAATCACAAAAATTTTTTTTTGGACGCACCTTAATAAATTCATTCGATAAGTACTAAAAAATCGCAAAAAAATTGGACATTTTTGAAATTCCTTTGGAAATTTTTCATTTGGCACATCATCAATACACAATATATTTTATCGGTGCAATTATTTACAGACATACAGGAATATTGACTTACCTATCTTAATTTTGGCTGCCAATCAGAGTTGCGCTTCTTAGGCATACCTCCCTACTCTAATTTCAAAAAAATGTATACTCTCATTAGAACGAAAAATTTTCGTTTGGGGGAAGTACAAGTGTTGAAAATTATGTAAGTAAGTACCTACACATATAATATAAGTACCATTTTTCAGTCAAATGAAACCTTTTTTCTATCAAATGAAACTTCGCACCGACCAAATGAAACCTCTTTTCAAACAAATGAACCTTTTTTTTTAAACAAGTAAAACCTAATTTCAATAAAATGAAACTTTTTCGAACCATCCAAAAAAAATAACATTTTATTTCAGATTTTTGCAAAACAAGTTAATACAGTGGCACAACAAATTAATTTAATGAAGCGGGTGTCCAGCAGCTGCGGCAGGCAGTTTCATTTTTATTTATTTATTTTATTTCCATAGATCACAACTTCGTGTGAGTAGAAAACGTCGAACAAAGTAGTGCAATATTATTAAAACAAAGAACAATATTACAAAAATGTTTATAATATAAATATTCCAAAACAACAAAGCACAATATTAACAAAAATGGAGAATAAATCAATGGTTAAAAAATTCACTAAGAGAGTAAAACTCTTTGTCCACGAGAAAAAACTTCACATTCTTCTTAAATGTAGAAAGCGAGCTACCCCCAATTTGGAAATCCAGGAATTTATTGTGAACTTTCAAAATCTGGTAAAGTGAGCTTTTTTGAAATAGAGAGAGACTATGCTGAGGAAGCCAAAGGAGACCAACACTGCGGGTGGAGTAGGTGTGGTAAAATTTAAATTCTTCGAAATAGGCGGAGTATTTCCTGTAGAAAATCAAGCATTGCATCAAGAATGCTGACGGTATTGTTAGTAAACCAGCATTTCTGAATTGTCCTCTACAAGAAGAAAATGGTTTTAGACCTAGGACGATGCGAGTAGCCCTTTTTTGCGCTCTGAACACAACATCAAGATTTTTTTCATTACCCCAATAAACTATGCCTTACTCATAAAGAGAGCATGGTAAGCATTCAGTACGATACCCTTTGAAGCAATCGTTTTCAGTTTCCGCAAACAATAACAGCAACTGCCAAGCTGTTTACAAACCGCTGATACATGATCATCAAATTTCATATTGCAGTCGATCTGCATACCAAGGAACCTTGTGACGGAAACGACCATCCACGTTTATGACGAAGTCAGAGCAGTCTGTCGCGGTGATTGTATCGACGCTACGAACTACGACCTCCTCGATGTCATGATTCTGACTTCCTCCAAAGCAAGCTTCTAGCAACAGATTTTAGAAAACGCATTTTCCACCGGATTCAAGGTCGGTGAGTATGGTGGCAGGTACTTCACCGACAAGGGCAATGCTTCAACTGCTTCTTTCACGGCTCTGCTAGAATGAATTCTTGCGTTATCCATTACCAAAATAGAATTTTGATGAGAAGCGTATAGTTTAGCGGAAACTTCCCTAAAAAAAAAAAACACAAAAATGTGCAGCCGTACATGTACCTGCGGCGACTATTTTGTAGTGAATTACTTTCTAATTATTGATGGCAAGCACCAATGACGTGTTTCGCCCATAAACGGTTGGGATCGTTATTACTACCCTAGTATTTCTTCTTGACCGAGCCCGACTACGGCGGAGGTGTAAGTTGAAACCAGCATCTACAAAAATCAATTTCTCACGATCTGTTGGGGCCCATCCGTTGAAATGGATGGCGAAGTCCTTCCTCAGCTGAATGGTTGCCATGGAGTTCATTCTGTCCACTTCTTTGCTGGCTTTTTTCAAAGTAATTTTAAGCTCTATGGATAGTAGCTTTACTGATATTAATGTCCTCTACAATGAGAACTTGCTCTATTTCTGACAGTGTGAAACCGTTGTTTTGTTCAACTATTTGCTCAATTTTCTCCATAACAGTAGGGTTCAGAACATTTCGCCTCGTCCCACCTCTTTTTCTGCTCACCAATTCACTCCCCTTTGCTTTGTAGCGACGCAGAATCGTTTTTGCAGAATTGTATTTGACATTTGCATTTTCTGGTCATAACCTTCCTCATACAAACGGAATAATGTGCACTTCTGCAGCTCTGTAATTTTAGTGTAATGCCCTACCCGATTTCTAGCGCGACACCTTTGAGTTTCTGTAGTAGGTACTCGATTCTTCCGAAAATAAAGTGTTCGAACTGTCACAGTGACTCATCATGAAAGAAAGCGAAAGTAAGTAAAGAAATGTAGGCAATGAGAACTAACACAGGTGAGACGAAGCAATACGAGAGGCGCATGATGTACAAGACTGCAAAATCTACAATGTGCAGTGAGAAGGAATACGAGCGGCATTGCATCGAGAAGGAATGCTGGTGAACGGTTCAGGACGGTCTGCCCGAACGAACCTTTAGTTCGACTGGATGTCAAAGTGATCAGCAATATGGTGGACCAATAAGTTTCATTTGATAGAAAAAAGGTTTCATTTGACTGAACTATGTATACATAATTATAATAGGTGATAATATTGTGCTTTCAACCTAGAAACAGTAGACGGCGCGAAGAGTCAACCCAACCGTCAAGACTGATCGCTCGTGCGGGTTTTGCATGTATACTGGGAAGAAGGGGCAGACTCGAAGAGAGGGTGGGAACACTGGATACATTTCCATCTAATAGAAAAGAGAAGAGAGAGAATTCGAAAAAGAAAACATGTCAAAGGGGACTATTATCTACCTACCTACATATAAAAATATAAATAGCAACAACAAAAAAACAATTTTTTTATTTCAAAAGTGTTTGTGTACCCGATTTTTAACATTTGAACCCTTTAATTTTCGCTGTTTCGCTGATCCAAAAGGCCGCTACACACGTTCCTTCCCTTCCTTCCTCCCTCCTACCTTCCTCAAAGAGGAAGTTTCCTACAGAAGCTCCTTCATTTTTCTTCCTTCCTCCTACTGCTACGCTTGTTGTCCCTCCCACCCTTTCCCTTACTACCCGCGGTCATTCAGTGTGACCCATCGCAAGGAATTTCCCTTTTTGTGGGGGAAATTTCCCTTTTTGTGGGGGAAATTTCCCTTTTTGTATGGAAATCCCGGTTCTTTGGTCGTCAGCACCCGCGGTTATCAATATATTGTCACGTTGCCAGTTCTGGGCGCCTTTTTTGTAACGATTCAGCCTCAATTTTATTTTTGCTATCTTTTTCCCACGATGTCTCTTGACAATTTACCTCAAACTGTCATTGCACTCGCGGTAGTAGGTAGGTACTACACCGGAACCTAGGAAAAAGAGGAGGTTGTGGTCCATAGCTTTATATTTGCAAAGGATCACATTCAGCCACCAAAACCTCTTAGGTTCATTTCAACATTCCTTATTCATATAGAGTTTATGGCTTTGATCCCACAAGTGAGGTAACTGTTTAAGCATTTCAATAATTTCACTCAACACTGCTTTTTCATCGGACATTTCAATCAATTGACGGGGAAACAAACAAACGAATGATGAACTTCAAGACAACTTTCGAGACACTGGATGATTGATAACAGATGATGACAGAAGTTGGTACAAATGGCGGGGAAAACCGGGAAAAGTAGGAAGGAAGGAAAGCAAAAATGCCTCCACACGCTCCTCCGTGGAGGTTACAAGAGTGAGGGAAGCTCCTTCGTAGGAAGGTAGCACGGGCTGGACCTTCCTTTGTTCCTACGTAGGAGCTTCCTACTTTCTTCCCTCCTTCATCGGCTACACACGTTCCTTCACTACCTATTTCGTGGGCGTGGCTCCTTTTAGTAGGTAGGGGTAGGAACGTGTGTTGCGGTCTTTAGTATTCTCCTCTGTAATATGAATTGTCAAGTCAATTTCCAGCAAATTGCCAAGAAAATACAATGATTGTGATGACATATTCCTCGTTTTTCGTAGTAAGGCGTTCAGAATAACAATTTTCGAAGATCTGACTTTGTCAACTACAACTGAACAGCTCAACCCACAAAAACCTTTGGATTTGTAATAGTAGGCAGGTAAGTTCTGTATGTCTGATCCAATGTCAACCTCATTTGACGTGTAGATAATGTAGTTCCGCATATCAGCGTTTTCCTTACTAACAAACTCGTTTACCGGGGCAACGTCTTAGTGAAATTCGAGCAAATGACAAAGAAGGAGGTTCGGAGGAGTTTACTATAGCCTAAATGTTGTAACGGCCCAAAAATATTTGATACCTCGACAGGAGTTCGAACTCGCGTCGTCACAACTACGAGAAATTTCCCGAAGTTGTGACACTCTAACGATCAGAGCTATGAGGCCAGGGTGATCAAACCTCTTTGACTATGAGAGTTATTTTCCTGGAGCGTAACATTTCCCCGGAGTCAAATACCAGCCGTCTCGGCTGGTTTGGGGTCGGACGAATGACGAAGTGAAACTGCAGGCCGCTGGCTCATTAGATGCTCGCAGGAACAAGTCAGCAGTCGAGCGAGGTCATTGTCACAGTGTGTTTTGACTCAATTGAGCGAGGAAGTGAAAGGCATAACGACAGGAAATGTGATGTTTACAGTCTTTTGGCTCGAGAGGAATTTAATTAATTATTGCTTCTTATGATTTCGGGTCATACTGACTGCGCCACTGTGACGGCCCAAAAATATTTGATACCTCGACAGGGTGATCAAACCTCTTCGACTGTGAGAGTTATTTTCCTGGAGAGTGACAATGTTGATCCGGAACTTTCCGATCATTTTGCGAAAACCTGCATTAAAATCGGTCAAATCGTTTTCGGACGTGAATCGACCTTTTGCAGACTGACAGACATAGTAACTTCTCTCTTTTATATAGGAAAAACAATAATTACTAGGGAGAAGGAGTTTAAGTAGATAGGAACTCTATTATTTCTTAGTTAAAATCACGGAATAATTATTTATTATCAGAACAAAGGCTTGATGTTGTTTTACTTTCCTGTTCTTTCTTGTTCTTATCTTCTGATGTTGTTTACTTTCCTGTTCTTACTTACTTTCCTCCCATAAATGCCTCCTCCAAACGATATCTTAGTGTCTTCAGAAACACTAAACATTGGAAAGACTTGAAGCATTATTTAAAATCCACTCACTCGTTGTATGAAGTGAATTCTTCAAAGGTTTTCAACAATTGTTATACTACCTATCATCAGAGTGGAATTAGTTTATAGTGAAACACTTGAAATTAATGTTTGTATATCCCTCAAAATGCCACTTTTCAATTAGGTAAATATACTTTAAGAATATAGTTCATCTTCTGTTAGGGATGGAATGCAATTTTGCACGATTTGTTCGATGAATCCAGGCTTTTTTTTAAAGATTCTTTCGCTTTCATTCATTTTATTGGTATGCAAAAACGTGCATTTTAGCATTGTCGCATTATGATGGTTGGTATTTGATACGTTGTCGAACCAATATCATGCTTTGACCTTGGTGGTTAATCATTATTTCGAGCATTTTTCTGTGTCCATGTGCTTTATATGAACATAGTCCTTCCTCTACCATCACACTTCTTTCCACTTTAAACATTTCCCTGCTACATTTTATTCGTGCGATCATTGTAAATATTCCTCAGTTTTATGTCAGCATTACCTTCTGCTCTTGATCTATTTAAAAATCCCATGTTTTTTCGTTCATCCTCAATCAATCCAATGTTAAAAATCAATTTATTGTTTTGTAGATTGAATATTAAGTATGCTGTTTTGTAAAGATGTTATTTGTTATAGTTTCTATAATGCTAGTCGGTACATGTTCTCCTTGTTGTCGCCACATTGTTCAAATGCTGCCCCAAAACTTTGATAAAGAGTTTATAATCGTTAAGATCGATCAAATATTTCATTTTAAGAATTCAGATAAATTTTAAAGTCATGTTTTCAGCGTAGAATATATAATGTGTAGTGTGTATTGGTGCCAATTACTTTACTGACTGATAAGTAATTTAGATGTATACCTTCTGTGAGCATGTTCAAGTATTTTTGTATAAAAGAAGTCTTTTTCAGATCACTTTTCCCAATAAATGTGATGTTATTGATGTCTATACTAATTTAATGTCCTAGCTCTATTTCCTTAGTATCTTCAATACTAAGAACTCTACCAAGGCCAAGAAAGTCTTAGGAAGTCAGCCTTATGAACGCAGAAAATCACTGTTTAAGTACAGTGTTTGTAGAAGACTGTATACTTGTGCAGCTCTTGTGTGTACACGATGTTGCACTGAATTTGATTTGAATGATTGTTGCGGTGAATTTTTAAAGAAAATTATTTGAAAAAACCCGCGAAGGCGCGATTTTTCAAACAAAAATGGGGTTTTAGCTCTCTACTGTTGGCTGCCCTGTATCCCTCCCCGTCCTCCGCCATCTTGAAGGACGGTTCCACACTTCGTGTTTTCACCAAGTTGGGAGTGTTTCGAGCTCTCACCTAACTTTCTGTTTGCTTTTGTTTCTTGCAAAAATTATCAGTTATTTATCTGTGTCGGATAAATTTCGAGTTTTTATCAAGGCAGATGAAAGTTCCGTGTCAGAGAAAGAGGGCTTAACGTCTAGTTCATGTGCGAATACAGAGCCTTGTCGTGATGTGGGTACCAAGGTTAACACAAATGCAAAGGTTAACTCAGCCTTCGCTGATCTTCCCGTGTTTTTTTCATTTCAAACTCGACTCAGGTATCCACAAGAACGGTGCATAACTTACCTATATCTTCTGATTCGTACCGTATACCAGTAGAGTATATCTTCTGATTCGGACCGTATTACGCAGTGTCCTACGTGGATTTGACGCACGTGTCAATGCGTTCAGGCGTTTACGTGCTCAAATGGCGGACCAACTAAATTTGTGAAAGTTATCACTTGACCCTGCCCGCGCGTTAAATGCTTCGGTTTGATTTTCAAACAAGTTTAATTGTTATCGCGTTCGCCGCACGTCAAATATGATGTTTTTCTAACCTCTCTCGACATTTTGAACTTGTTTTCGTACTTTTTCCACACGTTTTCTTCTGTGATAATAGAGTTAGCTGATAAAGAAACGGCCAGTTTTACATTTATTATACACCTTTATCGGGAGATACCCAGTTTCAAAGAAAATTACAATATATTGTCTAGTGTTTCTAGATAATGGTAAAAACAAAATACAAAGGTTTGAGACATGCTCATGTGAGTAAATTTTATTAATTGTTTAGAGTATATTTATGTTTGATTGTTTTGAAATTTGAGCAATTTTTCTGGAAATCTTTCTTGTAGTTCCTATTATTCTGCCATACAAATAAACTTTTGGATTCTACCAAATAAGTAATGTTATCTTTTTTTGAAATCATTGTAACGAATTGAAATTCTTGTTGAATATAAATGGTAAAATTCTTGCTTAATTATGTTCACGATGTAGGTAATCAAAGGTTTTTACTGTCATTTTTGCATATGATTTAAAGTGTATTCACTTTCCCTCAATTTGGAGTATAAGTAGGTTTTAGCATTCAAAAAAGACCTTTAAATTATCACTGATCTAAAATCACTGAAATTAGTGATAATTGAAAGGTCTTTTTTATATGTATACAATAACACCTCATTATGGAAGATTATCACACAAAATCGTCAGAAACTCTTCTAAGATTATTGGAGTGTAAGTGATGAAATTCACCGAACTCGCTCCGGCTTTCAAGTATTTCCTCGGCCGGTCTCCTTTTTTTTAATTATTTACAGCTAAACAATACGAAAGAGCCGTTCAAACTAGTTTTTCAACGGCATGAATGCAAAATCTAATTGAAAAAATGAAGTTGAAAACACAGTTAATGAAAACAGAACAGGTTAACTAGCTAAACTACGAAGCGTGTTTGCGTTTCCACTTAAGACACCTTTTTTTTCCAACGCTTGTTTTTAACGCACGGCTTGACACTCACGGCGGAGCCATGTAGGACACTGCCTTAGACACCATGGATCGAGGAGGCACTCTGATCGCAGGTGAGTGCTGATCTTAACCCTTTCGCGACGAGCGTCGTTCAGCCACTGCAATGCGCCTGGCCTGACTGCCTCGGAGCCCTCCAAACCCCCGTGCCTGAATAATTGGCCCTCCACGCACGGTGAACCACCTTCGCTTTTCGGAACTGGATCAAGAATTTTAGAATTTGAAATTCCCCGAGTATCATGATCACCATCATCGAAAAAATCGTCAAAACAATCGTTTTTTAGTTGATCCAAGAAGTTTGTTGAACGAGCTTCAATTTCAACGTCAATCACATCACTCCCTAACTCACTGTCACTCCCGGTTATTATTTCTTTAGGAATTTCTTCATCCATCCACCTGCGGTGGTCCATGATGAGGAATATAAACGTAAAAGAAAGTACAAGTATGGAAACAGGTTTTTTTTTTTTTTTTTTTTTTTTTTTTTTTTCAAAGCGTTTTATTTGTATATAACAACTAGTTACATGATATAGACATTATTATGTAAGTAACTATCTAGCTATTTAGTTCGCATAATTACACTTTCTTTCACAGTGGTTTTAGTCCAGTGACTACTACCACCACACTTCGTGGAAACAGGTATGAGTAAAATTATGACAAAGACCAAATGCTGGCAAAAACAAAACAGTGACCAAGACAACGTTTTTCCTGCTATTTTGATGTGAATAAAAACTCTCAACAACGTCTTTGATCTCAGCGCATTCTATTAGATACTAGACGTAAATGTTAGTTACAATGCCTCTCAACGGATGGCATGAGAGTCGATAGAATGGAGGGAAATTCGAAAACGCCAAAATACGTCAGCAGGTGTTACGGAGCACTTGATGGCTGACGTATTAATACGTCGTTCGGCGTTACGGAGGACATCTGTGCCGACGTATTAATACGGCGGCCGTCGCGAGAGTTAAGGCTGTATCACACTTGCATTTTTTTCGCATTTTAAACGCTGATACGTGAAGAAGGCAAAGTGCTTTTTTTTTCAAGGTCAGCTGTGGATGTTGAGGAGGAATAAGTGCAAGAACAGCGCATTCTGGCGGAATGCATTTTTATTAAATCTGTCAGATTAGGGCTCCTAGGGGTTTTTCATTGAATTGTAACCTCCCCAAGGGTTATGTTTAGCATTATTCTTGCGTCGAGGTAAAAATTTGAACGTGTTCTAATTTTCCCAAGTGAGTTTAAAAATGCTCCTCCATTAAGCGCAATGGTCGAAAAAGCTGACCTGGGAAAAAAGCACTTCTTCTTCTTCACGTTTAGGCATTAAAAATGCCGAAAAAATGCAGAAAAAATGCGGGAAAAAATGCTAGTGTGATACGGCCTTTAATTAGAGGTCTAGAAAATGACACAGAAAGTCGAGACGGCAAGAGCTTAGTTCCTGATCATCATCCTTCTCGCCCGATTCATCATACTCGATCCCATTGGAGGAGGTCATGCCCCGAACCAAACCTTCTTCATCCAAAGCTTTTGTCCGTTTTTTGACCGAAATGGAGTCATAGACGTCCAAGCTTCACTGGTTACTGCCTTTCCACAGCAGGCTGTAATGGGAATAGGTGAGACCCCTCCAGCGGCTCCCATCCTGATCCCTCCCGTACTTTGGTTTTGCTGAGCCCTTTCAGAAAAAGAAGGTAAGAGAGGATCGGGGGAACCATCAATCTTGACCGGTTCTCTGAAGGATCCGCTAGCGTTTGTCAGTTTCCTCACAATCTGACATCAGGGCTCCGATCTGAGTTAGATACTTCATTCATTTCTGATTACCTAATTAACAAATTTAATTTAATTACAATTAAATAGGCCATTGGTGAGCAGATTGCGTAAGGCTCTCTACTTGTTACGACGGCTGTCTTTTATAGTGTCTCCTTCTGTTCTTCTGGCTGCATATTACGGTATATTCGAATCCCATCTTAGATATGGAGTCATTCTATGGGGCAACTGCAGCAGCGTCATGAAGATTTTCAGACTGCCAAAATCTGCAATTCGGATTTTGAAAGGGGCTCGCTGTGACGCTCACTGCAGAGACCTGTTCAGGAATTTGGGACTATTGACTCTTCCTGCGCTTTATATCCAGGCAATTTTAATCATAGTCAAGAACAACTTGGAAGATTTTCCACACCTGGGGGACAATCACCAATATGATACAAGGGATCTGCTTTCTCCTCAAAGTTGTCGGCTGGCTCTAGTTCAGAAATATAATCCAGACTCTGTGGGGATAAAGATGTATAAAGATCTGCCGGCTGCTCTGAAGTCGATGAGCCCTGCCGTATTTCAGAGGGAAATAAAGGATAGGCTGATTGCCTTGGCACCGTACAGCACAAATGAAGTCTCTTGTGGAAGCTGGTGTTCTCCAGTGAAGTGTTGAGAGATATTGACAATTTATTAGCTGTTTTTATGCCATTTTTGCTCTCCCCCCCCCCCCTCCTGTTGACGTTTGTTAGATACCTTTTGTTGTATGGTGACAATAAAGTATTTCTATTCCATTCTAACGAGATTCCTCCTGTGGTCCAAATTTCTTCCATCCCACATGAGAAAAGGACTACGAAAAGCTGAACATGGGCACCGTTTCTACGTCTATTCTGCCCTCTCTTTGTCCTATTGAATTTCTATGAAATATATACTAAGCTGCTCTTGGTAAGTCTACTATTATTTTCGATTAATGAGAATTAATATTGTAAAGGAGTGGTAGAAATCTGGCACAATGACGCTCCGTGCTTCATATCGCCTATTTTCGTGGGTGCCTAGCGCCTAAAAAACCAGTGTCTTTGCTTCTGGCGATTAATCTCCAAAAATTAAACAAATTTTGATATTTGTTCCATTTTAGAATGGATTATTACCCTTCGATACTATCATTCCTAACTAAGGGAGACTTTGGGGGCCAGTTTAGATCTACAAGATGCTTACTTTATGGTCCTGATTTTAAAATTTTTGGAGCCATTGCAACAGCTTCACTTTCTACGAAAATTCGCTAAAATATGTGCTATTGGCCAAAAAAAAGTCACAAATTAATAGTAGAATCGAACCCTAGACGGTGGTGCGCCCAAAACTGCGACACCCTGTAAATATATATATATATATCTTTTGGCACAGATGTGCAGTGAAAATTAAAACACAAAGAATGAAACTCACAATTGTTATTGATATTTCGGCGATTGCCTTTTTCGAAATGATGAGTAGAGTGTAGAGTGATGACCTCTCTTGGCGCTCTCGCGAGAGGTCATCACTCTACACTCTACTCTTCATTTTGAAAAAGGCAATTGCCGAAATATCAATAACAATTGTGAGTTTCATTCTTTATTTTTGTTTTAATTTTCACTGCACCAAAGATATATATACTGCTCTTATTGAACATTTTCAAACCAACCATATATATATATATATATATATATATATATATATATATATATATATATATATATATATATATATATATATATATATATATATATATATATATATATATATATATATATATATATGTATATATATATGTCATTCCAGACGATAGTAACTCTCCGCAGGATTGAGATAAAAATTCCGTTCTTGCGCCAAAAAATGAAGCTTTCCAAACGAAAGGATGAGTTCGTTGGCGAGCACATTTTGAAAACATTAAATTGGTCAAATTTCAAAAAATGTGCTCAAACAATCACTAAAAACTGATAAAAATCGTTAAATTTATATTTTTAGTAGAATACGCTCCAATAAAGTTTATTAACTATAAACTAGAACATTTAAAAATTTATGTACAAAATTATACTGAAAATGTACTTAATTATCGCTAAAATTTGCTAAAAAAATTGATAAAAACTGCAAAAAAAAAGCTACAAATCCTCATTTTGGATAACAGATTATTATTTAGAATACTTTTTTGCCATAAAATTAATAGTTAACAATTTCCTTGCACTCAAAAAGCTTATTCAAAACAACAATATTATAGAATACAATTTACAAATATTCGCTCATACAATCATGCACCATGACTGTAACTTTTTGACCGCCACAGCCATAAACCTAACCCCGAACACAGGGGCACATATAGGCAAGACCCGCAAGACCGATCAGTCTTGAAGGAGAGGTATGCCTCGAGCGCCGTCTTCGCTCAAGTTGGAACTTGGAACACATATTTGTATCACCCCCTTTGGTTTTTTGTCATCCATGATGATCCTGTTTAACTATAATTTCTAAACTCCCTCAAAATTTGTTGGTTCACGTTTAAAATTACGAATATTAAAAAAAAGTAGGTATTAGTAGTGGGAAAACTTCAACTACCCGGCACGCACTGGCAAAACACAATTTTGTGAATATTTAATTTATATACACGTATTATTTAATCAATAAATTAGCTGATCCAAAGGTTATGATCCAGAGTCCTTAAAAATACGAAAATTCCCAAGGAATTGGAAGTTTAGATGCGTGCAGGTTGTTTCAGATAGTCCTCATCCAGCGGAACGTTGCGGAAAGTAAGCAACCCGTCGTTCCATCCCGGATATTAGTCGAAACTGAAGCTTTGAACAAATATGCTGTCTCCGATCTAGAAAAATATATTTCACTGTTCACTTTATTTTTCAAAATTCCTCATTATATTCGCTATTCCAGTCTGTTACTTATTTCCTCTCACACAGTGGGTACCGAACTACAAGGTACGTGTTCGCGTTCTCCTAGATGTTAGTAACTACACAACGTTTCTTACTTACCGTGAATTGATGGCAACTGTTGTTACCGCCACAGCCTAATAAACAACTCTCGTTGATAAGGACCGCCCAGAACACGATCAAGGCGGGTATAGAGACGAACGGCGACACTTTTGCAACAAACTTGGGGCCGTGCTGATTCGAATGAGTCGTCTAACACTGAAATCGGACCGCGAAGTTCTTCACAATTTCAAAGACCGTTCGGAATTATATATAAAGAAGATTCCGACCGGTCTTTATATATAATTCCGAATCAGCACGGCCCCAGGTGTCGGTAAGTAAGAAACGTAGTGATGGGGTCTTTTCTGATCAGCTGAGTGAGCTAAATTCTTTCCTGTTCACTGTAGGAAGTTGAAATTTGATAGGGAGACTCTCTGTTTATTATAGGCTGTGGCAGTAACAACAGTTGCCACGGTAAGTAAGAGACGTAGTGTAGTTACTAACATCTAGGAGAGTTATTTCTGAACGATCTTTGAAATTGTGAAGAACTTCGCGGACCGATTTCAGTGTTAGACGGCCCCAAGTGTCGCCGTCAGGAGTGTCTGGAAATGGGATGCCAGAGACGCCGCCAGCGCGTTCTGTCGAGAGTTTTTGCAACTACCTCCTACAGCGTTCCTACCCATTTTCACCCTCTTGACAACAGTCTAGGACAACTCGAGGACAACCGTTATGAAATCCCCAATCAAAGACATATCCATGTAACATGGTATCTGCTTGTAAAGCGGAACTCGTTTACGAGTTTCTATCGTTTTTGTCATGACCCCCAGCCAAAAGACATTTCTATGTCAAAACCGACAAAACAACAAATACAAAACTTGTTTCCGTCACGACTGCTCTTATAGGCAACAAAAGAGTAGCGAATAAACACAAAACAACTGATACCACCTTCTCCGAACCTCCACTAGAGCGAACTGGCGTCGTTTCGACGGGCCAACCGGAAATTTTGTTACGCAAAGAAAAAAACGTCACGCAACCAATAAACAAGTTAGGTGCTGTTTTCATTTGATTTTCACGTATAAATAAGCCGTTGCTGGGGGAATAAAACTTCTTTAGTTTTCAACGGACAAAAATCGTTCTCCACTCGTTGGAAAGCTCTCGATTTATCACGCATTTCTCTCGTACTTGTTCATCGATTCATGTCGTAGTTTTATATTTATTTTTATCTTATAAATGGATATAGTAAAAAATGCCGCTTGTTTTGTTGTCACTTGGTTGAGAATTTAATCTTGGTTATAGTAATTGTAGACGCGCACCATAACAGAAAATTACCTACCTGTGAATTCATATTCGTGGAAGAATTGGGCATCGTCGAGACTGGCTTACAGCTACTTCAGTAATTGTGTGTCAATAATTATTTCATATTTTCTAATTGATATTTCACTTAAAATATGCTAAGAGCTTTCGCGCAAAGTGATTTTTGAGAGTGGCCAAGGAATCTGCTGAGGAATCTTCTGGACATCGCACTACTGGTTCCATCACAAATGTCTGCTATTTCTTTTGGAATTATCTTTTTTCATAATACACACAATAGGTAGTACTCGTAGACTCTTAAAGTCGGTTCGTAAAGTAGATACTTTTCTTCTGTTATCTTTTACAAATCAAGATGTCAATAATAATTTCTTTTCACCTGTACGATGTTTGTGTACATATATTTTAAAAAATACGTCACAAATATTATTTGCAAGGAACTCTTGTAACAATCTAATAAGATTTATACAATAAAAATTGATTGATTGATTGACCTTTTTCGCACCCATGGGTATCACACATAATGCATTAATGAACAGTGATGGAAATTCAAGGTATAGTACTGTAATATATAATTAACATAATTCAATTTGTTGTGGTAATAATATAATTTGTCGTGGATAGACTTGACCTTCCGAAAAGTAGTGTATACTGGATCTAATAAAGCTCGTAGGCAGGTGCATTGCTCAAGGTCGGCATAGTTCGCCACATTCCAAAACCAACTGCTTTCCATCTCCCCCACTTCATAGACCTGAAAAGTGGGGGCTTCAGCTGAGTGTACCTTGGGCAGCACGACTGCGGCATAGGGATGGGTATCGTTACTGTATCGGGATGCAAGTATCGATATACCAAATATCGCTTAAGCAAAGTATCGATATTTATAAAGATACCACATCCACAATGTTGCTTAAGAATAATTTTTTCCCAACAAAAAATTTTCAAACCGGAGTTTGAATTATTTAACTTAATGGATGGAGGGAGGTCATTGTAAATTAAAGTTCTTGGTAGAAGATATATTATCTGGGAAAAATTATATTATCTTTATATATAATTCCGAACGGTCTTTGAAATTGTGAAGAACTTCGCGGTCCGATTTCAGTGTTAGACGACTCATTCGAATCAGCACGGCCCCAAGTTTGTTGCAAAAGTGTCGCCGTTCGTCTCTATACCCACCTTGATCGTGTTCTGGGCGGTCCTTATCAACGAGAGTTGTTTATTAGGCTGTGGCGGTAACAACAGTTGCCATCAATTCACGGTAAGTAAGAAACGTTGTGTAGTTACTAACATCTAGGAGAGTTATTTCTGAACGAAGAAATTGAAACTGAAGAACTTAGCGGAATTATATATAAAGTCCGCTAAGTTCTTCAGTTTCAATTTCTTCGTTCAGAAATAACTCTCCTAGATGTTAGTAACTACACAACGTTTCTTACTTACCGTGAATTGATGGCAACTGTTGTTACCGCCACAGCCATAAACCTAACCCCGAACACAGGGGCACATATAGGCAAGACCCGCAAGACCGATCAGTCTTGAAGGAGAGGTATGCCTCGAGCGCCGTCTTCGCTCAAGTTGGAACTTGGAACACATATTTGTATCACCCCCTTTGGTTTTTTGTCATCCATGATGATCCTGTTTAACTATAATTTCTAAACTCCCTCAAAATTTGTTGGTTCACGTTTAAAATTACGAATATTAAAAAAAAGTAGGTATTAGTAGTGGGAAAACTTCAACTACCCGGCACGCACTGGCAAAACACAATTTTGTGAATATTTAATTTATATACACGTATTATTTAATCAATAAATTAGCTGATCCAAAGGTTATGATCCAGAGTCCTTAAAAATACGAAAATTCCCAAGGAATTGGAAGTTTAGATGCGTGCAGGTTGTTTCAGATAGTCCTCATCCAGCGGAACGTTGCGGAAAGTAAGCAACCCGTCGTTCCATCCCGGATATTAGTCGAAACTGAAGCTTTGAACAAATATGCTGTCTCCGATCTAGAAAAATATATTTCACTGTTCACTTTATTTTTCAAAATTCCTCATTATATTCGCTATTCCAGTCTGTTACTTATTTCCTCTCACACAGTGGGTACCGAACTACAAGGTACGTGTTCGCGTTCTCCTAGATGTTAGTAACTACACAACGTTTCTTACTTACCGTGAATTGATGGCAACTGTTGTTACCGCCACAGCCTAATAAACAACTCTCGTTGATAAGGACCGCCCAGAACACGATCAAGGCGGGTATAGAGACGAACGGCGACACTTTTGCAACAAACTTGGGGCCGTGCTGATTCGAATGAGTCGTCTAACACTGAAATCGGACCGCGAAGTTCTTCACAATTTCAAAGACCGTTCGGAATTATATATAAAGAAGATTCCGACCGGTCTTTATATATAATTCCGAATCAGCACGGCCCCAGGTGTCGGTAAGTAAGAAACGTAGTGATGGGGTCTTTTCTGATCAGCTGAGTGAGCTAAATTCTTTCCTGTTCACTGTAGGAAGTTGAAATTTGATAGGGAGACTCTCTGTTTATTATAGGCTGTGGCAGTAACAACAGTTGCCACGGTAAGTAAGAGACGTAGTGTAGTTACTAACATCTAGGAGAGTTATTTCTGAACGATCTTTGAAATTGTGAAGAACTTCGCGGACCGATTTCAGTGTTAGACGGCCCCAAGTGTCGCCGTCAGGAGTGTCTGGAAATGGGATGCCAGAGACGCCGCCAGCGCGTTCTGTCGAGAGTTTTTGCAACTACCTCCTACAGCGTTCCTACCCATTTTCACCCTCTTGACAACAGTCTAGGACAACTCGAGGACAACCGTTATGAAATCCCCAATCAAAGACATATCCATGTAACATGGTATCTGCTTGTAAAGCGGAACTCGTTTACGAGTTTCTATCGGTTTTGTCATGACCCCCAGCCAAAAGACATTTCTATGTCAAAACCGACAAAACAACAAATACAAAACTTGTTTCCGTCACGACTGCTCTTATAGGCAACAAAAGAGTAGCGAATAAACACAAAACAACTGATACCACCTTCTCCGAACCTCCACTAGAGCGAACTGGCGTCGTTTCGACGGGCCAACCGGAAATTTTGTTACGCAAAGAAAAAAACGTCACGCAACCAATAAACAAGTTAGGTGCTGTTTTCATTTGATTTTCACGTATAAATAAGCCGTTGCTGGGGGAATAAAACTTCTTTAGTTTTCAACGGACAAAAATCGTTCTCCACTCGTTGGAAAGCTCTCGATTTATCACGCATTTCTCTCGTACTTGTTCATCGATTCATGTCGTAGTTTTATATTTATTTTTATCTTATAAATGGATATAGTAAAAAATGCCGCTTGTTTTGTTGTCACTTGGTTGAGAATTTAATCTTGGTTATAGTAATTGTAGACGCGCACCATAACAGAAAATTACCTACCTGTGAATTCATATTCGTGGAAGAATTGGGCATACGTCGAGACTGGCTTACAGCTACTTCAGTAATTGTGTGTCAATAATTATTTCATATTTTCTAATTGATATTTCACTTAAAATATGCTAAGAGCTTTCGCGCAAAGTGATTTTTGAGAGTGGCCAAGGAATCTGCTGAGGAATCTTCTGGACATCGCACTACTGGTTCCATCACAAATGTCTGCTATTTCTTTTGGAATTATCTTTTTTCATAATACACACAATAGGTAGTACTCGTAGACTCTTAAAGTCGGTTCGTAAAGTAGATACTTTTCTTCTGTTATCTTTTACAAATCAAGATGTCAATAATAATTTCTTTTCACCTGTACGATGTTTGTGTACATATATTTTAAAAAATACGTCACAAATATTATTTGCAAGGAACTCTTGTAACAATCTAATAAGATTTATACAATAAAAATTGATTGATTGATTGACCTTTTTCGCACCCATGGGTATCACACATAATGCATTAATGAACAGTGATGGAAATTCAAGGTATAGTACTGTAATATATAATTAACATAATTCAATTTGTTGTGGTAATAATATAATTTGTCGTGGATAGACTTGACCTTCCGAAAAGTAGTGTATACTGGATCTAATAAAGCTCGTAGGCAGGTGCATTGCTCAAGGTCGGCATAGTTCGCCACATTCCAAAACCAACTGCTTTCCATCTCCCCCACTTCATAGACCTGAAAAGTGGGGGCTTCAGCTGAGTGTACCTTGGGCAGCACGACTGCGGCATAGGGATGGGTATCGTTACTGTATCGGGATGCAAGTATCGATATACCAAATATCGCTTAAGCAAAGTATCGATATTTATAAAGATACCACATCCACAATGTTGCTTAAGAATAATTTTTTCCCAACAAAAAATTTTCAAACCGGAGTTTGAATTATTTAACTTAATGGATGGAGGGAGGTCATTGTAAATTAAAGTTCTTGGTAGAAGATATATTATCTGGGAAAAATTATATTATCTTTATATATAATTCCGAACGGTCTTTGAAATTGTGAAGAACTTCGCGGTCCGATTTCAGTGTTAGACGACTCATTCGAATCAGCACGGCCCCAAGTTTGTTGCAAAAGTGTCGCCGTTCGTCTCTATACCCACCTTGATCGTGTTCTGGGCGGTCCTTATCAACGAGAGTTGTTTATTAGGCTGTGGCGGTAACAACAGTTGCCATCAATTCACGGTAAGTAAGAAACGTTGTGTAGTTACTAACATCTAGGAGAGTTATTTCTGAACGAAGAAATTGAAACTGAAGAACTTAGCGGAATTATATATAAAGTCCGCTAAGTTCTTCAGTTTCAATTTCTTCGTTCAGAAATAACTCTCCTAGATGTTAGTAACTACACAACGTTTCTTACTTACCGTGAATTGATGGCAACTGTTGTTACCGCCACAGCCATAAACCTAACCCCGAACACAGGGGCACATATAGGCAAGACCCGCAAGACCGATCAGTCTTGAAGGAGAGGTATGCCTCGAGCGCCGTCTTCGCTCAAGTTGGAACTTGGAACACATATTTGTATCACCCCCTTTGGTTTTTTGTCATCCATGATGATCCTGTTTAACTATAATTTCTAAACTCCCTCAAAATTTGTTGGTTCACGTTTAAAATTACGAATATTAAAAAAAAGTAGGTATTAGTAGTGGGAAAACTTCAACTACCCGGCACGCACTGGCAAAACACAATTTTGTGAATATTTAATTTATATACACGTATTATTTAATCAATAAATTAGCTGATCCAAAGGTTATGATCCAGAGTCCTTAAAAATACGAAAATTCCCAAGGAATTGGAAGTTTAGATGCGTGCAGGTTGTTTCAGATAGTCCTCATCCAGCGGAACGTTGCGGAAAGTAAGCAACCCGTCGTTCCATCCCGGATATTAGTCGAAACTGAAGCTTTGAACAAATATGCTGTCTCCGATCTAGAAAAATATATTTCACTGTTCACTTTATTTTTCAAAATTCCTCATTATATTCGCTATTCCAGTCTGTTACTTATTTCCTCTCACACAGTGGGTACCGAACTACAAGGTACGTGTTCGCGTTCTCCTAGATGTTAGTAACTACACAACGTTTCTTACTTACCGTGAATTGATGGCAACTGTTGTTACCGCCACAGCCTAATAAACAACTCTCGTTGATAAGGACCGCCCAGAACACGATCAAGGCGGGTATAGAGACGAACGGCGACACTTTTGCAACAAACTTGGGGCCGTGCTGATTCGAATGAGTCGTCTAACACTGAAATCGGACCGCGAAGTTCTTCACAATTTCAAAGACCGTTCGGAATTATATATAAAGAAGATTCCGACCGGTCTTTATATATAATTCCGAATCAGCACGGCCCCAGGTGTCGGTAAGTAAGAAACGTAGTGATGGGGTCTTTTCTGATCAGCTGAGTGAGCTAAATTCTTTCCTGTTCACTGTAGGAAGTTGAAATTTGATAGGGAGACTCTCTGTTTATTATAGGCTGTGGCAGTAACAACAGTTGCCACGGTAAGTAAGAGACGTAGTGTAGTTACTAACATCTAGGAGAGTTATTTCTGAACGATCTTTGAAATTGTGAAGAACTTCGCGGACCGATTTCAGTGTTAGACGGCCCCAAGTGTCGCCGTCAGGAGTGTCTGGAAATGGGATGCCAGAGACGCCGCCAGCGCGTTCTGTCGAGAGTTTTTGCAACTACCTCCTACAGCGTTCCTACCCATTTTCACCCTCTTGACAACAGTCTAGGACAACTCGAGGACAACCGTTATGAAATCCCCAATCAAAGACATATCCATGTAACATGGTATCTGCTTGTAAAGCGGAACTCGTTTACGAGTTTCTATCGTTTTTGTCATGACCCCCAGCCAAAAGACATTTCTATGTCAAAACCGACAAAACAACAAATACAAAACTTGTTTCCGTCACGACTGCTCTTATAGGCAACAAAAGAGTAGCGAATAAACACAAAACAACTGATACCACCTTCTCCGAACCTCCACTAGAGCGAACTGGCGTCGTTTCGACGGGCCAACCGGAAATTTTGTTACGCAAAGAAAAAAACGTCACGCAACCAATAAACAAGTTAGGTGCTGTTTTCATTTGATTTTCACGTATAAATAAGCCGTTGCTGGGGGAATAAAACTTCTTTAGTTTTCAACGGACAAAAATCGTTCTCCACTCGTTGGAAAGCTCTCGATTTATCACGCATTTCTCTCGTACTTGTTCATCGATTCATGTCGTAGTTTTATATTTATTTTTATCTTATAAATGGATATAGTAAAAAATGCCGCTTGTTTTGTTGTCACTTGGTTGAGAATTTAATCTTGGTTATAGTAATTGTAGACGCGCACCATAACAGAAAATTACCTACCTGTGAATTCATATTCGTGGAAGAATTGGGCATCGTCGAGACTGGCTTACAGCTACTTCAGTAATTGTGTGTCAATAATTATTTCATATTTTCTAATTGATATTTCACTTAAAATATGCTAAGAGCTTTCGCGCAAAGTGATTTTTGAGAGTGGCCAAGGAATCTGCTGAGGAATCTTCTGGACATCGCACTACTGGTTCCATCACAAATGTCTGCTATTTCTTTTGGAATTATCTTTTTTCATAATACACACAATAGGTAGTACTCGTAGA
Organism: Adelphocoris suturalis; assembly: GCA_030762985.1. NCBI lineage: Eukaryota > Metazoa > Arthropoda > Insecta > Hemiptera > Miridae > Adelphocoris > Adelphocoris suturalis. The sequence goes on from CM061043.1 coordinate 57,922,605, forward strand.
CTCTTAAAGTCGGTTCGTAAAGTAGATACTTTTCTTCTGTTATCTTTTACAAATCAAGATGTCAATAATAATTTCTTTTCACCTGTACGATGTTTGTGTACATAATTTCTTTTCACCTGTACGATGTTTGTGTACATATATTTTAAAAAATACGTCACAAATATTATTTGCAAGGAACTCTTGTAACAATCTAATAAGATTTATACAATAAAAATTGATTGATTGATTGACCTTTTTCGCACCCATGGGTATCACACATAATGCATTAATGAACAGTGATGGAAATTCAAGGTATAGTACTGTAATATATAATTAACATAATTCAATTTGTTGTGGTAATAATATAATTTGTCGTGGATAGACTTGACCTTCCGAAAAGTAGTGTATACTGGATCTAATAAAGCTCGTAGGCAGGTGCATTGCTCAAGGTCGGCATAGTTCGCCACATTCCAAAACCAACTGCTTTCCATCTCCCCCACTTCATAGACCTGAAAAGTGGGGGCTTCAGCTGAGTGTACCTTGGGCAGCACGACTGCGGCATAGGGATGGGTATCGTTACTGTATCGGGATGCAAGTATCGATATACCAAATATCGCTTAAGCAAAGTATCGATATTTATAAAGATACCACATCCACAATGTTGCTTAAGAATAATTTTTTCCCAACAAAAAATTTTCAAACCGGAGTTTGAATTATTTAACTTAATGGATGGAGGGAGGTCATTGTAAATTAAAGTTCTTGGTAGAAGATATATTATCTGGGAAAAATTATATTATCTTTATATATAATTCCGAACGGTCTTTGAAATTGTGAAGAACTTCGCGGTCCGATTTCAGTGTTAGACGACTCATTCGAATCAGCACGGCCCCAAGTTTGTTGCAAAAGTGTCGCCGTTCGTCTCTATACCCACCTTGATCGTGTTCTGGGCGGTCCTTATCAACGAGAGTTGTTTATTAGGCTGTGGCGGTAACAACAGTTGCCATCAATTCACGGTAAGTAAGAAACGTTGTGTAGTTACTAACATCTAGGAGAGTTATTTCTGAACGAAGAAATTGAAACTGAAGAACTTAGCGGAATTATATATAAAGTCCGCTAAGTTCTTCAGTTTCAATTTCTTCGTTCAGAAATAACTCTCCTAGATGTTAGTAACTACACAACGTTTCTTACTTACCGTGAATTGATGGCAACTGTTGTTACCGCCACAGCCATAAACCTAACCCCGAACACAGGGGCACATATAGGCAAGACCCGCAAGACCGATCAGTCTTGAAGGAGAGGTATGCCTCGAGCGCCGTCTTCGCTCAAGTTGGAACTTGGAACACATATTTGTATCACCCCCTTTGGTTTTTTGTCATCCATGATGATCCTGTTTAACTATAATTTCTAAACTCCCTCAAAATTTGTTGGTTCACGTTTAAAATTACGAATATTAAAAAAAAGTAGGTATTAGTAGTGGGAAAACTTCAACTACCCGGCACGCACTGGCAAAACACAATTTTGTGAATATTTAATTTATATACACGTATTATTTAATCAATAAATTAGCTGATCCAAAGGTTATGATCCAGAGTCCTTAAAAATACGAAAATTCCCAAGGAATTGGAAGTTTAGATGCGTGCAGGTTGTTTCAGATAGTCCTCATCCAGCGGAACGTTGCGGAAAGTAAGCAACCCGTCGTTCCATCCCGGATATTAGTCGAAACTGAAGCTTTGAACAAATATGCTGTCTCCGATCTAGAAAAATATATTTCACTGTTCACTTTATTTTTCAAAATTCCTCATTATATTCGCTATTCCAGTCTGTTACTTATTTCCTCTCACACAGTGGGTACCGAACTACAAGGTACGTGTTCGCGTTCTCCTAGATGTTAGTAACTACACAACGTTTCTTACTTACCGTGAATTGATGGCAACTGTTGTTACCGCCACAGCCTAATAAACAACTCTCGTTGATAAGGACCGCCCAGAACACGATCAAGGCGGGTATAGAGACGAACGGCGACACTTTTGCAACAAACTTGGGGCCGTGCTGATTCGAATGAGTCGTCTAACACTGAAATCGGACCGCGAAGTTCTTCACAATTTCAAAGACCGTTCGGAATTATATATAAAGAAGATTCCGACCGGTCTTTATATATAATTCCGAATCAGCACGGCCCCAGGTGTCGGTAAGTAAGAAACGTAGTGATGGGGTCTTTTCTGATCAGCTGAGTGAGCTAAATTCTTTCCTGTTCACTGTAGGAAGTTGAAATTTGATAGGGAGACTCTCTGTTTATTATAGGCTGTGGCAGTAACAACAGTTGCCACGGTAAGTAAGAGACGTAGTGTAGTTACTAACATCTAGGAGAGTTATTTCTGAACGATCTTTGAAATTGTGAAGAACTTCGCGGACCGATTTCAGTGTTAGACGGCCCCAAGTGTCGCCGTCAGGAGTGTCTGGAAATGGGATGCCAGAGACGCCGCCAGCGCGTTCTGTCGAGAGTTTTTGCAACTACCTCCTACAGCGTTCCTACCCATTTTCACCCTCTTGACAACAGTCTAGGACAACTCGAGGACAACCGTTATGAAATCCCCAATCAAAGACATATCCATGTAACATGGTATCTGCTTGTAAAGCGGAACTCGTTTACGAGTTTCTATCGTTTTTGTCATGACCCCCAGCCAAAAGACATTTCTATGTCAAAACCGACAAAACAACAAATACAAAACTTGTTTCCGTCACGACTGCTCTTATAGGCAACAAAAGAGTAGCGAATAAACACAAAACAACTGATACCACCTTCTCCGAACCTCCACTAGAGCGAACTGGCGTCGTTTCGACGGGCCAACCGGAAATTTTGTTACGCAAAGAAAAAAACGTCACGCAACCAATAAACAAGTTAGGTGCTGTTTTCATTTGATTTTCACGTATAAATAAGCCGTTGCTGGGGGAATAAAACTTCTTTAGTTTTCAACGGACAAAAATCGTTCTCCACTCGTTGGAAAGCTCTCGATTTATCACGCATTTCTCTCGTACTTGTTCATCGATTCATGTCGTAGTTTTATATTTATTTTTATCTTATAAATGGATATAGTAAAAAATGCCGCTTGTTTTGTTGTCACTTGGTTGAGAATTTAATCTTGGTTATAGTAATTGTAGACGCGCACCATAACAGAAAATTACCTACCTGTGAATTCATATTCGTGGAAGAATTGGGCATCGTCGAGACTGGCTTACAGCTACTTCAGTAATTGTGTGTCAATAATTATTTCATATTTTCTAATTGATATTTCACTTAAAATATGCTAAGAGCTTTCGCGCAAAGTGATTTTTGAGAGTGGCCAAGGAATCTGCTGAGGAATCTTCTGGACATCGCACTACTGGTTCCATCACAAATGTCTGCTATTTCTTTTGGAATTATCTTTTTTCATAATACACACAATAGGTAGTACTCGTAGACTCTTAAAGTCGGTTCGTAAAGTAGATACTTTTCTTCTGTTATCTTTTACAAATCAAGATGTCAATAATAATTTCTTTTCACCTGTACGATGTTTGTGTACATATATTTTAAAAAATACGTCACAAATATTATTTGCAAGGAACTCTTGTAACAATCTAATAAGATTTATACAATAAAAATTGATTGATTGATTGACCTTTTTCGCACCCATGGGTATCACACATAATGCATTAATGAACAGTGATGGAAATTCAAGGTATAGTACTGTAATATATAATTAACATAATTCAATTTGTTGTGGTAATAATATAATTTGTCGTGGATAGACTTGACCTTCCGAAAAGTAGTGTATACTGGATCTAATAAAGCTCGTAGGCAGGTGCATTGCTCAAGGTCGGCATAGTTCGCCACATTCCAAAACCAACTGCTTTCCATCTCCCCCACTTCATAGACCTGAAAAGTGGGGGCTTCAGCTGAGTGTACCTTGGGCAGCACGACTGCGGCATAGGGATGGGTATCGTTACTGTATCGGGATGCAAGTATCGATATACCAAATATCGCTTAAGCAAAGTATCGATATTTATAAAGATACCACATCCACAATGTTGCTTAAGAATAATTTTTTCCCAACAAAAAATTTTCAAACCGGAGTTTGAATTATTTAACTTAATGGATGGAGGGAGGTCATTGTAAATTAAAGTTCTTGGTAGAAGATATATTATCTGGGAAAAATTATATTATCTTTATATATAATTCCGAACGGTCTTTGAAATTGTGAAGAACTTCGCGGTCCGATTTCAGTGTTAGACGACTCATTCGAATCAGCACGGCCCCAAGTTTGTTGCAAAAGTGTCGCCGTTCGTCTCTATACCCACCTTGATCGTGTTCTGGGCGGTCCTTATCAACGAGAGTTGTTTATTAGGCTGTGGCGGTAACAACAGTTGCCATCAATTCACGGTAAGTAAGAAACGTTGTGTAGTTACTAACATCTAGGAGAGTTATTTCTGAACGAAGAAATTGAAACTGAAGAACTTAGCGGAATTATATATAAAGTCCGCTAAGTTCTTCAGTTTCAATTTCTTCGTTCAGAAATAACTCTCCTAGATGTTAGTAACTACACAACGTTTCTTACTTACCGTGAATTGATGGCAACTGTTGTTACCGCCACAGCCATAAACCTAACCCCGAACACAGGGGCACATATAGGCAAGACCCGCAAGACCGATCAGTCTTGAAGGAGAGGTATGCCTCGAGCGCCGTCTTCGCTCAAGTTGGAACTTGGAACACATATTTGTATCACCCCCTTTGGTTTTTTGTCATCCATGATGATCCTGTTTAACTATAATTTCTAAACTCCCTCAAAATTTGTTGGTTCACGTTTAAAATTACGAATATTAAAAAAAAGTAGGTATTAGTAGTGGGAAAACTTCAACTACCCGGCACGCACTGGCAAAACACAATTTTGTGAATATTTAATTTATATACACGTATTATTTAATCAATAAATTAGCTGATCCAAAGGTTATGATCCAGAGTCCTTAAAAATACGAAAATTCCCAAGGAATTGGAAGTTTAGATGCGTGCAGGTTGTTTCAGATAGTCCTCATCCAGCGGAACGTTGCGGAAAGTAAGCAACCCGTCGTTCCATCCCGGATATTAGTCGAAACTGAAGCTTTGAACAAATATGCTGTCTCCGATCTAGAAAAATATATTTCACTGTTCACTTTATTTTTCAAAATTCCTCATTATATTCGCTATTCCAGTCTGTTACTTATTTCCTCTCACACAGTGGGTACCGAACTACAAGGTACGTGTTCGCGTTCTCCTAGATGTTAGTAACTACACAACGTTTCTTACTTACCGTGAATTGATGGCAACTGTTGTTACCGCCACAGCCTAATAAACAACTCTCGTTGATAAGGACCGCCCAGAACACGATCAAGGCGGGTATAGAGACGAACGGCGACACTTTTGCAACAAACTTGGGGCCGTGCTGATTCGAATGAGTCGTCTAACACTGAAATCGGACCGCGAAGTTCTTCACAATTTCAAAGACCGTTCGGAATTATATATAAAGAAGATTCCGACCGGTCTTTATATATAATTCCGAATCAGCACGGCCCCAGGTGTCGGTAAGTAAGAAACGTAGTGATGGGGTCTTTTCTGATCAGCTGAGTGAGCTAAATTCTTTCCTGTTCACTGTAGGAAGTTGAAATTTGATAGGGAGACTCTCTGTTTATTATAGGCTGTGGCAGTAACAACAGTTGCCACGGTAAGTAAGAGACGTAGTGTAGTTACTAACATCTAGGAGAGTTATTTCTGAACGATCTTTGAAATTGTGAAGAACTTCGCGGACCGATTTCAGTGTTAGACGGCCCCAAGTGTCGCCGTCAGGAGTGTCTGGAAATGGGATGCCAGAGACGCCGCCAGCGCGTTCTGTCGAGAGTTTTTGCAACTACCTCCTACAGCGTTCCTACCCATTTTCACCCTCTTGACAACAGTCTAGGACAACTCGAGGACAACCGTTATGAAATCCCCAATCAAAGACATATCCATGTAACATGGTATCTGCTTGTAAAGCGGAACTCGTTTACGAGTTTCTATCGTTTTTGTCATGACCCCCAGCCAAAAGACATTTCTATGTCAAAACCGACAAAACAACAAATACAAAACTTGTTTCCGTCACGACTGCTCTTATAGGCAACAAAAGAGTAGCGAATAAACACAAAACAACTGATACCACCTTCTCCGAACCTCCACTAGAGCGAACTGGCGTCGTTTCGACGGGCCAACCGGAAATTTTGTTACGCAAAGAAAAAAACGTCACGCAACCAATAAACAAGTTAGGTGCTGTTTTCATTTGATTTTCACGTATAAATAAGCCGTTGCTGGGGGAATAAAACTTCTTTAGTTTTCAACGGACAAAAATCGTTCTCCACTCGTTGGAAAGCTCTCGATTTATCACGCATTTCTCTCGTACTTGTTCATCGATTCATGTCGTAGTTTTATATTTATTTTTATCTTATAAATGGATATAGTAAAAAATGCCGCTTGTTTTGTTGTCACTTGGTTGAGAATTTAATCTTGGTTATAGTAATTGTAGACGCGCACCATAACAGAAAATTACCTACCTGTGAATTCATATTCGTGGAAGAATTGGGCATCGTCGAGACTGGCTTACAGCTACTTCAGTAATTGTGTGTCAATAATTATTTCATATTTTCTAATTGATATTTCACTTAAAATATGCTAAGAGCTTTCGCGCAAAGTGATTTTTGAGAGTGGCCAAGGAATCTGCTGAGGAATCTTCTGGACATCGCACTACTGGTTCCATCACAAATGTCTGCTATTTCTTTTGGAATTATCTTTTTTCATAATACACACAATAGGTAGTACTCGTAGACTCTTAAAGTCGGTTCGTAAAGTAGATACTTTTCTTCTGTTATCTTTTACAAATCAAGATGTCAATAATAATTTCTTTTCACCTGTACGATGTTTGTGTACATATATTTTAAAAAATACGTCACAAATATTATTTGCAAGGAACTCTTGTAACAATCTAATAAGATTTATACAATAAAAATTGATTGATTGATTGACCTTTTTCGCACCCATGGGTATCACACATAATGCATTAATGAACAGTGATGGAAATTCAAGGTATAGTACTGTAATATATAATTAACATAATTCAATTTGTTGTGGTAATAATATAATTTGTCGTGGATAGACTTGACCTTCCGAAAAGTAGTGTATACTGGATCTAATAAAGCTCGTAGGCAGGTGCATTGCTCAAGGTCGGCATAGTTCGCCACATTCCAAAACCAACTGCTTTCCATCTCCCCCACTTCATAGACCTGAAAAGTGGGGGCTTCAGCTGAGTGTACCTTGGGCAGCACGACTGCGGCATAGGGATGGGTATCGTTACTGTATCGGGATGCAAGTATCGATATACCAAATATCGCTTAAGCAAAGTATCGATATTTATAAAGATACCACATCCACAATGTTGCTTAAGAATAATTTTTTCCCAACAAAAAATTTTCAAACCGGAGTTTGAATTATTTAACTTAATGGATGGAGGGAGGTCATTGTAAATTAAAGTTCTTGGTAGAAGATATATTATCTGGGAAAAATTATATTATCTTTATATATAATTCCGAACGGTCTTTGAAATTGTGAAGAACTTCGCGGTCCGATTTCAGTGTTAGACGACTCATTCGAATCAGCACGGCCCCAAGTTTGTTGCAAAAGTGTCGCCGTTCGTCTCTATACCCACCTTGATCGTGTTCTGGGCGGTCCTTATCAACGAGAGTTGTTTATTAGGCTGTGGCGGTAACAACAGTTGCCATCAATTCACGGTAAGTAAGAAACGTTGTGTAGTTACTAACATCTAGGAGAGTTATTTCTGAACGAAGAAATTGAAACTGAAGAACTTAGCGGAATTATATATAAAGTCCGCTAAGTTCTTCAGTTTCAATTTCTTCGTTCAGAAATAACTCTCCTAGATGTTAGTAACTACACAACGTTTCTTACTTACCGTGAATTGATGGCAACTGTTGTTACCGCCACAGCCATAAACCTAACCCCGAACACAGGGGCACATATAGGCAAGACCCGCAAGACCGATCAGTCTTGAAGGAGAGGTATGCCTCGAGCGCCGTCTTCGCTCAAGTTGGAACTTGGAACACATATTTGTATCACCCCCTTTGGTTTTTTGTCATCCATGATGATCCTGTTTAACTATAATTTCTAAACTCCCTCAAAATTTGTTGGTTCACGTTTAAAATTACGAATATTAAAAAAAAGTAGGTATTAGTAGTGGGAAAACTTCAACTACCCGGCACGCACTGGCAAAACACAATTTTGTGAATATTTAATTTATATACACGTATTATTTAATCAATAAATTAGCTGATCCAAAGGTTATGATCCAGAGTCCTTAAAAATACGAAAATTCCCAAGGAATTGGAAGTTTAGATGCGTGCAGGTTGTTTCAGATAGTCCTCATCCAGCGGAACGTTGCGGAAAGTAAGCAACCCGTCGTTCCATCCCGGATATTAGTCGAAACTGAAGCTTTGAACAAATATGCTGTCTCCGATCTAGAAAAATATATTTCACTGTTCACTTTATTTTTCAAAATTCCTCATTATATTCGCTATTCCAGTCTGTTACTTATTTCCTCTCACACAGTGGGTACCGAACTACAAGGTACGTGTTCGCGTTCTCCTAGATGTTAGTAACTACACAACGTTTCTTACTTACCGTGAATTGATGGCAACTGTTGTTACCGCCACAGCCTAATAAACAACTCTCGTTGATAAGGACCGCCCAGAACACGATCAAGGCGGGTATAGAGACGAACGGCGACACTTTTGCAACAAACTTGGGGCCGTGCTGATTCGAATGAGTCGTCTAACACTGAAATCGGACCGCGAAGTTCTTCACAATTTCAAAGACCGTTCGGAATTATATATAAAGAAGATTCCGACCGGTCTTTATATATAATTCCGAATCAGCACGGCCCCAGGTGTCGGTAAGTAAGAAACGTAGTGATGGGGTCTTTTCTGATCAGCTGAGTGAGCTAAATTCTTTCCTGTTCACTGTAGGAAGTTGAAATTTGATAGGGAGACTCTCTGTTTATTATAGGCTGTGGCAGTAACAACAGTTGCCACGGTAAGTAAGAGACGTAGTGTAGTTACTAACATCTAGGAGAGTTATTTCTGAACGATCTTTGAAATTGTGAAGAACTTCGCGGACCGATTTCAGTGTTAGACGGCCCCAAGTGTCGCCGTCAGGAGTGTCTGGAAATGGGATGCCAGAGACGCCGCCAGCGCGTTCTGTCGAGAGTTTTTGCAACTACCTCCTACAGCGTTCCTACCCATTTTCACCCTCTTGACAACAGTCTAGGACAACTCGAGGACAACCGTTATGAAATCCCCAATCAAAGACATATCCATGTAACATGGTATCTGCTTGTAAAGCGGAACTCGTTTACGAGTTTCTATCGGTTTTGTCATGACCCCCAGCCAAAAGACATTTCTATGTCAAAACCGACAAAACAACAAATACAAAACTTGTTTCCGTCACGACTGCTCTTATAGGCAACAAAAGAGTAGCGAATAAACACAAAACAACTGATACCACCTTCTCCGAACCTCCACTAGAGCGAACTGGCGTCGTTTCGACGGGCCAACCGGAAATTTTGTTACGCAAAGAAAAAAACGTCACGCAACCAATAAACAAGTTAGGTGCTGTTTTCATTTGATTTTCACGTATAAATAAGCCGTTGCTGGGGGAATAAAACTTCTTTAGTTTTCAACGGACAAAAATCGTTCTCCACTCGTTGGAAAGCTCTCGATTTATCACGCATTTCTCTCGTACTTGTTCATCGATTCATGTCGTAGTTTTATATTTATTTTTATCTTATAAATGGATATAGTAAAAAATGCCGCTTGTTTTGTTGTCACTTGGTTGAGAATTTAATCTTGGTTATAGTAATTGTAGACGCGCACCATAACAGAAAATTACCTACCTGTGAATTCATATTCGTGGAAGAATTGGGCATCGTCGAGACTGGCTTACAGCTACTTCAGTAATTGTGTGTCAATAATTATTTCATATTTTCTAATTGATATTTCACTTAAAATATGCTAAGAGCTTTCGCGCAAAGTGATTTTTGAGAGTGGCCAAGGAATCTGCTGAGGAATCTTCTGGACATCGCACTACTGGTTCCATCACAAATGTCTGCTATTTCTTTTGGAATTATCTTTTTTCATAATACACACAATAGGTAGTACTCGTAGACTCTTAAAGTCGGTTCGTAAAGTAGATACTTTTCTTCTGTTATCTTTTACAAATCAAGATGTCAATAATAATTTCTTTTCACCTGTACGATGTTTGTGTACATATATTTTAAAAAATACGTCACAAATATTATTTGCAAGGAACTCTTGTAACAATCTAATAAGATTTATACAATAAAAATTGATTGATTGATTGACCTTTTTCGCACCCATGGGTATCACACATAATGCATTAATGAACAGTGATGGAAATTCAAGGTATAGTACTGTAATATATAATTAACATAATTCAATTTGTTGTGGTAATAATATAATTTGTCGTGGATAGACTTGACCTTCCGAAAAGTAGTGTATACTGGATCTAATAAAGCTCGTAGGCAGGTGCATTGCTCAAGGTCGGCATAGTTCGCCACATTCCAAAACCAACTGCTTTCCATCTCCCCCACTTCATAGACCTGAAAAGTGGGGGCTTCAGCTGAGTGTACCTTGGGCAGCACGACTGCGGCATAGGGATGGGTATCGTTACTGTATCGGGATGCAAGTATCGATATACCAAATATCGCTTAAGCAAAGTATCGATATTTATAAAGATACCACATCCACAATGTTGCTTAAGAATAATTTTTTCCCAACAAAAAATTTTCAAACCGGAGTTTGAATTATTTAACTTAATGGATGGAGGGAGGTCATTGTAAATTAAAGTTCTTGGTAGAAGATATATTATCTGGGAAAAATTATATTATCTTCATATATAATTCCGAACGGTCTTTGAAATTGTGAAGAACTTCGCGGTCCGATTTCAGTGTTAGACGACTCATTCGAATCAGCACGGCCCCAAGTTTGTTGCAAAAGTGTCGCCGTTCGTCTCTATACCCACCTTGATCGTGTTCTGGGCGGTCCTTATCAACGAGAGTTGTTTATTAGGCTGTGGCGGTAACAACAGTTGCCATCAATTCACGGTAAGTAAGAAACGTTGTGTAGTTACTAACATCTAGGAGAGTTATTTCTGAACGAAGAAATTGAAACTGAAGAACTTAGCGGAATTATATATAAAGTCCGCTAAGTTCTTCAGTTTCAATTTCTTCGTTCAGAAATAACTCTCCTAGATGTTAGTAACTACACAACGTTTCTTACTTACCGTGAATTGATGGCAACTGTTGTTACCGCCACAGCCATAAACCTAACCCCGAACACAGGGGCACATATAGGCAAGACCCGCAAGACCGATCAGTCTTGAAGGAGAGGTATGCCTCGAGCGCCGTCTTCGCTCAAGTTGGAACTTGGAACACATATTTGTATCACCCCCTTTGGTTTTTTGTCATCCATGATGATCCTGTTTAACTATAATTTCTAAACTCCCTCAAAATTTGTTGGTTCACGTTTAAAATTACGAATATTAAAAAAAAGTAGGTATTAGTAGTGGGAAAACTTCAACTACCCGGCACGCACTGGCAAAACACAATTTTGTGAATATTTAATTTATATACACGTATTATTTAATCAATAAATTAGCTGATCCAAAGGTTATGATCCAGAGTCCTTAAAAATACGAAAATTCCCAAGGAATTGGAAGTTTAGATGCGTGCAGGTTGTTTCAGATAGTCCTCATCCAGCGGAACGTTGCGGAAAGTAAGCAACCCGTCGTTCCATCCCGGATATTAGTCGAAACTGAAGCTTTGAACAAATATGCTGTCTCCGATCTAGAAAAATATATTTCACTGTTCACTTTATTTTTCAAAATTCCTCATTATATTCGCTATTCCAGTCTGTTACTTATTTCCTCTCACACAGTGGGTACCGAACTACAAGGTACGTGTTCGCGTTCTCCTAGATGTTAGTAACTACACAACGTTTCTTACTTACCGTGAATTGATGGCAACTGTTGTTACCGCCACAGCCTAATAAACAACTCTCGTTGATAAGGACCGCCCAGAACACGATCAAGGCGGGTATAGAGACGAACGGCGACACTTTTGCAACAAACTTGGGGCCGTGCTGATTCGAATGAGTCGTCTAACACTGAAATCGGACCGCGAAGTTCTTCACAATTTCAAAGACCGTTCGGAATTATATATAAAGAAGATTCCGACCGGTCTTTATATATAATTCCGAATCAGCACGGCCCCAGGTGTCGGTAAGTAAGAAACGTAGTGATGGGGTCTTTTCTGATCAGCTGAGTGAGCTAAATTCTTTCCTGTTCACTGTAGGAAGTTGAAATTTGATAGGGAGACTCTCTGTTTATTATAGGCTGTGGCAGTAACAACAGTTGCCACGGTAAGTAAGAGACGTAGTGTAGTTACTAACATCTAGGAGAGTTATTTCTGAACGATCTTTGAAATTGTGAAGAACTTCGCGGACCGATTTCAGTGTTAGACGGCCCCAAGTGTCGCCGTCAGGAGTGTCTGGAAATGGGATGCCAGAGACGCCGCCAGCGCGTTCTGTCGAGAGTTTTTGCAACTACCTCCTACAGCGTTCCTACCCATTTTCACCCTCTTGACAACAGTCTAGGACAACTCGAGGACAACCGTTATGAAATCCCCAATCAAAGACATATCCATGTAACATGGTATCTGCTTGTAAAGCGGAACTCGTTTACGAGTTTCTATCGTTTTTGTCATGACCCCCAGCCAAAAGACATTTCTATGTCAAAACCGACAAAACAACAAATACAAAACTTGTTTCCGTCACGACTGCTCTTATAGGCAACAAAAGAGTAGCGAATAAACACAAAACAACTGATACCACCTTCTCCGAACCTCCACTAGAGCGAACTGGCGTCGTTTCGACGGGCCAACCGGAAATTTTGTTACGCAAAGAAAAAAACGTCACGCAACCAATAAACAAGTTAGGTGCTGTTTTCATTTGATTTTCACGTATAAATAAGCCGTTGCTGGGGGAATAAAACTTCTTTAGTTTTCAACGGACAAAAATCGTTCTCCACTCGTTGGAAAGCTCTCGATTTATCACGCATTTCTCTCGTACTTGTTCATCGATTCATGTCGTAGTTTTATATTTATTTTTATCTTATAAATGGATATAGTAAAAAATGCCGCTTGTTTTGTTGTCACTTGGTTGAGAATTTAATCTTGGTTATAGTAATTGTAGACGCGCACCATAACAGAAAATTACCTACCTGTGAATTCATATTCGTGGAAGAATTGGGCATCGTCGAGACTGGCTTACAGCTACTTCAGTAATTGTGTGTCAATAATTATTTCATATTTTCTAATTGATATTTCACTTAAAATATGCTAAGAGCTTTCGCGCAAAGTGATTTTTGAGAGTGGCCAAGGAATCTGCTGAGGAATCTTCTGGACATCGCACTACTGGTTCCATCACAAATGTCTGCTATTTCTTTTGGAATTATCTTTTTTCATAATACACACAATAGGTAGTACTCGTAGACTCTTAAAGTCGGTTCGTAAAGTAGATACTTTTCTTCTGTTATCTTTTACAAATCAAGATGTCAATAATAATTTCTTTTCACCTGTACGATGTTTGTGTACATATATTTTAAAAAATACGTCACAAATATTATTTGCAAGGAACTCTTGTAACAATCTAATAAGATTTATACAATAAAAATTGATTGATTGATTGACCTTTTTCGCACCCATGGGTATCACACATAATGCATTAATGAACAGTGATGGAAATTCAAGGTATAGTACTGTAATATATAATTAACATAATTCAATTTGTTGTGGTAATAATATAATTTGTCGTGGATAGACTTGACCTTCCGAAAAGTAGTGTATACTGGATCTAATAAAGCTCGTAGGCAGGTGCATTGCTCAAGGTCGGCATAGTTCGCCACATTCCAAAACCAACTGCTTTCCATCTCCCCCACTTCATAGACCTGAAAAGTGGGGGCTTCAGCTGAGTGTACCTTGGGCAGCACGACTGCGGCATAGGGATGGGTATCGTTACTGTATCGGGATGCAAGTATCGATATACCAAATATCGCTTAAGCAAAGTATCGATATTTATAAAGATACCACATCCACAATGTTGCTTAAGAATAATTTTTTCCCAACAAAAAATTTTCAAACCGGAGTTTGAATTATTTAACTTAATGGATGGAGGGAGGTCATTGTAAATTAAAGTTCTTGGTAGAAGATATATTATCTGGGAAAAATTATATTATCTTTATATATAATTCCGAACGGTCTTTGAAATTGTGAAGAACTTCGCGGTCCGATTTCAGTGTTAGACGACTCATTCGAATCAGCACGGCCCCAAGTTTGTTGCAAAAGTGTCGCCGTTCGTCTCTATACCCACCTTGATCGTGTTCTGGGCGGTCCTTATCAACGAGAGTTGTTTATTAGGCTGTGGCGGTAACAACAGTTGCCATCAATTCACGGTAAGTAAGAAACGTTGTGTAGTTACTAACATCTAGGAGAGTTATTTCTGAACGAAGAAATTGAAACTGAAGAACTTAGCGGAATTATATATAAAGTCCGCTAAGTTCTTCAGTTTCAATTTCTTCGTTCAGAAATAACTCTCCTAGATGTTAGTAACTACACAACGTTTCTTACTTACCGTGAATTGATGGCAACTGTTGTTACCGCCACAGCCATAAACCTAACCCCGAACACAGGGGCACATATAGGCAAGACCCGCAAGACCGATCAGTCTTGAAGGAGAGGTATGCCTCGAGCGCCGTCTTCGCTCAAGTTGGAACTTGGAACACATATTTGTATCACCCCCTTTGGTTTTTTGTCATCCATGATGATCCTGTTTAACTATAATTTCTAAACTCCCTCAAAATTTGTTGGTTCACGTTTAAAATTACGAATATTAAAAAAAAGTAGGTATTAGTAGTGGGAAAACTTCAACTACCCGGCACGCACTGGCAAAACACAATTTTGTGAATATTTAATTTATATACACGTATTATTTAATCAATAAATTAGCTGATCCAAAGGTTATGATCCAGAGTCCTTAAAAATACGAAAATTCCCAAGGAATTGGAAGTTTAGATGCGTGCAGGTTGTTTCAGATAGTCCTCATCCAGCGGAACGTTGCGGAAAGTAAGCAACCCGTCGTTCCATCCCGGATATTAGTCGAAACTGAAGCTTTGAACAAATATGCTGTCTCCGATCTAGAAAAATATATTTCACTGTTCACTTTATTTTTCAAAATTCCTCATTATATTCGCTATTCCAGTCTGTTACTTATTTCCTCTCACACAGTGGGTACCGAACTACAAGGTACGTGTTCGCGTTCTCCTAGATGTTAGTAACTACACAACGTTTCTTACTTACCGTGAATTGATGGCAACTGTTGTTACCGCCACAGCCTAATAAACAACTCTCGTTGATAAGGACCGCCCAGAACACGATCAAGGCGGGTATAGAGACGAACGGCGACACTTTTGCAACAAACTTGGGGCCGTGCTGATTCGAATGAGTCGTCTAACACTGAAATCGGACCGCGAAGTTCTTCACAATTTCAAAGACCGTTCGGAATTATATATAAAGAAGATTCCGACCGGTCTTTATATATAATTCCGAATCAGCACGGCCCCAGGTGTCGGTAAGTAAGAAACGTAGTGATGGGGTCTTTTCTGATCAGCTGAGTGAGCTAAATTCTTTCCTGTTCACTGTAGGAAGTTGAAATTTGATAGGGAGACTCTCTGTTTATTATAGGCTGTGGCAGTAACAACAGTTGCCACGGTAAGTAAGAGACGTAGTGTAGTTACTAACATCTAGGAGAGTTATTTCTGAACGATCTTTGAAATTGTGAAGAACTTCGCGGACCGATTTCAGTGTTAGACGGCCCCAAGTGTCGCCGTCAGGAGTGTCTGGAAATGGGATGCCAGAGACGCCGCCAGCGCGTTCTGTCGAGAGTTTTTGCAACTACCTCCTACAGCGTTCCTACCCATTTTCACCCTCTTGACAACAGTCTAGGACAACTCGAGGACAACCGTTATGAAATCCCCAATCAAAGACATATCCATGTAACATGGTATCTGCTTGTAAAGCGGAACTCGTTTACGAGTTTCTATCGGTTTTGTCATGACCCCCAGCCAAAAGACATTTCTATGTCAAAACCGACAAAACAACAAATACAAAACTTGTTTCCGTCACGACTGCTCTTATAGGCAACAAAAGAGTAGCGAATAAACACAAAACAACTGATACCACCTTCTCCGAACCTCCACTAGAGCGAACTGGCGTCGTTTCGACGGGCCAACCGGAAATTTTGTTACGCAAAGAAAAAAACGTCACGCAACCAATAAACAAGTTAGGTGCTGTTTTCATTTGATTTTCACGTATAAATAAGCCGTTGCTGGGGGAATAAAACTTCTTTAGTTTTCAACGGACAAAAATCGTTCTCCACTCGTTGGAAAGCTCTCGATTTATCACGCATTTCTCTCGTACTTGTTCATCGATTCATGTCGTAGTTTTATATTTATTTTTATCTTATAAATGGATATAGTAAAAAATGCCGCTTGTTTTGTTGTCACTTGGTTGAGAATTTAATCTTGGTTATAGTAATTGTAGACGCGCACCATAACAGAAAATTACCTACCTGTGAATTCATATTCGTGGAAGAATTGGGCATCGTCGAGACTGGCTTACAGCTACTTCAGTAATTGTGTGTCAATAATTATTTCATATTTTCTAATTGATATTTCACTTAAAATATGCTAAGAGCTTTCGCGCAAAGTGATTTTTGAGAGTGGCCAAGGAATCTGCTGAGGAATCTTCTGGACATCGCACTACTGGTTCCATCACAAATGTCTGCTATTTCTTTTGGAATTATCTTTTTTCATAATACACACAATAGGTAGTACTCGTAGACTCTTAAAGTCGGTTCGTAAAGTAGATACTTTTCTTCTGTTATCTTTTACAAATCAAGATGTCAATAATAATTTCTTTTCACCTGTACGATGTTTGTGTACATATATTTTAAAAAATACGTCACAAATATTATTTGCAAGGAACTCTTGTAACAATCTAATAAGATTTATACAATAAAAATTGATTGATTGATTGACCTTTTTCGCACCCATGGGTATCACACATAATGCATTAATGAACAGTGATGGAAATTCAAGGTATAGTACTGTAATATATAATTAACATAATTCAATTTGTTGTGGTAATAATATAATTTGTCGTGGATAGACTTGACCTTCCGAAAAGTAGTGTATACTGGATCTAATAAAGCTCGTAGGCAGGTGCATTGCTCAAGGTCGGCATAGTTCGCCACATTCCAAAACCAACTGCTTTCCATCTCCCCCACTTCATAGACCTGAAAAGTGGGGGCTTCAGCTGAGTGTACCTTGGGCAGCACGACTGCGGCATAGGGATGGGTATCGTTACTGTATCGGGATGCAAGTATCGATATACCAAATATCGCTTAAGCAAAGTATCGATATTTATAAAGATACCACATCCACAATGTTGCTTAAGAATAATTTTTTCCCAACAAAAAATTTTCAAACCGGAGTTTGAATTATTTAACTTAATGGATGGAGGGAGGTCATTGTAAATTAAAGTTCTTGGTAGAAGATATATTATCTGGGAAAAATTATATTATCTTTATATATAATTCCGAACGGTCTTTGAAATTGTGAAGAACTTCGCGGTCCGATTTCAGTGTTAGACGACTCATTCGAATCAGCACGGCCCCAAGTTTGTTGCAAAAGTGTCGCCGTTCGTCTCTATACCCACCTTGATCGTGTTCTGGGCGGTCCTTATCAACGAGAGTTGTTTATTAGGCTGTGGCGGTAACAACAGTTGCCATCAATTCACGGTAAGTAAGAAACGTTGTGTAGTTACTAACATCTAGGAGAGTTATTTCTGAACGAAGAAATTGAAACTGAAGAACTTAGCGGAATTATATATAAAGTCCGCTAAGTTCTTCAGTTTCAATTTCTTCGTTCAGAAATAACTCTCCTAGATGTTAGTAACTACACAACGTTTCTTACTTACCGTGAATTGATGGCAACTGTTGTTACCGCCACAGCCATAAACCTAACCCCGAACACAGGGGCACATATAGGCAAGACCCGCAAGACCGATCAGTCTTGAAGGAGAGGTATGCCTCGAGCGCCGTCTTCGCTCAAGTTGGAACACATATTTGTATCACCCCCTTTGGTTTTTTGTCATCCATGATGATCCTGTTTAACTATAATTTCTAAACTCCCTCAAAATTTGTTGGTTCACGTTTAAAATTACGAATATTAAAAAAAAGTAGGTATTAGTAGTGGGAAAACTTCAACTACCCGGCACGCACTGGCAAAACACAATTTTGTGAATATTTAATTTATATACACGTATTATTTAATCAATAAATTAGCTGATCCAAAGGTTATGATCCAGAGTCCTTAAAAATACGAAAATTCCCAAGGAATTGGAAGTTTAGATGCGTGCAGGTTGTTTCAGATAGTCCTCATCCAGCGGAACGTTGCGGAAAGTAAGCAACCCGTCGTTCCATCCCGGATATTAGTCGAAACTGAAGCTTTGAACAAATATGCTGTCTCCGATCTAGAAAAATATATTTCACTGTTCACTTTATTTTTCAAAATTCCTCATTATATTCGCTATTCCAGTCTGTTACTTATTTCCTCTCACACAGTGGGTACCGAACTACAAGGTACGTGTTCGCGTTCTCCTAGATGTTAGTAACTACACAACGTTTCTTACTTACCGTGAATTGATGGCAACTGTTGTTACCGCCACAGCCTAATAAACAACTCTCGTTGATAAGGACCGCCCAGAACACGATCAAGGCGGGTATAGAGACGAACGGCGACACTTTTGCAACAAACTTGGGGCCGTGCTGATTCGAATGAGTCGTCTAACACTGAAATCGGACCGCGAAGTTCTTCACAATTTCAAAGACCGTTCGGAATTATATATAAAGAAGATTCCGACCGGTCTTTATATATAATTCCGAATCAGCACGGCCCCAGGTGTCGGTAAGTAAGAAACGTAGTGATGGGGTCTTTTCTGATCAGCTGAGTGAGCTAAATTCTTTCCTGTTCACTGTAGGAAGTTGAAATTTGATAGGGAGACTCTCTGTTTATTATAGGCTGTGGCAGTAACAACAGTTGCCACGGTAAGTAAGAGACGTAGTGTAGTTACTAACATCTAGGAGAGTTATTTCTGAACGATCTTTGAAATTGTGAAGAACTTCGCGGACCGATTTCAGTGTTAGACGGCCCCAAGTGTCGCCGTCAGGAGTGTCTGGAAATGGGATGCCAGAGACGCCGCCAGCGCGTTCTGTCGAGAGTTTTTGCAACTACCTCCTACAGCGTTCCTACCCATTTTCACCCTCTTGACAACAGTCTAGGACAACTCGAGGACAACCGTTATGAAATCCCCAATCAAAGACATATCCATGTAACATGGTATCTGCTTGTAAAGCGGAACTCGTTTACGAGTTTCTATCGGTTTTGTCATGACCCCCAGCCAAAAGACATTTCTATGTCAAAACCGACAAAACAACAAATACAAAACTTGTTTCCGTCACGACTGCTCTTATAGGCAACAAAAGAGTAGCGAATAAACACAAAACAACTGATACCACCTTCTCCGAACCTCCACTAGAGCGAACTGGCGTCGTTTCGACGGGCCAACCGGAAATTTTGTTACGCAAAGAAAAAAACGTCACGCAACCAATAAACAAGTTAGGTGCTGTTTTCATTTGATTTTCACGTATAAATAAGCCGTTGCTGGGGGAATAAAACTTCTTTAGTTTTCAACGGACAAAAATCGTTCTCCACTCGTTGGAAAGCTCTCGATTTATCACGCATTTCTCTCGTACTTGTTCATCGATTCATGTCGTAGTTTTATATTTATTTTTATCTTATAAATGGATATAGTAAAAAATGCCGCTTGTTTTGTTGTCACTTGGTTGAGAATTTAATCTTGGTTATAGTAATTGTAGACGCGCACCATAACAGAAAATTACCTACCTGTGAATTCATATTCGTGGAAGAATTGGGCATCGTCGAGACTGGCTTACAGCTACTTCAGTAATTGTGTGTCAATAATTATTTCATATTTTCTAATTGATATTTCACTTAAAATATGCTAAGAGCTTTCGCGCAAAGTGATTTTTGAGAGTGGCCAAGGAATCTGCTGAGGAATCTTCTGGACATCGCACTACTGGTTCCATCACAAATGTCTGCTATTTCTTTTGGAATTATCTTTTTTCATAATACACACAATAGGTAGTACTCGTAGACTCTTAAAGTCGGTTCGTAAAGTAGATACTTTTCTTCTGTTATCTTTTACAAATCAAGATGTCAATAATAATTTCTTTTCACCTGTACGATGTTTGTGTACATATATTTTAAAAAATACGTCACAAATATTATTTGCAAGGAACTCTTGTAACAATCTAATAAGATTTATACAATAAAAATTGATTGATTGATTGACCTTTTTCGCACCCATGGGTATCACACATAATGCATTAATGAACAGTGATGGAAATTCAAGGTATAGTACTGTAATATATAATTAACATAATTCAATTTGTTGTGGTAATAATATAATTTGTCGTGGATAGACTTGACCTTCCGAAAAGTAGTGTATACTGGATCTAATAAAGCTCGTAGGCAGGTGCATTGCTCAAGGTCGGCATAGTTCGCCACATTCCAAAACCAACTGCTTTCCATCTCCCCCACTTCATAGACCTGAAAAGTGGGGGCTTCAGCTGAGTGTACCTTGGGCAGCACGACTGCGGCATAGGGATGGGTATCGTTACTGTATCGGGATGCAAGTATCGATATACCAAATATCGCTTAAGCAAAGTATCGATATTTATAAAGATACCACATCCACAATGTTGCTTAAGAATAATTTTTTCCCAACAAAAAATTTTCAAACCGGAGTTTGAATTATTTAACTTAATGGATGGAGGGAGGTCATTGTAAATTAAAGTTCTTGGTAGAAGATATATTATCTGGGAAAAATTATATTATCTTCATATATAATTCCGAACGGTCTTTGAAATTGTGAAGAACTTCGCGGTCCGATTTCAGTGTTAGACGACTCATTCGAATCAGCACGGCCCCAAGTTTGTTGCAAAAGTGTCGCCGTTCGTCTCTATACCCACCTTGATCGTGTTCTGGGCGGTCCTTATCAACGAGAGTTGTTTATTAGGCTGTGGCGGTAACAACAGTTGCCATCAATTCACGGTAAGTAAGAAACGTTGTGTAGTTACTAACATCTAGGAGAGTTATTTCTGAACGAAGAAATTGAAACTGAAGAACTTAGCGGAATTATATATAAAGTCCGCTAAGTTCTTCAGTTTCAATTTCTTCGTTCAGAAATAACTCTCCTAGATGTTAGTAACTACACAACGTTTCTTACTTACCGTGAATTGATGGCAACTGTTGTTACCGCCACAGCCATAAACCTAACCCCGAACACAGGGGCACATATAGGCAAGACCCGCAAGACCGATCAGTCTTGAAGGAGAGGTATGCCTCGAGCGCCGTCTTCGCTCAAGTTGGAACACATATTTGTATCACCCCCTTTGGTTTTTTGTCATCCATGATGATCCTGTTTAACTATAATTTCTAAACTCCCTCAAAATTTGTTGGTTCACGTTTAAAATTACGAATATTAAAAAAAAGTAGGTATTAGTAGTGGGAAAACTTCAACTACCCGGCACGCACTGGCAAAACACAATTTTGTGAATATTTTATTTATATACACGTATTATTTAATCAATAAATTAGCTGATCCAAAGGTTATGATCCAGAGTCCTTAAAAATACGAAAATTCCCAAGGAATTGGAAGTTTAGATGCGTGCAGGTTGTTTCAGATAGTCCTCATCCAGCGGAACGTTGCGGAAAGTAAGCAACCCGTCGTTCCATCCCGGATATTAGTCGAAACTGAAGCTTTGAACAAATATGCTGTCTCCGATCTAGAAAAATATATTTCACTGTTCACTTTATTTTTCAAAATTCCTCATTATATTCGCTATTCCAGTCTGTTACTTATTTCCTCTCACACAGTGGGTACCGAACTACAAGGTACGTGTTCGCGTTCTCCTAGATGTTAGTAACTACACAACGTTTCTTACTTACCGTGAATTGATGGCAACTGTTGTTACCGCCACAGCCTAATAAACAACTCTCGTTGATAAGGACCGCCCAGAACACGATCAAGGCGGGTATAGAGACGAACGGCGACACTTTTGCAACAAACTTGGGGCCGTGCTGATTCGAATGAGTCGTCTAACACTGAAATCGGACCGCGAAGTTCTTCACAATTTCAAAGACCGTTCGGAATTATATATAAAGAAGATTCCGACCGGTCTTTATATATAATTCCGAATCAGCACGGCCCCAGGTGTCGGTAAGTAAGAAACGTAGTGATGGGGTCTTTTCTGATCAGCTGAGTGAGCTAAATTCTTTCCTGTTCACTGTAGGAAGTTGAAATTTGATAGGGAGACTCTCTGTTTATTATAGGCTGTGGCAGTAACAACAGTTGCCACGGTAAGTAAGAGACGTAGTGTAGTTACTAACATCTAGGAGAGTTATTTCTGAACGATCTTTGAAATTGTGAAGAACTTCGCGGACCGATTTCAGTGTTAGACGGCCCCAAGTGTCGCCGTCAGGAGTGTCTGGAAATGGGATGCCAGAGACGCCGCCAGCGCGTTCTGTCGAGAGTTTTTGCAACTACCTCCTACAGCGTTCCTACCCATTTTCACCCTCTTGACAACAGTCTAGGACAACTCGAGGACAACCGTTATGAAATCCCCAATCAAAGACATATCCATGTAACATGGTATCTGCTTGTAAAGCGGAACTCGTTTACGAGTTTCTATCGTTTTTGTCATGACCCCCAGCCAAAAGACATTTCTATGTCAAAACCGACAAAACAACAAATACAAAACTTGTTTCCGTCACGACTGCTCTTATAGGCAACAAAAGAGTAGCGAATAAACACAAAACAACTGATACCACCTTCTCCGAACCTCCACTAGAGCGAACTGGCGTCGTTTCGACGGGCCAACCGGAAATTTTGTTACGCAAAGAAAAAAACGTCACGCAACCAATAAACAAGTTAGGTGCTGTTTTCATTTGATTTTCACGTATAAATAAGCCGTTGCTGGGGGAATAAAACTTCTTTAGTTTTCAACGGACAAAAATCGTTCTCCACTCGTTGGAAAGCTCTCGATTTATCACGCATTTCTCTCGTACTTGTTCATCGATTCATGTCGTAGTTTTATATTTATTTTTATCTTATAAATGGATATAGTAAAAAATGCCGCTTGTTTTGTTGTCACTTGGTTGAGAATTTAATCTTGGTTATAGTAATTGTAGACGCGCACCATAACAGAAAATTACCTACCTGTGAATTCATATTCGTGGAAGAATTGGGCATCGTCGAGACTGGCTTACAGCTACTTCAGTAATTGTGTGTCAATAATTATTTCATATTTTCTAATTGATATTTCACTTAAAATATGCTAAGAGCTTTCGCGCAAAGTGATTTTTGAGAGTGGCCAAGGAATCTGCTGAGGAATCTTCTGGACATCGCACTACTGGTTCCATCACAAATGTCTGCTATTTCTTTTGGAATTATCTTTTTTCATAATACACACAATAGGTAGTACTCGTAGACTCTTAAAGTCGGTTCGTAAAGTAGATACTTTTCTTCTGTTATCTTTTACAAATCAAGATGTCAATAATAATTTCTTTTCACCTGTACGATGTTTGTGTACATATATTTTAAAAAATACGTCACAAATATTATTTGCAAGGAACTCTTGTAACAATCTAATAAGATTTATACAATAAAAATTGATTGATTGATTGACCTTTTTCGCACCCATGGGTATCACACATAATGCATTAATGAACAGTGATGGAAATTCAAGGTATAGTACTGTAATATATAATTAACATAATTCAATTTGTTGTGGTAATAATATAATTTGTCGTGGATAGACTTGACCTTCCGAAAAGTAGTGTATACTGGATCTAATAAAGCTCGTAGGCAGGTGCATTGCTCAAGGTCGGCATAGTTCGCCACATTCCAAAACCAACTGCTTTCCATCTCCCCCACTTCATAGACCTGAAAAGTGGGGGCTTCAGCTGAGTGTACCTTGGGCAGCACGACTGCGGCATAGGGATGGGTATCGTTACTGTATCGGGATGCAAGTATCGATATACCAAATATCGCTTAAGCAAAGTATCGATATTTATAAAGATACCACATCCACAATGTTGCTTAAGAATAATTTTTTCCCAACAAAAAATTTTCAAACCGGAGTTTGAATTATTTAACTTAATGGATGGAGGGAGGTCATTGTAAATTAAAGTTCTTGGTAGAAGATATATTATCTGGGAAAAATTATATTATCTTTATATATAATTCCGAACGGTCTTTGAAATTGTGAAGAACTTCGCGGTCCGATTTCAGTGTTAGACGACTCATTCGAATCAGCACGGCCCCAAGTTTGTTGCAAAAGTGTCGCCGTTCGTCTCTATACCCACCTTGATCGTGTTCTGGGCGGTCCTTATCAACGAGAGTTGTTTATTAGGCTGTGGCGGTAACAACAGTTGCCATCAATTCACGGTAAGTAAGAAACGTTGTGTAGTTACTAACATCTAGGAGAGTTATTTCTGAACGAAGAAATTGAAACTGAAGAACTTAGCGGAATTATATATAAAGT
Source organism: Adelphocoris suturalis (assembly GCA_030762985.1). Lineage (NCBI taxonomy): Eukaryota > Metazoa > Arthropoda > Insecta > Hemiptera > Miridae > Adelphocoris > Adelphocoris suturalis. The sequence goes on from CM061043.1 coordinate 57,947,508, forward strand.
CCGCTAAGTTCTTCAGTTTCAATTTCTTCGTTCAGAAATAACTCTCCTAGATGTTAGTAACTACACAACGTTTCTTACTTACCGTGAATTGATGGCAACTGTTGTTACCGCCACAGCCATAAACCTAACCCCGAACACAGGGGCACATATAGGCAAGACCCGCAAGACCGATCAGTCTTGAAGGAGAGGTATGCCTCGAGCGCCGTCTTCGCTCAAGTTGGAACACATATTTGTATCACCCCCTTTGGTTTTTTGTCATCCATGATGATCCTGTTTAACTATAATTTCTAAACTCCCTCAAAATTTGTTGGTTCACGTTTAAAATTACGAATATTAAAAAAAAGTAGGTATTAGTAGTGGGAAAACTTCAACTACCCGGCACGCACTGGCAAAACACAATTTTGTGAATATTTAATTTATATACACGTATTATTTAATCAATAAATTAGCTGATCCAAAGGTTATGATCCAGAGTCCTTAAAAATACGAAAATTCCCAAGGAATTGGAAGTTTAGATGCGTGCAGGTTGTTTCAGATAGTCCTCATCCAGCGGAACGTTGCGGAAAGTAAGCAACCCGTCGTTCCATCCGGATATTAGTCGAAACTGAAGCTTTGAACAAATATGCTGTCTCCGATCTAGAAAAATATATTTCACTGTTCACTTTATTTTTCAAAATTCCTCATTATATTCGCTATTCCAGTCTGTTACTTATTTCCTCTCACACAGTGGGTACCGAACTACAAGGTACGTGTTCGCGTTCTCCTAGATGTTAGTAACTACACAACGTTTCTTACTTACCGTGAATTGATGGCAACTGTTGTTACCGCCACAGCCTAATAAACAACTCTCGTTGATAAGGACCGCCCAGAACACGATCAAGGCGGGTATAGAGACGAACGGCGACACTTTTGCAACAAACTTGGGGCCGTGCTGATTCGAATGAGTCGTCTAACACTGAAATCGGACCGCGAAGTTCTTCACAATTTCAAAGACCGTTCGGAATTATATATAAAGAAGATTCCGACCGGTCTTTATATATAATTCCGAATCAGCACGGCCCCAGGTGTCGGTAAGTAAGAAACGTAGTGATGGGGTCTTTTCTGATCAGCTGAGTGAGCTAAATTCTTTCCTGTTCACTGTAGGAAGTTGAAATTTGATAGGGAGACTCTCTGTTTATTATAGGCTGTGGCAGTAACAACAGTTGCCACGGTAAGTAAGAGACGTAGTGTAGTTACTAACATCTAGGAGAGTTATTTCTGAACGATCTTTGAAATTGTGAAGAACTTCGCGGACCGATTTCAGTGTTAGACGGCCCCAAGTGTCGCCGTCAGGAGTGTCTGGAAATGGGATGCCAGAGACGCCGCCAGCGCGTTCTGTCGAGAGTTTTTGCAACTACCTCCTACAGCGTTCCTACCCACCTACTATCTCCGTCCGGCCGAACTCCCCCCAATTAATTCCATACATCCAATTCAAAACCATACATTTTTTATTAATTTCAACCTGCGAAATATACTTTTAAACTTAACTACGATCTCTTTATCCAACTAATCTATATTTTAATAGAAGGATTGATTTCAAATACCCACTGTTTTTAATTTACTTTTTTTTTTTTTTTTCATTTTCTGTCATATCAGTACCTATACTGAATCACTGATACCCTGTAAAATATGCAATGAATAAGACAAATTTTATAACAAAAAATTCCTGTCATGCAGCATGATCGAATGATCGAATTTTCGTTTAATTACGTTGAATTGTTTAGAAATTTTTAGCACTGTGATTGTAATCAAATTGCAAACTACCAATTCATTGTCAAAGAAAACTTATTCTAAATAATAATGTGCTCAATAAAAGAAGATTTTGGATCAGGACTGATTTAGGATATATTTTAGGATAAATTGATCTGAATGATGTGTATTCTTTGGTGGTCTGGATCTCAAAAATAGAGTGATATCCTAAATCAATCGTTTTGGTAAAATAGTATAGGTTAGTTGCATAAATAGATCACGGGTGGGGGGGAGGGTGGTTCCCAGAATCGCTTGAAATCGGACGGGAAGGAGTCCAGCCATAGGTACCTAATCAAGTTTCTGATTCTCAACCCCTTAACTTTCGATAGCGAATATCTGCTTCATCAGACAGCTCTTTATTGTATTATTCTGCTGTTTGAAAGAGTAATAAGTAAGGTTTTTCACTAGACAAAACTTCACTACTGCCCCCAATTTTATAGAACCCCAATAAATTAGTGTTAATCATACATGGGATGTGTCAACTCTTCAATACCCAGTCCATTTCCCTCCTAGGTTCATGTTTAATACCTATATTCGAAAATTCATTATTTCACAATTTTCGCACTTTCAGAGCTGAACTTCGCAGTTTTAGTACCACAATATATATATCTTAAAATACATCCTAAATCAGACCTTTAGTAAAATATGGATTATCTGGAAAATTGATCTGAATCATGTGTATAGGAGGTTTTGGATCCTCAAAAACTCGCAACTCAAGAACGAAAAATACCCTAAATCTATCCTTATAGTAAAAAGCAATTAGTTGGACAAATAGAACCAAACCTGTGGTTAGAATCGAGGGTGGAAATTCCCCCAGACTCTCATGGGATTGAAGGGGGGGGGGGGGGGTCCAGCAGTAATTATCCTTCTAATTGATAGAAAGAGAATTTTTCAAGTGTTGTTAATTTAGTTGTTAACCTGGGGAGCAGCAGTGAAGTTTTTGCCTAGTAAAAAACTTAACTACTGCACCCTCAATTTTAAAAACCATAATTAATCATGTTAATCATACTTGGGATGTTTAAAATTATAACAGTAAAGAAGAGGGAGTTTTGAAGAGTCCAAATCATATTTTCAAAATGAGAAAGTGATGTTTTGAATGGGAGAAATATAACGTTGAAATTGGGTGGCAGTATTAAAGAACATTCTCGAGATCTACGGAAAAAACAAGGGGTTTACCATTTGAATCGTTCTTCTAACTCATTTATTACGGTTGATAAGGAGGAGGTAGGTTGTGGGACACCCTGTATTTTAAAACATTCAAGAACTTTCAAAACGCTTGCCTCGCCTTCATCCCCTTGGTAGGTAGAGATAAGAGGAAGTTGCAAAAACTGTCGACAGAACGCGCTGGCGGCGGCACTGGCATCCCATTTCCAGACACTCCTGTCGCAGTCCGTCTCTGTGCTTATCTTGATCGTGTTCTAGATTAGGGCTTTCCAAGCCTTAACAGGCCTCTAGTTTTCATATATTTAAAATTACTGTATTGAAAAATCATGTAAGAAAATGTATTTACTCGAATAGATAAAATCACGTCAAAACGGTAAAATCTCACCAGGATAAAATAGTCATAGGGATGGAAACGTTAGAGCAAATATACTTAAAATTACCACAACGCATCATCTACACTTTTCAAAAATATGAGTTTGGAAACCAACTTTCCTCCAAGTCGATTCCTTGCCAGAGTAACTGTGGCTTCATAACAAGTTGCTAACCGCTGATTTGTGAGTCGTTGAAAAAGTCAACCAAAGAAAAATTGAATTAAGTTTGTTAAAGTTGTTGAGGAAAAAGTTCCCGATATTTCAAAATATCGGAATGCAAGTATCGATACTCAATAATATCGGAGGGCACATTATCGTTACAAAAATATCGATATTTTGAAATATTGAGTATCGATAACCATCCCTACTGCGGCATCATTTCTATCGCACTAAATCCGACTTGTCTATTACCTCATCCAAGTACTCACCAATCTGTTGTCCTTTTCCCCTTCATCCGGAGGTTTAACTACAGGGTTCAGAGTGCCTACCAACAATGGTTTCAGTACTGGGTAAAATCCTCTCGTAGTCATCCGTTTTAGTACCGGATTATTTTCCTGATCACCAATGGTACTTCTAAGAGTATCCAAGTATGAGGTTTGTAATAGTCGGAAAATTTAGATTTTTATTTAGTAAAAGGAGTAGTTTAGGCTTAAAATAAGAAGATATCCCTAATTTCACTTTAGTTTTTCTTTTTCTTTCATTTTCTTAATTTTGTCAGTCCAGCCCAAGTAATTTGCTAGGGAGGTATTGTGGTTTATAACTTTCTTTATTTTCTCTTCAGTCCGTCTCTGACTATATTATACAATTTGTGTGTGTACTAATCAACCTTACAAATTTCAAAAATTTAGTATTTACAGCTCAGTCACCAGGAGGCGACTACCAGCAGGTGGCCGGGGGGGGGGGGGGGGGGGGGGGGTACATTTTATTTGTGTGTGTGGGACAAGGGACTAGTTGGTGAGGCCCATGACATCGCTATTTAGGTGGTTTAATTAGGAATATCTAATATTTATTTTTATATTAAAAAATTTGGTTTTTTCAAACAAATTAAGGGTTGTATTGAAAAACGATCCTTCAACGTGTTTGGGGACGATGACTACATAATTTTTTCACGCTGGATCGAATAGCACCCAACACTAGCAGACTCCAACACCGTCATAACAGATTTTTATCAATAACTAACAAGTTTTACCCCTAAAATCGCACAAATTTGAGCGTTGGAAACAAATTAAATGAAAATTGGGGGTTTAATTAAAGTGCCGAACTTGGTATAGCGGAGTTTGAGATATCTGCAAGTGTTACCCACCATTCTGGAACGATCTTAGAACACTTGGGGGGAAAATAGGTTTTAAAAGAAGGAAACTTCACTGTTTCGTCTGTCGAACCCTCCCTTATTTGATCGTTCCCACGAATGAATCGAAAAGGTACCCTTGCCACTAATAATTTTTCAATTCTTTCCTTCACATTTTGAACGGGTCCGACCAAATTTTCGTTGTATTCCAATATCAAAGCAATTGGCCGGTTATCAAGTACAATCAACTACCCGTTCAGTTGTTGCTGTTATTCTTGTCCTGCCCAGGCACCCGCTGGCTGTGGTCGCTAGTTGTTGTGGCCGATGACACTTGAACACTCAATTGAGTAAGAGGAAAGTAACGAACAAATCACAATTGTATAAGGAAGCTTCATTTATTCATCAGCTGCAACAAATTCTGAATATTTTGAAAGAGAAAGCCTAATAATTTTCTTTTCTGGTCCGAAATGAGGAAACTTACAATACAAATGAAAGCCGTAATAAGAACAAAACTCATTAGGTCGGTACCAAAAACTATCGTGTAATGACGTCGAAATACAATATTTTGTCACTACAAGTTTACCATCATAATTTTCAATAGGTACATTTAAAATGCTTAAAACTTATAATAATCATAAGAGAATAGTGAAATTCGAAACCACAGATCATAAACATAAAAACTATATATACTCTAATATAAATAATCATCGTAAGAAATGGATTCTACTTTGAAACCGCATACAAAATTCACACAACACAGATAAAAGATAGATATGTTCTATATTTCGCTAGAATTTGTTGGAATACCCGTCTTTTACTATATCAAGGGGGGCCCGAAGGCTATTATTATTTTTCAGCTGGTTGAAACTATCACTTTCTACCCTATTTTCTCTTCCTTACAATTTTTTGAGTGCAAAAAAATAATGCCCACCTAATTTATAACACAACAACCTTCATCAGAAACTGATGCGAGCTATAATTCCACCCAGAATTTTTAAATGAACTCTCTTATTACATTTCCTCATAAGTGTTTTTAATTCTCTGCAAGTTTTAATATTTTCTTTAATTATTTAACTTGTCCCAAATACTTTTTGAAAAATGAAAGTACCAACAATGCCTAATGTCTAGGTACTAATAGAAGCTCGAGTAGGTATATTAAGGATACAGAAATATAAGTTTATATTGTGTGAATATATATTTTTTTTCAAACGTTCCTTTAGCTTGTTCCTATTTTTGAATAATAAAAATTGTCTAAATAATATCAGCACATTCCGTAAAATGATACGCAATATTTCTCCACCTTTATCGTAATAACTACCTACATTAAATTATAATATTAATAGTGTTGTTATAATTGTTTTTCCCTCTACAAGTTAAAAATAATTTATCTGTACACTTCCCAACCTTTTTCCTTATATTAATAAAAATGATCCATTGAATAATTGGAGATCAGTTCACCTACTGTGAGTTTATTATTTCAACTTTCAAGTGTCAAGTTTAGCTGATAAGAATACATCAAGATATACATATTGTTTAGATAAATAATAAATAACGTACTGAACTTCAATAATTGTTTTGCTCAATTGCTGTTAAGAGCAATGTACATATTTCATACCTACTCTCCTATTTACAAGATATATATTAATTGATCGATATTAAATTAAGATATTTTTCAGGCATATTGACAAGAAGTAAACAAATTAAATAATAAATATATTGAATGAATCTAGTGAAGGTACTTATTGATCATACGGTGAACGTAAGATCAGCCTACAAGTCGTTAGAAAAAATAAAAAAATTGAAAAAATAAAAATCAACGGGGTTCAATAGTCTAATAAATACATTCAAAAAATACATTCGAATCGTTGAATATAAAAAGTACGAAAACAAAAAATAATCTATTGAAAAAACTAGGTTGTATGCCATTAATAAGAAATCGAACAATTCACCACGAGAAATTAACTTCTTTGTTAAATGAAACAAATGTTGCTCGTAAATGTCAATGCACACAGAAATACACACGCAGACGTACTTGCGCTCACTGGGTGGTACTCGTAAAGCAGTACGATGGAAAAAATATAATAGCCGCCACTCATGATGAAATGAGGAATGCGATGTCAGTCTGACTCTAATAATTGCTATTAATAATATTCTTTGGTGTCCAAAGGAAAACGTAGAAATATATGAAACTGTAGATGTTCACACCTGAAAAATGATTCAAGGAACTTAATTAGGTGGGAAGAGGGTAAATATATGAAGGCGGTTGACAGGTGGCATGACCGACAAAAGTTTGTACAACTCCCACTATTTATTGATGTTTACGCAGTTCTACAATGTCCTTCATGCATTTTGCCAATCTGCTGACAATCAAAAACTAGGGGCTATATTATGTAGGTATATTTATCTTTTTTCTGACAAATGGATCAATTCGCGGTGTTTATTTGTGGGTTTTTTTTCCGACAGAAAGAGCTTTCCAAATAGCTCAGCAGCCAAAGCCGAAAATAGGTAGTAATTTCAGAAGGTTTGAGATTAGATTTTGAAAATTTAGTCCATTCTGAGTGAGAAAATTTTTGTCTGCCACCTCGAAATCGGTGGAATACAAAATGGCGGCCTCGTAAAGATGGCTTAATTTTCCCATTTTAAGTTTCTCATTAATAATTCCTAAACCGTACATCCAAAAATAATTTTTATAAGAAGCGAAGTATTGAGAGTTGGGAATTGTGTGATTTGTAGCGATTCACTAAGTACCATTGAGGTGATTAGGGACTCTGATTCTGATGATCTCCTAATACAAAGCCTACGTGTATCGCTACACCAAGCCACGACATTGGGCTCAACCATAACTTTTATGTGGGTAGCGAGCCATGTGGGTATTCATGGCAATGAGTGTGCAGATGCCCTTGCAAGGAGAGTCATTGGTGATAACTCCAGATATGTTGCCTATACGCATTGAGGATCAAATCTCCTACATGCAACATAAAGCCAATTCCATCTGGCATGAAGCAATGCCAGGGTGAGGTCACTGGTCTGCGTGGTGTCCTTCAGGACTTGAACCCGGTGGGCCCTTTCGTAACCCAACTTCAAAGGAGGGATCGAATAGTGGTCAACCAGGTTGCCACTGGCCATACCCGTCTTAGTCACAGACACCTGCTTAATGCAGAAGCTCGAGATGTTGTGTGTGGGAGGTGTGGGGGTGATCTGTTCATCCGCCACTTTCTGGAGGACTGCCCTGCCCTTGTGGACCTCCGAGTCCAGCATCAGCCCCCTCTGTGGGTAGACGTTTTATCTGGGCCAGACAAGTTGTTGTGCCTGAGAGACGCTGAGCTCTACTACAAACTGTGATATCTGATCTGTGATATATTTATACACATCTAGTCATAGTTTTATTTCACTTCGCTGATTGTATATAGTTATTTTCCTACCTTACATCTAGTCTTAGATGTAATTTTGGGGGGGGGGGGGGGGTTAATCCACTTTGGGGGCTAAACAGTGGTCATCACTGTACCCCTCAATTTTAGTCCCCCTCCGAGTTGCCAGTGGAGTCCATGATGACGCTCCTTTTTAGTCAAGGATGCCAACATAGCTCCCCTTAGAATCATGTCACTTCCAGTGTCCCTTAAGACACAGTGTTCAATGCCGCTAATGACCCTTCTGGTTGAGATGCGGCTTAAACATTAATTTAAAAAAATAAGCAAAGTTGTAGAGCATTTAAAATTAAAAAAACGATTCGAACCCAAAACTCTGAATTATTCCTTGAAATAAACGAATTACAAAGAATTGAAAATCAGGCTATTTCCACAAAAAAATCAAATACTTTCTAAAGTTCATATGGAGCAGATTTTAGTTGAGACCTTTCTCCATGGACTTACAGCCGAACTCATGAATTGTATGACATTTAAGGGCCTCCGCGCACTGGCAACTTTTTCTAGGCAACTATTTAGTCGCCTTGAGGAAGTTGAAATGAATCACACAGCCTTGAATGCAGCCCCGCGCACGAGCAACTTTTTAATCACAGCAACTAAAAAATTGCGTCGAGACCTATTTGACGGGTGAGTAAACAATGGCCGGGAGGAATGAGTCACATTGATTTTTACCTGCCCACGCGCACCGGCAACTAATTAGTCAGCCGCAGGACTTCGCGTCGTCTATTTTGTTTTCCTTTTTTTTAATTTTATTTTTTAACTGAGGCAATGGATGTGGAAAAGTTTATTTCGAGTGACGAAAAGCGGCCAGCATCATATAATACGCGTTTAAAAGAGTATGCAGATAAGAATTTGAAGAGAAAAAAAGTGGTTGGAGGTGTGTGATGAGTTCGTTGAAAACTACCTTAGAGTCACGGCCAATCTTTCTTGCGGTGGTACAGCCTGTCGGAAGGACGTATTCCGTTACATTATACGTGGTCCGAGAGCTACCAATAATTCATCAAAACTCTCTGCTCATTCTAAAGTAATTAAAGAACTTATTCGGATTTTCTCTCAATTTGCCGAAGAGTTTATGAAACTGCCCTTCAAGGAGTCTAGAACTGATGATTGGATGGACCCAAAACGTTCTTTTCATCAGCTTTTTCCTTCTTCGTCTCAAAATGAGCGCACAAACACAAGCAGCTTCGACGAAATTCATTGTAGAGACTGGCCTGAAAGGCAACTATTTAGTTACCAGTGCGCAGTGGTGGGAACTCCCTGGCAACTAAGCAGTTGCCAGCGATTAAAGTTGCCAGTGCGCGGCCGGCCTTACACATAAAGTTCGCAAAAACGGCCTTTTACTTTGTAGTTCAATGGGAAACGGTCTGGGAGAAAAAAAAAAAAAAAAAAAAAAAAACTTGCCCGATATGAACTTTGGTATTTAATCATGAATAGACAGGTTCGGCAGATCTGAATCAGACCAATATTAAGGTCGTTAGGTGATTTTGAAGGGCAAAAGTCTAGACGGGAGGAAGAGAGGACTCTCCTAAAATTAGTAGGATTTTCGATTGTCCTTAACCTTTTGCGGACGCAAGGCTGTCAAGGTGAATCAAGCGTTGCGGTCGTATGGCATGTGTCACATGCCAGCCGCCATTTGCTAACTAGCACGAAGCTTATTCTGTGATGATGAGTTATCCTGGGGGTCATGGTATTTGCATCGATATTGGAATTTTTGAACACTCTTACAGATATTGTTGGTGTTCCAAATTGAGGCAAATTTTTGAAATTTCCCCGACTGATTTGTAATCTTGATGAATGGCTGGATCTTATGATCAAGTTAATTTTTTCGTAACTCTTCTAAAATTATTACAATTTTACTCTTAAAAATTAGGTAAGATTTGGCACTGGAAGACTTATTTATTATATTGCAAGAACCTATTTGATAGTCACAAAACATAGGTTCTCGCAATATTTGAATGACTGATTTAATAAAACAGTTGGACAAGAAAAAATTATGATCACAACCGTAATATTCCCGGCTGGAAATCCATTCCACGAGTTTCTCAATGGGCAATTCATATGGAGGGAGCGGCATGTCTCACATGCCATACGTCTAAATCGGAGCAGACAACAAGTGCATGTCACAGATGCCATACGTCCACTAGCCATTCAACCTCGACAACAGATGACGTCCAGGCTAACAATGGTCGTCTGGCATGTCACACATGCCATACGTCCGCAAAAGGTTAATTCTCTTTATTTCGGGAGAAAATTCATAGTTCTTAGGTCGAATCGCCTTGGTTTTTTATGCTCTAGATCTTTGCTACCTATAAACATTTCTGTAAGATGTACGGCTTAGGGATTATTAGATAAAAGCTTTATAATGGGCAAATTAAGCCATTTTTATGAGGCCCCAATTTTGTACCCCACCAATTTCGAGATGGCAGACAAAGATTTTCTCACTCAGAACGGAATAAATGTACAAAATCTAATCTCAAACCTTCTTCTGAAATTATTACCAATTTTTGGCCTTGGCTCCTGGACTAAAAAGGGTATCGGATAATTGGAAAGGGCCGAAATACCAGTGGGCTGACGTCAATGACCCCGATCAAGCCAGAGGCCACCTGGGGGAAAAACCGTGAGTACCTACCCTTCGTCATAGTGGTTTTTTCATTTTAATTCCATGTGTTTTTCTCCCACTTTTGGAGATTTGATTTGAAAATTTGCTATCTGGTGTTTCGAAGACTCAACGGTATATGCCACCCACTGCAGTGTCAACCAAACTGACACTTGGAGCGCAAGCTCTAAGATTGTGGCACCATATCCTGCTCCTACAGTGATTTTTCTCATTTTCTCACAATTTTTTCATAGTGAGTAATTGGGTCAAGTATTTTTGGATTTGTTTAGCCATTAAGAAAAGATGATCGGGGATGTCTAGAAATGGTAAGAGATGGTTGATGGAGGTTCGGGGTGTACGCCTGAGACATTAACACTCCTCCTCAATCTCAAGACACCCTTAAAAATCTTTTCTCAATGTTCAACAAATCCAAAAAGAAATTCACTACTCCCGAACCCAGTAGAGGTGCCACTGTAATCTTGCCCAAGACCCCTCGTTCTAAAGCTAGGTGTACACCTGAGACAAAAAGTCTCGAGAGTAGTCATGAGATTCAAATCGCAAATGGACGTGGCCCGGAGAGCAGTATCGGGGAAAAGTACGACCATGTCTCCGAGAGTGCACAGGTCACAAGTGGACATGCGGTTTCCAGGTCTCGAGACTTGGTCTCCAGTCTTCTGCCAGCGCCAGAAGATTTTTCAAGATCTCGGAGACGTGACTTGTGTTTATACTGATATATTTGTGTTGTCCGACTGTTTTTTGTTGTTCTTTTGAAATAAAAATGAATAAGGGGGGAAGAATTTCTGTGGAATGTAAAACATAACCCCACCCTCCTGGTATTTTGTATCTTGTTTATATATTTGAACTATGTGGTGTTTCACCAAATCCAGAAGCAGTTCAAATTGCACTACCGACGTCCGAATGAAATTCCGGAACTGTTGGGCATCTTCCAGTCGCAACTCATATCTGTGGAACATATCCCCATTTCACCCCGTCGATCCTCCCATTTCCCCACCCAGCACTTTTTAGCAATTTTGTACGCTATTATAAAAGCAAGGGCTTGATGCGAATCTATTCAAGAAAATTTCACAACTGTTTTTACACAAAAACTATCTCTATCTGCTCGACAGCAGTCACCGCACGGACTCTCAAGTGGAAATGAAACATTCCATGTCTCGAGACTCCTTGGGCCATCGAGTCTCAGGAATCAGTCTCGAGAGCGAATGCAGTCTCAAGTGGACAACTCCCTGAGATTGGTATCGAGACTTTCTCTCGAGATTTCGTCTCAGGTGTACACTTAGCTTAAAGCCCAACCATGAGGCCCTTTTCGACTGATGTCCAACAACACTACTTCCCGGCAATCACTTCAGGTGGTGGTTTAGCGAACATATACGTTGGAACAAATACCATCAAGTGTTTCGAGAGAGCTGAATTTGATTGCTAGATTGGAAATATAAAAATCGCACAAGCGAAAGTGGTCTATTAATACAATAATTGGGACGTATGATTCCAAATTTGTGCTAGTTCAGAGTGTACTGGCGTTCAGGGACAACCCACTTTATTTTTCAGAACTCCATAATAAAAATGTACAAAAAGGAAAAAGAGACGGATTTAGTTTATTTTATTTTAGTTTTTCAATTTTTAATTTTAGAAGACTAACGGAGAGCCTCCGAAATGGTGCAATGTGAAGCAAATGTGAGAAATTAAGCTAGTGTAGTAGGTATCAAGACAAGTAGCCTGTTCAGTAGTTATTGTTGTTTTGGGGTTGCCATGTAATTGCGTATCTGATGTAATAAAAAGTTCATTCGGTGTTGAATGGTCAAATATTGTGAAGTGTTATACTATAATTTCAGTGGCGACGATGGTAAAAGGTAGAAAAAACACAAGGGCAAGTAAGAAGGAGAAGAGTGAAGAAAGAACTAATGTGGGGAGCAGCTCGTAAGATGGCGAGGAGTATATACGGTGGGAAAGAAGAAAGGGTAATGGGAAGAGCAAAATACGTGAATTTAAGTTTGATCAAGAGGCTGAGGAATGGTTGTACTATGTCAAAAGGTTTGAAATCGCCTTAAATAGACAAGAGATATGGGACCAGTCAAATCAATCTAAGATATTATTATCGTCAATAGGTCCCGAGCCTTTTCGCATAGTGGTGGATAGCTGTTCACCAAGGGATATCGAGACCGTGGAATATGATGAGTTGAAGCGCATTTTGAAAGGGTTCTATAGCAAGGAGACACGTGTGTTTGCTGAAAGGCGCGCTTTTACGTTGATATGGAGGCAAGCACAAGAAAGTCCAATACGTTTCAATTTGAAAAAGCTGTCCAAAACGTTTGATTTTGGCAACACGTTAGAGGAAAGGCTGCAAGAGCAGTTGATTGTAGGGATAAATGAGTCAACGTGGCAAGAAGAATTGATTAAAATACACCATAAAATAGAAGCAACGTTCCAGGAGGTAGAGAAGACGGCGTTGCTCTTAGAGAAAGCCAAAACCCAACAATAACTACTGAACTGGCTACTTGTCTTGATACCTACTACAGCTAGTGATCGTGAACCGTGAGAAATACATTGCATGTACTATCTTGACAAACTTCTTGGATTTTGAAGGATATTAGGAATATACTAGGAAAGGATATTGAAGCACTTTATGCGCATTCACTTCGGTGATGATGTCTATTATTTTAAATTATTTTTTTCCTTCGAGATTTTATACTGTTGTTGTTTAACTTGCTATCTTGCAGCTTAACCAGGTAGTAATAAACCAGAATACACGTATGAACCTAAAGAGTGAGAGAGAATCCCATTTTATCCTTCATCCCCTCAGTTAAATCTCACTAGCTTACCTTTGATAAGGAACAATTTAACATTTACTAGGAAAACGCTTCCCTATATTTGGTAGAGCAAAAGCAAACAAGAGCAATGATGAGCTCATTCGTCAATATTCGCTAGCATATCCATTCAAAGACAGCTGAGATCTGTATCATGCTCATACGGTTTTATCTCCTTAGGCAAGAAATTTATATTCAGTCCAGGCTCTTGAACTAAATTTGAACAGTCAAGCGGCAAACTCCAACTCCCATTAAGAAATTTTTTTGTAAAAATTATTAGAACCATGGCCGAATGAAATACGATACATAACACTATCCATCCAAGAACCGATAAAATCTTGTGTCTACCAAACCAAAGAGCAACGATAGCTGCTTTAAGGGGACTTAGCCGTCAAAAATGGGGGGAAAATACATTTTCGTTTTAATTTTTTCATTAAACTTCATCATTTTCCGGTCAGTGAAAGAGAGGAATCAAAAATATTAAAATCAAATTCGGACAACTGGAAGTGGGTGAAATGAATTTCCAAAGTTGTACCTCCATCATCTTAGTAGGTGCCGGTTCCTAAGACGGGTTTGTCTCCTACCGCATCATCCAATCTTCTTCTACTTCTCTTTCTGATAACCTACCATTATGGATGTTACAATGACAGATAACTCATAAACAAAGATGAAGAAACAATAAACGAATAATGCGGACGATTCGTGTGGAGACATCGGTTTGTGCGGAGAGATGGGAAAGCTTCCGTTTTACAAAAACAGCTCTCCTGTACAATTACATTTTTTGGTGCATCAGTATGCTTTTCTCCCAAACCGTTGGTGCGATTGATGAAATCGAGGGTTTTCCTGAGAAATTGCCTTCTTTAAAATACCCTTTGCCTCCTACACATGAAGCCACAATAGACAAGGGATGAGGATATAGAGGAAGAAAGAGACGAGACAACTCCAACCCACCCTAGTGGCAGATTGGGGAACCTGTTGTCCACCTGTTTCAGAGTGTCTCCACTCTAAAGAGTGGGTGTTTGGCCCTATCCAAATTCGTAATTGCCGCCACAGAACTAGAATGGAGTTAGGGACTTAGTTTCGCTAATGTCACTTTAGGTAAATTATTCCCTTAGTATACTTCAGAACGGAACAATGATGATTTCCCCTACTGAATTATTGTTCCTGAATATTCCCAATTGACATTCCGATCTGAACTCCCGCAACTGCAGTGAAAGCGATATATTTAACATCAAATTTGCTGAGTAACTTCTTATCATGTAAACACTGCATTACTCACTAGAGCGCCCTGGCCTTCTCGTCTTGCGGACGATCAAGGAAGGTCATCCATTCTGTTGTTGTGTCCCGTTGAATCTATTTGCTCTCCCGTTATTACCGCTCGTTGTTTTAATAAATACAATGATATTGAGTTTTGGATCCAGTAAAAACCTTGTGTTTTATTTTCGATCCCGTTCAGTGGGTATTTGGGAAAACCAGTCAGCTGGTTATAGGTAGAATTGGTTCGATTTTTGTATGCCTCAACCTCCCACCCTAGTGTACGACACCTCACCCACCTGTTACAGTGTCAATTTCCTGGCATGGGAACAAGAGAGGAGACAACTCCAACCCACCCAAATGGCAGATTGGGAAAACTTGTCCACCTGTTCACAGTGCCTCCACTCTAAAGAGTGGGTATTTGGAGAAGCCAGTCTGCTAGTTATAAGTAGAATTAGTTGGCTGTGCCTCCACTCTCAAGAGTGGGTATTTGGAGAAACCAGCCAGCTGATTTAAGGTAGAATTGGTTGGCTATTAGTGTGCCACACCCTGGTGTATGACACTTTACTCACCTGTTACAGTGTCAATTTCCTGGCATGGGAACAAGAGAGGAGACAACTCCAACCGACCCTAATGAATGTATTGGCTGTGTTTGTACACTTTAGCTTACAAATTTCACCTAAAAAAAAAAAAAAAAAAAAAGGCTAGATGGCATAAGCACTAATCCCCTTTCGCACCATGTAGGAAAGTGCGAAAGCGCAAAAATATGACCGGTGGAAACCGGCTTTTAGGCCCAACGTAAGTTTTCACCATGTGTTCTATGAAATCGCCAATTCGACTATCGGCAGGGACGGTTTGGCGTCAAGTAAAGTAGCCCGAAATACGTTTTCAAGTATTGCCCTTTCGGAGTGTTGCTGACACCAATTCTATTGAAGAGTGAACTGCCGTTTCATAGTTAAGAATGAAAACTTTTGGAGAAAAGTTCACACCGAAACGCAAAGCTCCTGCACAAACTCCCACATACGTTGGTTGCACTCGGTTGTTTTTGGATTGGAGAATTCAGAAACTTACGAATTGATACACTACTGAAAGTCCAGATAAGAATTTATTTCTTAGTATTCTAGGACTCGTGGCATACATTCGTGGTAACATTCTAGGACTCGTGGACTCCCGCACGTCCCATCACTCTCAGCTCCAAGTATTCGCGCTTATGCAACTCTCACTTGAATGTTTCCAAACGGATTAGCGCTTTCATACTCCTCCGCAAAATTTATCACACCAAATGAACTCAAATTTGTGAGTCAATGAGTAAAACTTGGTTATACCGGGGTTGGGGAGATATGCAAGTGTTACCATTCAATTCAGCATTAAAAAAAATGTAGAAACCGACCCCAAACTTGTATTTTCAAAAAAGGTGCCTAATTTTTCAGAAAAACCATCGATTTCATTTTAAAGAAAAGAAAAAAAAGTTTTTCAACATCAAAACATAGTTTTCTCTCCTAATTAGCAAAGTAAAACTGACTACAACCTTGAAAAAGTGAGATTTTGGCGCAGTTTTCACCGTTCCAGTCTTGAAAAAATATTGGTTCAGACAGTTAAACTCGAGGTTTCCCAAATTAGGTAAAATTCGCTTTTCAGAGGCTTTTTCATGGCTCAAACCTTTGTTCTTAAAAGAGCTCAGGCATCTATATATCCGATAGGAAATTTAATTTTCTCTCCAACAGTACCCTCAAATTTGAATTTATACAGAAAATTAAGGGAGTTTTGATCGTTTTAGTGACAAAATGTTAAAAACACGAGGGGATAAAAATCTTTAAAATTAAATTACTATAAAACTAAGCGTATAAAAAATCTCTTAAGAGGAACTTCCAACCAGAAATGAGCTGTAGAATCGACCCCTGGCCAGTGGTCCACCCTTAACGTTTACAGCCTGTATAGTATTTAATAATGGATAAAAATTTGAAATTGATAACCTAATAATAATTCACGGTAAGTGAACCGAGAGAAAAATATTTTTTCAAAACAGAACCAAGTTTTGCGATTTTTATAATTTTTTCAAATTGTCCGAATTCAACCAAATTTGTGTGGAACAACCAATATGTTCTGAATACGTGGCAGAAATTTTAAAGTATTCCGGCTTCCCGGAGCGACTATATGGAGTTTAGAAGTGACTGACCACTAAATCGGAGCAGCAGAGACGGCTAAGTCCCCTTGAAGAATTTTCTAAAAAAAAACTTACCAAATAGGTTGATGATTCAGGGCCTACCACCCCTCGCAGCTTCTTCTAAAGCCCTCACTTTTAATTCCCTTTCTCTTTGTCTGTGGACATGAAGTAAACTACTACAGGACACATTACATACAATACTGCGCGACCTCAGTAAGGTGGCAGCCTGTAAAGTGTAAACATAATAACATGTTTCAAAAACATATATTAAAATAACGAATGCAACACAATGAAATACATTCGAAGGTAATAAAGTGTGGAGCAGGAACAATAAGTTGGATTTCACTTCTGCCCATTCAGCAGAAGATGAGAACATAGTAATATGAGATTACAGAATTGCAAGGGATTCTGTAAAATAAGTGGATTTGGAATTTGAAAATAAATTGGTAATAATTTGTTTAGAATTCTTTGAAAAGAATAAATTAAGCATAGTTAATATTTCTAAGAACACGAAATTGATAATCAACCATAAAAGAGACTAAATAATTAAAGCAGGTGGTACCTCAAAAACTCTTCATGCTGGGCTATCAGCGTGTGAGGAAATCTTTCTCTCTCCATTAGCATCTGCCTCTGTAAATGTTCATGCGCAGCAGCCTGAGATTAAAAGTTAAAAAATAATGAGTAAGCATTGATTTTAAAAGTCCATAAGACTTTTAATGAATGTAAATAAAGGTTACACATTAGCTCCCAATGTGGGTGAAATTCTTACTTGGTGAACGAGCTGATCAGTGTAAGGTCTAGTGAGAAGGTCTGGAGGGTGATGCAACCCAAGAGCAGGGTCCCGTGGAGGAAGCATGTTCGGTCTTGGATACGCTCCTCCTGCACCTGTGAAGAAAGTGAGGCCAAGTTGGAACAAGCATTCACTTTACCTTTGAAATAATAAGAATAATACATCGATTAATCACCAGGTATGGAGAAAGGAGATGAATTTTCAGGCTGGACCGGACCCGCTGAGGAAGTTGGGGGTTGGTTCGATGACCCTTGCGAACTTGAACCAGGTGCCTGTTGTCCAGGGTGGAGATGCAGATGAGTATGCGCATGCGTGTGGGCATGTGTGTGAGCGTGGTACTCAGGTGAAATCCCAGCCATCTGCAAACGCACCATTGGATCTGTAGCCAAAGCGAGCCGCTCGGCCGCTTCTGAGCTCGCTGTGCTCTGGTTTGCATTACTCGAGCTCGCGGCTGCTGCCGCACTGGCTCCAGCACTAGGAATACCTACAACCACGAGGTATGGATACTTCAAGCATAACACAAACCAGAATAAAACAGATTTGAATGTAATTAAGAAACATCAAAAACACTAATCCAAAAAACCAATGAAGGAAAAACATATTTTTCTTCCATAAATCAGCTCAAAAAACGTACCAAGTCTTTCTAATCGCTCCCGGTCCAATTGGGACAAGGGTGGTTGTCCAGGAGCCCCAGGAGTAGGGTAAACGAACTGATGCAGAGGGTTCCCTCCAGCAGCATACCTAAAATACGATATACTGTAATATGTACTTGATTCATTTTACAACGTAACAATAAATTACACACCTGGATCTCTTTGTTCCCATAGGGACTTGATTTTAACACATTGTAAAACTTCACAAACATATGATTAAATGCAGAAATAACCAACAAAACCAAGCTGTTGATTAAGGACGGAGTTTTCAAGATAGTTTCAACTGACATTTTTGTTCCAGCAGGCGTTTTGTTTGTACCTTCCTCGTGGAAAATGGTAAAATTAACAATATCAATAGGAAATTTCAACAGTAGGTATCTCATTAGATTAAAATTAATTGCTCCTTTAGTAGAAGTTTAAATTGATATTAAAATGAACGGAATCATCAACATATTCTTTCTGACATACATAACAGAGAATGTTTGCAAACCTTTCTCAAACAATAGGAAATGAAACCAAAGATATTGAGATAAGATGGGCATCTACCGAAGCTAATCTTTGTGTCATTACAGAGTTCATTCACGAGAAGGCCCTTTCGATAGTTAACCTGTTGCTGTTGGTAACCTGTATGTTGTTAGAATACGCACCTTATTGGCAATAGGGTTACTTATCTCATCTGAACATGAGGTGGTTTGTTTATATCCAACCCCATCCGCTTCCCCCACAGCACATATTCCTTGAAGTTGGATAACAATTATATTAATTTCCTTCTTATTGTTACCTCCATGCAGGGCACTAAGCATGGAGGAAGGAAGAAATGAGGGTAGATGTAGATGATGTAGATGAAAAAACTCTCAGGGGTTGGCTTATTGTACTTTCCTGGAAGTTTTTTGTTTAATCGAAGAGACTCAGCTCCCTGATGAGGGGTGTGAGGCCCTTGATTAATTGTTTGCTCTGAATAGAGCTCATTGGGGTTTGGGCCCCAAAGAGTTCAATTCTGCGATGGGTGAGTGCAGGGCACTCGAAGATGATGTGGGATGCCGTTTCGTCAGTCTCCTCACATAGTCTGCATAGGGTTGAGTTTTGTGTGACCCCTATGCGATGTAGGTGAAATCGTAGGGGTGTAAAGCCGGTTATGAGGCTAACCATTGTTTTTAGTTCCCTACGGTTTTTTTTTTTAAAGTAGCCCTTCAGTAATTTTGGAGTTGGGTTCAGCCACCATAAGTTTACTGTGGGCGTGTCTTTCAATATTGGACCATCTTTTAGAGGTTCGTTGGTTGACCCACGTGTTGATGGTTCTTCTGAAGGTAGTTTTTGGTAAACCGACTGCTGGCTCAGGCCCTACAAATGGGAGCCTCTTCTCGCAAACTCGTCAGCCTTTTCATTACCAATAATGCCTCTATGCCCCGGCACCCACTCCAGGCGAACCCAGTTGTGTTAGGCTAGGTTGTTGACGGTAAGGAATGAGGGTGAAGTCGGAGATGATAACATGATCGGGTACCACTTCTTGGCGGGGTGACGTTACTGATACAGGTTCCACCTATAATGCGATTTGGATGTGCCAATGAACGGACAGTGAGTATTTGGACGAAGGAAAGGAGGACCGATGTGGGGTGAATTATTGTACCACCATGTGGAGACACTCCGTATTGAGATTCTGAACAATACAGATCCCACAATTTATCCCAGCGAAACTTGTATGTAGTTGGTCTGTTGTGAACCTGTTCCCGATTCTTCCATATTAGTCTATGCTATTGACTCATCCAGCATTGTAAATCCCATCATCCTACACTCATTAGTGTATAAGTGATTTGCACCAATAAGGTGATAGTCTCGAGACTTCGACACTAGCGCATCTTTACATCGAGGCAAGGCGAAATAATTGCCCCTTGTTGTCATGGTGACGAGTAAACTATACGAAAATGCGCCATTTGTAGACAGGGAGGGACAACTACATAACATAGTCTTATATAGTTCCTAGTCAATAATTTTTGTTATTTGTAATATGCAAGGTCCTAAATTGTATGCAAATTAGATCAAGTTACTATCAGGTGATGACCTCGAACGCTACAAACGCAAGATTTAATCTGTGTGGCAGAGATCCATTTGAAATGTGTGTTGGGGAGTTGACATACATGTGTTAGATGTTCCACACATAAGCCGCGAAGATGTTGTGAATTACCTATCTCGTTTTCAGACATGTTCTTTGAATCAATTAAGAAACTAAAGATTTTTAGTTTACTGTGAAAGTGGTCAAGTGAAAGGACGTGCCATGAGAGCTCTGCTAGGCAGGAATAGTAAGTATCGCATGTGGAAAGGTAAGTACCTAGAGGGAAGGTAATACGTACTTTCCGTATATTATTACTTTTTCATGTAGGTACTTCATAGACAAAAACGAAAGTAGGTACCTAAATAAATTTTTTGTCGCTAAAATTTGCGTAACTGCAAAACTCGTATACCACCATTTCCAATGCCGTCTTTATGAAATCTTACCTTCAGAAGAATGCATTTCAAGGTTTTTTCCTTACAGCTGGTTTTTAATTCATGTTGCATATTTCCTAGTACTACCTAGAAGCATACCTAGTACTACGAACTTATAATAAAACACTGATGAAGCTACCTGAGCAATGGCCATGTACCTACACTGCAGTACAGACACCTAAGGAATTTTAAACAATTTTTTCTTTTCTATTTTTCAGTTAGTAGGTTCTTAGTCCAAATAATAACTCATTCACCGTTAGATTGGTATCGTCAGCTACAACCAATAACCAATAATCCCGCCGGCAGGCACTATTATTGTAACTATTTAGTTGAATTGAAACTTTGAATTGCTACAATATTACTTTTGCAAAACAAAACTGTTGAAAAATGGCTTTATAACCACGAATTAGGCTGACGTGAGACGGCAAACTTCTTGTGATAAATAGGTTGGTTGAGTTGGGATTCACTGACGTAGGGTAGTCATGGCCGACTTTGGCTGAAAAGCTAACCTACTCCAGGCGTGACGTCACGAGAATAGGGGCTATAAACAGTTGGAAAACTGATATTATTAATCCAGAATTTGGGAGGTTAGTGGAGACATTCGACTGCTTAACAGGAAAGTTAAGTCTTTCTTTTTTTGGCGATAAATTGTATCTACACAAAACGTAGAACTGCGATCTCTGTGGTTATGGGTGAAAATTTAGAGTAGCTTCTAGATGGGTTTCTTGAAACTGATGCTACAGATACGAACTAAATCACTCGCGACGAAGTTGTGGAAACCCATTTCAAAACGGAAGTTAGTGAAAAAACGTTATCTATTTCCACGAAAAATAAAGAGTACAGTGTTAAATCGATTTCGACGGTTAGGCCATTGATAACATTGTTATAGTTTGTTTGTTACAGATGATGGCCATAACATTGTTTTTGTTTGTTTGTTACTGATGATGGCCTAACCGTCGAAATCGATTAAACATTGTGTTTGGCCCTACCCAAATTCGTAATTGCCGCCAAGATAGGAATGGAGCCAGAAACTTGGTTCCTAGTCACCGAGACAGCGCTAATCTCGCCTTGAGTAGATTGTCACTATGGAATGCCTCTGAACGGAACAATGAAAATTATCATCCCGAATTCTTATTCCCGAATAATCCTAAGTGATATTCCGATCTGAACTCCTGCAAATGCTGTGAAAAATGATATATTTAATGTCAAATCTGCTGAGTAATATTTCATCATGTAAGCACTGCATTACCACTAGCGCCCTCGCCCTCATATCGTCTTGCGGACGAACCAAGAGGATTCATTATACTATCGTGTCTCGTTGTACTAATTGCTCTCCCTTTAGACCGCCCGTTGTTCATCATCAATAAAGTTATTGAGTTTTTTGGATCCCGTGAAAACATGTTGTTTATTTCCCGTGATTATTCACAAGGTAACTCTTTTTTTTTTTGTGTGGAAATAGACAACGTTTTTTTACCAACTTCCGTTTTGATGCTACATAACGTCCACTTTTGTTCTCCAGAAGTCCGAAAATCTCCAACCTACATATTGACACTGTCTTATTGTTCAGGAGCTCTACAACTTCATCTTCAATTCCTCCAACTTGTTTTTTTGGGGCGAAGAATCCTTAAATTCATGCTAACTTCTTACCTTTCTGTTGTTTATTTCCGTCAAAATTAACATGACTAAAATCTACTATTGTCATTCATATTCCCTTAGGCAAAAACAATGAAATTATACTCATTTCACTAAGGGTAAATAAAAATCTTAAATATATTATATTTACATAGGTCAATCCTCTTTTATTTTATCTACATCCAAATAAGAATAGAGCCAAACAGAAAAATGCCGTACGAAATTCTGAGGGTTAGTCATTTGGTAATTCAATGTAGACTTCATGCCATCGATGCAAGAACAAGGATGTTTCCCATGAAATTACGTCTATTGTCAATTTTCTAATAATAATTTTCAATTAATTTATCTCTTCTCATCTAAAAATAGGCGCTAAAAAGTATTAGCTGTTTATAGTTGAATAACAACTGGTGAATGAAATAATACAAACAAAATATCCGTAACTTCTAAGTTAGTTGGGGACTTCATAAAGTACGACTAGATAGATCCTACTTGAGGTTTCATGCTACAGTAGTAAGTTTTATTATATTAAAACCTCATGTTGTAATCACAACTTGTCTGAAAATGTAGGCCAACCACATGTCCGTATGTACCTTGGAGACATGTGGTATTTTTATTGTGACTCGACTGTAGTTTTGGTGCGCCCACTCAACATTCATAGAACGAAGGTCATTTATACATATACCTATATATAATTGAAAATCTACCCCTACTGAACCCAGACAACTGAACCCACCAATGATATCAGCATACCAAAGCCAACAAAATACAGATCAAATCAGCTCTGTTTTGTCGTTGGTTTAGGTAAAATTTGATTAACATCAACAATGAGCGTTACCCACATATTTAAAAAAAAGTATTTAAAACCGGTGAAAACTAAATAACTTTCATTTCCCCAGCAACGGCTTGGTTGTAGGTGAAAATCATAAGAAAATGCTTGCATACGAGTCTGCAACACATTGGGACATTTAATGTCTTTAGTTGCAGACTCGTATGCACGCTCTAAGAGCCACTCAGCTGATCCGGACCCTGGGCACCGTCAAGTAAATGTCCCAAAGAGGCTATATACGAAATCACAGCTTCCTAGAGTGTAAAGCATAGAAACTAGCTTTGAGCCACTCATCTGATCCGGACCCTGGGCATCGTCAAGTAAATGCCCTTAAGAGGCTACATACAAGATTACAGCTTCCTAGAGGCAAAGCATAGAAATTAGCTTTAAGAGCCACTCAGCTGATCCGGATCCTGGGCATCGTCATGTGAATGTCCTAAAGAGGCTACATACGAAACTACAGCTTCCTAGAGTGTAAAGTATAGAAATTCCCTATTAAATTTATTTAACCACCGCTTCACAAATCAAATCGTTCTCGCAATATTCGGATCACCTGCTATGAATCAAAACATCGAAACACCAGCTCAATGAAATCATCAGAAATTAACAAGAGGTTGCAATCATGTTCATAATCTCAAGTATTGAGAATGATCACCTCTGTGTAAACAATTATTCAAATAACCATGCTCATAACTCAGCTTGTTGGCCACGCACTTCGCAGTAGTTAACATAATATGGTTGGATAAATCGAGAGCTTTCGTACGAATGGTCAACGAATTTTGTGGGATGAGAAACGACGAAGTACCATTTCCCTAGCAACGACTTGATTCTCAACGACAACTCGGGAAGCGTTACGCCCCTGGACGAGTGAATAAAACTGTTTGATGAGCATCAGCTCGGGGTCTTTGTTTCTGAAATTGTGTACCCGTCCGGAGGCGAAATTTTGTCCATTGAGGGAGCAATCGAAGACTGACTGGTCGCAGGTCTCCGCTCTTCACGGACTAAGAAGAATGGGCAGCCGAAGATCAGCGGTCTCACTAGCCGAGGGACTCAAATGCTGAGGAGGATTCAGGATTTACAGAGAGCCTTTTCAACCAACGGTAAGCAAATACCTTTTTCATCTACTGCCCAAAAATGGTCTCTATGACACCCACTCAAGCACACCCAGGCACTTCAGGAAAAACGTCCCACGGTTTCCCTCGGTCGCGCTGTGCCCGATAAACCTGCGAGAGACGGAATAGTGAATTTAGGAGGCTTAGGTAGGTGTGTTTTTCGGAGTCTAAAGGACTATAAGTAGTTCGCTAACGCTATTAAACATTTATCAAAACCTAGACTTACAAGTGTACATGAAGGGCTAATAAATGTCTGAATATTTACAATAATAAATATTTGTTGACCGATTTAAAGTTGTCATCATGCTTGGCTAATCATTCCACTTGTCACTTCCTAAAAGTAGCGCGGAAACAGGGAAAGTTTTAAGGCTAATACTCTCTGGCTATGATCAAGTGTCTCACGAGCCTGACGGTGCGTATTGAGACGAAAACGGGAACTTTTCAATCTCGTTAACACTAAGGGATTAAGACATAAATCTTACCCTTAAACACGTCTAAATGGTATCAATGTCTATTTTACGCTCATAACTAAATCCTATCTGAACATACGCATTACTATCATTTTTTGGCGGACTTGGACTCTGTCCCAGCAAAAAAACAAAACAAAACAAAAAATTAGAGTTGTAAGTATTCAAAAAATGACTAAACTTTTTCGTGATTAGATTATTTTTATTTTGCTCCCTATTAGAATTATACTGTTTTGATTTAATAATGATTAATTTTACACATTATTAGTTCATTATGATCACTTAGCAATATTAGTTTATAACTGAGCGTAATAAATCAGCTTTCCTTGACACTACAGAGGCTTAGGGATTATGAGATGCTGTGATAAAATGAGAGCATTCTAAAAAGTGGCTAACGATTTTCCTGCTATGAAAACTATGGGAGTTACACTTCCCTAGTAACGCATTGGTTGTACGTAAAAATCAATAGAAAACCCCACCGTGATGTGACGCTCGTGACGTGAGGAAAACAAATGGAAAGTCCTATTAATCATTATTAAATGAAGAGCTCGGCCGAATAGGGGTCTAAGTTACATTTTTTCCGAAATGGAGTTATTGGTATCAAATGATTCATTGAGATCTCCTCCATTAGTTTATACAAACGAAAAACCCCAATTTCATATGTGCTTGTCGCTATAGACCTTCAACGACTCAAAATCGTGGCTATTTTTCGCTTTGAACAAGGGTCTATGTTTGTTGTAGCCTAGCGACCGTGCTACGTGCCGCAGTTATTCCATTCATCTCTCCTGGGTTTTCTTCCGTGTCGGTGATATTTCAGTTTTCTGCACTTACTTTAACTTTATCTTTCACGGGTTTGTGTTCAAATTCGAGTGCCTTTCAACCCATTTTAGTTGTTGTTGCGGTTTATTTATAGTTTTTGGGTTTCTTCTTTGATTTTTCTGTCATACATAGTTATTCAACTTATAGTATTCCCATCAAAATGAACGGGACGGTTTCCCTTACGGACAATGACTTGGACAGGATGAATAAATCAAAATCGCTAGTTATTAATATCAAACAGTGGCAGGATAACGTTCGGAAGCTAAGAAGAAATTCGGGTCAGCCCTACATTTCCAGAAAAAAAAAAAAAAATTCCAGTCTCTGGGAAGCTGCCTTCCCGAACTGAACGAGTGTGTAGTACGAAGTGCTGACGAAGTGGATGTAATATGGTAAGAATATTTTTATTTTTGTTAAAAACAAATAAAAAATAAATACTGGTAAAATAGAATAATAAAGGAGAACACGGTTGATGCTAAAGGTCGCAAGACAATGAGTGCATATTTTTATTATTGATGGAACAAGGGTCTATGTTACACTTGATCCAGCAGTTTCTGGTCGTGTGGTTACAAAGGAGTTTTTTCGCTCTCCTGTAAAATTTAGTAAATGTAACATAGACCCTTATTCGGCCGAGCTCTTCAAATGATAAAATTGAAAGCAGGAGAAATTGGTGGCATTTACTGAGAGACTCTCGGAGAAGAGCCAAAAAACTATATTATAAACGAAGGAACTCATGATCAGCAGGAACAACCACCCCAGAAGTTCTGTTATGGTTTCCATCCGCCGAGGTTTTCGAAAGGTCTGCAAAAATTGTCTAATTTAAATACCTTCTATGAACGTCCAGCCAGTGAGGTTCAAAGGCAGTGGGTCGCGATCCAGAAGAAGCGCTTTTCATCAGCTCTTCCTTCAGGCGATCACTCAACTCCCGTTCCCGGAGTTCCCGCAGTTCTCTTTCCCGCTTTTCTCTTTCGAAATGTTCCATCTCCATTCTGCACCAAAGTTAATTACAAAATCAATCCACAATCACCAAAATTGTATTTAAAAATCGGTTAACTTAATTTATGAAGAACAGTTTGGTTTTATTTATTTATTTTTTAAATATAAGTAGCAATAATTACGATTTTCACTGCTGTGATCGACAACAAAAAGTAGAAAAAACAGCATTATTACCTATAATAATCTTGTGTATTGGTTCAATTAGGGCGGAATTCATAGACAAAGCCTGAGTGTGTAAGTTCACTCGCACTCACCTAAATGGAGGGTCACCCTCCACTAACCAGTTCAAATTCATAGTTGAGTGGGATGGTTCACTCAACAGTTAGGGGCACACTCAGATTACAGGAGTCTGACAGTGCACTCAGGGGACACTCAATGCTTTTTTCAACTTAAGTCGGCAGTCCTGACAGAATGTTGTAGGGGAAGTTTCCCTGGTTTGAGGGAAAAGGGATGGGAAAATTCCCTCTCACATTCCGCACTGATCAATAACAGTTCACAAAGGTTACTCTTTTCTTTGTGTTTTTGCTTTTTATGCTATTATCCTTGTCCCTTGGAGTGACAGGATATAGGCATTATCAGACAATGACGAAAGTTATTGGTCCTCCCACCTGGATCGGGGCAGCCACAAGTTGAATTGAATCCTTGTTTGTTGAAGTGCAGATAATTAGTGTTTATTACGTATTGAGTTGTTGTATTGAATTGTATAATTATGTATAGAGTTGTGACGGAAAAGAAGTGAGAAAACAATGATTCGCCAGTTAGTTTTGAAGAAAAGATATGTAGTTGAAAATAAGAAGGTATAATGAAGGTTTTGGGAGATCTTCAAGCAATCACATTTTTTTAGTATTCTCATCGATTGTAAATCCTGATGAACGGAAGGTAGGTAGGTACCTTCCACAAACTCATTCCACAAACCAAGATGAATCGGAAAATCATGCACTACAAACTTGGTATGTAGGGATAGCATGAAATCTAAGAGCACCAGCACTTTCAGCTGTGGTGGTTATAAATACTTTCCATTTATTGTAGGCTCCTTCAGGTTTGTAGTTGTCCATGACTGTCTCTTTCCCGAATAGGAATAGTTTGCGAAATATTTCGTTGTTGATTGTATAACATTCAAATGGGATCTGTTGGTCACATCAAACATGTACTTAACCACCATTTAGGAACAGCCTACCTACTCTTATGTAGTTTTTGAATAAACTCCGAACAAATTAAACGATGTCTGTTCTACTATATTACCAGTACCTATACCTACGTGAAAATAATAATAAAAGTTATCAGTTGACGCAATTAAGTGACCTCCTGCCGTCACTCAGGATATTACACTGTTGAGCTGAGGGTGAAACTCACCTCAACGCCATTTTTTGTTTATGAATCCCGTTGAGTGTGCATTTGGATTGCACACTCAGTGCACCCTCAGGGTGGCCCTCAAATCACGCCTATGAATCGCACAAAGTGCATGAATTCCCTATCGATACACTCAGGGGCCCACTCATACTCAATTCCCGTCTATGAATTCCGCCCTACGATTTTAACTACCGTGATTGACAACAAAAAGTAGAAAAAACAGTATTATTACCTATAATAATCTCAGTATTGGTTCAATTTATAGTATAGGCTATAAGAACAGAAACGTTTTGTGGATGCAGTGCAACTCATTTTTTTCTTCTTTGACTCCACACTTAAATAACTCGCATGTACTTATATTCAACATACTAATGATTCAAATAAAGTCGAAAATTACCTTTCCCTGGCTCCTGGAGCATACATGGAGTTTATCTGGTAGTGTATCATAGGATCGATGCACTGCGGTGGGATCCCCAAAGAAGCCGATCTCTGAAGCGCCACAGGAGAAAACCCGCCGTGAGGTCTCGCATACTCGCTGTAAACATCATAAGGCCTAGGAAACGGTTCCATTTAAAGACACGACAAATCAATATCATGAAAGGCTGTTGTCAATGTCATCAAAATGATTTTGTAACAAATAAATCAATCCAGTAAACTATTTCAGCAAGTTATCTCAACGATTAATTACTTCACTACTAGGTAGCTCATCTGTTTCAATACTGTTAATCGAAACCAACTGGTTTTACCAATATTGGTTTTATTCACGTTGAAGTATTTTTTTCCTACTAGAAAATATAACATATATATTTAAAAATATATATATATATATATAAATATATATATATTTATACAGGGTGAGTCTCTCGCAAATGCAAAAAAAAATTGGGTAAAACTACATCATAAATGGAGTAAAATGCCGTCAACTGCATATTTTTATCTCAATCCGTTCTCGAGATATGATTTTTTAAAGGGTTTTTCAGGAAAACCGTGTTTTTTTCCTTTTAAACTCAACTTTCTTCACTTTACTTCATTTAATTTTAATTTTTGACCACATTTTCGGAATCAGTACTAAATTTACTATAAGAATAGTGTACTTGGGTTTTTGAAAAGTACCATCCAAAGGCCCTCACATCAGCTCAAACATTGACGATTTTGAAAAAATAATATTTCTGAAAATCTTTAAAACTTTACTACTCATTTAAAAAGAATCCTGGAAACTGGCAAATCTCATGAAAACTGCTTCATCTAATATGCTTTCCAACGGTATTATCAATTTTACTTTTATTTTGTTATTTAGGGGAGAAAACAATGTTTTTGTGTTAAAAAATGTGGGTTTTTCAATGAAATTGTTGGTTTTCTCGAAAGATGACCCTCCATGAACCAACGAGTATGGGGTCGGTTTCTATGTATTTTTTCTCGCAGGATCGAATGGAAACTCTTGCAGATCTCTCAACTACGTTATAATCGAGTTTTACACTTTAATTAACTAGTTTTACCCCATAACACACATACATTTAACCGTAACAAACAAACTAAACATTTGCGATTTTAAGTGTAAAACTCGGTTATAACGGAGTTGGAGAGATTTACAAATGTTACCACTCGATACAGCGTGAAAAAATACATAGAAACCGAACCCATACTCGTAGGTTCATGGAGGGTCATCTTTCGAGAAAACCAACGATTTCATTGAAAACCCCACATTTTTTAACATTAAAACATCATTTTCTCCACTAAATAACAAAATAAAAGTAAACTTGATTATACCGTTGGAAAGCATATTAGATGAAGCAGTTTTCATGAGATTTGCCAGTTTCCAGAATTCGTTTTGGAAGAGTAGTAAAGTTTCGTTGATTTTCAGAAATATTCTTTTTTCAAAATCGCCAATGTTTGAGCTGATGTGAGGGCCTTTGGATGGTACTTTTCATGAACCCAAGTACACTATTCTTATAGTAAATTTAGTGCTGATTCCGAAAATGTGGTCAAAAATTAAAATTAAATGAAGTAAAGTGAAGAAAGTTGAGTTTAAAAGGAAAAAAACACGGTTTTCCTGAAAAACCCTTTAAAAAATCATATCTCGAGAACGGATTGAGATAAAAATATGCAGTTGGCGGCATTTTACTCCATTTATGATGTAGTTTTACCCAAATTTTTTTTTTGCATTTGCGAGGGACTCACCCTGTATATATATATATATATATATATATATATATTAATTGCTATGCAATTCTGAGAACGACCCCCAATAATTTTTTTTGTAACGTCCGTGACGAAATTAAAGATGATTTTCACGTACAACCGAGTAGTTGAGTAGTTGATTGTGTCACAATTTCAGTGTTTTTCACGTACAACCCAGCCGTTGTTAGGGGAATGAAACTTCCGCAGTTTTCATCGCACAAAAATCGTTCGCCACTCGTTGGAAAGCGCTTTATTTATGTGATAAATGTTCACATTTCAAGCTACCAATTTCCCTCTCCTTACGTACCTGGCTACATTCCAAAACTAAGTTGATTCAGGCTAAGAATTGCATAGCAAATTATCCCCTTTTTTCTACTGCGTAGAAAACGAGGATAATTTGCGAAGCCCCCCTGGACCCCCCGGATCTTTTCTCTTTTCTACTGTTACAATTCTTAGCCTGAAAACGCTCAAAAAATAAAGTCGTTTTTTTCTATTTTGTACATTTGTATTCGTCCATTTTACATAATAAAAGGATATAAAAAAATGTTCAAGCCTGGCTGGGATTCGAAATCACGATGCGCATGAACGTGCTGCTCGGAGGTGCTGGATTTTCGTTACGGACGTTACAAAAAAAATTGTTGGGGGTCGGCCTAAGAATTGCATAGCAATTAATATATAAGCCCCTAAAGTATGCGAACGATTGGCTACCCAAAAAAGGATGAAATAGAATAGACCTATACATGTAACAAAAATTAAATAATAAAATAAATAACATTATATAATTAAAAAATCGATTTTCTGTTGCAACCAATAAATAAAAATCATGCATCATGTTTTCAAGTCGAAATGTTGCTCAATACCAAATTTCAGCTTCCTCCGAGCTCACTCAGCTGATCATAGTGGGTCCTCACTTTGTCAACCGTACACAGCAGGCCTATAGAGGCTCCATACCAAATTTCAGCCTCCTAAGTCTATTAGGAGGCTGAAAAATCGATAAAATTGTGAGGTCATGACGGCTTGTACTGAATTTTCAAGCGCACAAAATAGTGGTGAAACATGATACATGTTAAAATATTGAGAGTTGTGACTTTTAGTAATGCCATTCCTGACATTTCTCACCCAAAGTACACGTTTACCAGTTACATTTACAACAATTTGATGTGGAATGGCTGAACTAAGGGCTAAAATACAAAATTAAAGTACAGCTCAGGAAAACTCGGTGCAGCATGCCTCGCAAGGGGCTCCGTCTCTTGACCACTCTGGGGAGACAGGTGTGAAACGACGGATTAGAGCAAACATCATTTGCTAGAATCCCTAGATTCTCTGTAAAGATCACTCAGATCTAAAGGAAGATGCCTAAAACTGGATGTGGTTCAAAGTCACAGGTGAACAACTGAAATAGAAGCCTGATGTTGTGCCATAATTGAACCTGCAAACTCCCAGAAAACGGGCCAAAGATGGTCAGTTTACTGATTCAACCAAAAAGAGAAAATAACTATCTATAGGTAAGTCTTGGATTTTCTAACCAAAGCACCTGACCTACCTACCTCTAGCTATTACCAACTTGGTACCTTCTTTTTTCAAGATTTGTAACGAATTATACGAAGGGTAGCAGAACTTTTGAGCACAATTTCGGAATGAACACATTGTATTTACTAATATTAGAAACAAGTTGAGAAGGATCAGCTCCTAATTTAAGCCTAATAATAGCGTAAATTATGAGGAAAAAATTAATTATTCAAGACCAAGTACCTCAATTGTCTTAAAGCAGGGGTATCAGGGTAGTTTCCAGGCCTACCACTGAATCTGTCATAAGGTGAAGACATGTTTTCAATAGAGCCCCGGCTTGGAGGTTTGGACGTTTCAGGCTTTTCTGGGGTGACAATTTTCCTCTGATTAAACTTGTTTGACTGTTGCTGCTGCTGAAATTGAAAAATGATAATTAAGGTTGAGATTCTGAAATATAATCACTGGATCACTGCACACAAGTAATCATGATAGGAAATCCACATTTCTTGATCATTACTCACAGCTTGGACTTTTTCCCGTTCTTCTCGCTCTTTTTCAGCTTGCTTCCTCAACCTCTCTTCGCGCTTCCTGGCAAGTTTGGATTCCGGAACTGGTTTAAATGTTAAATCGGTACGACAACAAGAGTTATAATCCCCACGATTCCAGTGACGAAGAAATCTAGAAATCAAATCAAATTTGTTTCAGAGTCCTCATTTTAAAGAGTAACACGATTTTTTTTTCTCTTTCTATAGGTTGGTGGGGCCAGTGTTTGACACCTTAAGAGGCATTTTGACTTTGACAAGCAATTAAGTTATGTTTTTTTGTTTGTTCAAACTTAACATTTCATCTATTGCTGCATCAGGATGTCCTCAAACAGCTCGGTATTGAAAAGAATCACTAATTCAAGCCACAAAACATCATACATTTGGTTTTTCGAAATCAATTCTTTGACCCAGTATTTGACACCCACATTTTTGGATCACCTGTGATTGACTCCCTATGATTGACAATGCAGTTCTTCTGCAATCACTGATTCGATACATTTTATTTCAACATTTTACAAATAAATTGAGCATTTAAACTTGGTTTTATTAATCTAAATATAAAATTATTATGAGTATTCATAAAGACAAAGTTGAAAATATCACCGGATGTTTCATCACAAAATAGGCACAATGTTTTCTTGATACCATAGGAACAGTAGGATTCTAGTGGTAAACTAGCAGCTTGTGAGTTGCTATGTATTTATATAAGTATAAAAAATAAAGAACGAGTAGAGATCCATATTGACAGCACTGTCAATCACTGAGGGGAGCATCAGCTTGGGAACTAGTAATTGACGTTTGCATTTTCACATGTTATCTTAGATTATTTCCAAAAAATGATAGCTTAGATGCAAGCTACACAAAAAACTGATTGAGAAAAACCATGGAAACAATCGAATTTGAAAATTTTTGGGGCATGGTGAAGCAGAATAAAACGCTTACCTCCTTAGCAAAATCACAAGAAACAGCACCAAAGAAATTACAACACGAGGTCCTGTTGGGTAACCTCCTCCAGATTTCACAAAACCCCGCATGAAACCTTTTCCCGCCTTTATACTTTACTGAGAAGGTATTTTGCCTCAAAATTCAAATGGACCAAGCCCGTGAAACACTTTTAAATGCCTTATTATTAAAACTTCTTGGTGAGATATCAATCACTGGGTTCCTGTCAATCACTGGTCCCACTACCCTAATGGGAGGGGGGGGGGAAAGGAGACGTACATTGCACTTTGACTTCTATGGCATTCGGAATCCTCAATCTTCGGTTCCGGACTAGGACCTCGAGGAACGTGGTGTGTGGGTGAGGGGATCTCGTCATCGTCTCCATTTCCACCGGCTTCATCACTGGACAACGTGATGGGTTCGGATTTCATCATATCGGTAGTACCTCCTATATACCCATGCACGCCTGAAAAAACGAAAATTCCACAAATAGCACAGTTGCTGAGGTTGTTGAACCATTTTTGATAGCTGATTTTATACAAAAATTTTAGGATAGGTAATAAAATACCAAAGCTGATTATTACCGTAGAATGCCCTAACTTTGTGACATGCTCCTAACAATGTGACAACGTAGTTATTGGTGACATTAGTGCGCTCTGGTGGGCCTGTCGAGTTTTTTTCGCGGTTGCAATGGGTGCGCTGCCTCCACTAGCTACCAACCTCTTCACTCTGGGCTTGCCAACGTTATCTTCCTTATCAACGAAGGTTAGTGCTATGATAACAGTTTTGGCAAAATGGGATGTCACAGTGTTGGGCTACTTACTCGCCTAACAATGTGACACAAACAAAAAGTACCCCCTCCCCTCCTATGCTAGATAGATAGTTTTTCGAAATGGGAATCGATAGCTGAGATGTGTAGCTATGTTCAGTAAAACCCTCAGCTTTCTACTCAGAAAATTAAGGGAATTATGTCTGAAAACCCTCAAAAAGTGTCACATAGGGCATTCTACGGTATTTTTTATTTATTTTTTTACAGAAAATAAGAAACACGTGAATCAATCCAAAAATTAAATTTGGTTTTACTGAAAATGTAAATCATTGAACAGAAAGTACAGTAAC
Organism: Adelphocoris suturalis; assembly: GCA_030762985.1. NCBI lineage: Eukaryota > Metazoa > Arthropoda > Insecta > Hemiptera > Miridae > Adelphocoris > Adelphocoris suturalis. The sequence continues at coordinate 57,981,793 of CM061043.1, forward strand.
TGGGTCACTAATAATAACACCGACGTTTCTGACACTGTATCTAATTATTGTATCTAGTCCAGCTGACCTTTCTAGTCTACTGTCGTTCAGAAGTATTAGACTCATTTACTATTAACTAATGGGTAGGAACCAGAAAACCAATAGAAATAGATGTTCCAGTGTTAATCCATATTAGCAAGTGAGAGGCTAGTCGATATGATGGGTAAGAATCTTGTCAATAGAATGTAGCTGAGAACGGTTCTTGTTTAAAAAAAAAAAAGGCGAATGCGTTTTCGTCCCTCGACCATCTGGAGGTCTGAGCTCCTTAACAACATCAAGTTACGCAGAACTCTTGTTCACTTATTGTCCACTGTTCGGCACTAGAGTCATTCATTCTCAGTGAGGAGGGCAGTTTTGTGTCCCGAGATGTTTCACGTGATCATAATTAAGTAATCACTTCTGGTGAGGTGTCAGTAGTTGGATATCAATCCAGGGGGAGGGGGGGGGGGGGGTGTGCTCTGTAACTTTTGGAAATATAAAAAATAGTGGACTAATTTTCCACCGGAATACTTTCCCACTAACAGGCAAAACGCAGGCAAAACAACATTACTAAACTAACCAAGAATACTTAGTTTCAGGCATTACCGCCTGAAGTCAACTCTTTTGGCGGCAAAATTATTGCGAATTTCATATTTTTTCGCTTCAACATTAAGGACCACTAAACTCATGGATTAAATTTATATTAAATATATGAATAATGTAAATATATAAAAATCGATTGCTGTTTGTTAGTCTCGCTAAAACTCGAGAACGGCTGGACCGATTTGGCTAACTTTGGTCTTAAATTATTTGTGGAAGTCCAGAGAAGGTTTAAAAGGTGTAGTTGTTGATCTTTTGTGATAGTGACACGGCAACCATAACATTTCTTTTAGGCACTGGACAGAACGTTGAAAGATCTTCGTGACAACCAAAATATCACTTCTTGTCATCACTGAACAAACTGGGGATTTGATTGTCGAGTATGTTTGGATTAGTCCAATTCAAGTCAAAGACTACTTTTTTT